>JAYDZK010000169.1:16856321-16887436 GCA_034509185.1 Euphonia xanthogaster
CACTTCCTATCCGTTACACCAGTTCATAATCCCAGGTTTACTCAAGAGGTGTGAAGACTAAGGTGGCTCAAGAAGGCTTCATTAGAAATGCCTGGTAGTCCACTAGATAATTTTCATTTGAAGTTGCTTAGTAACCTTCCTCTGGTATCAGTCCCTGCGTACAGATTCGCAAAAGGCTCTACAACGGAAAAACAGATAATCAAGGAACGGGAGAGATATCTGAAAGAAAAATCAGCACATAAAGGGATCCATTTATTGAATTTATGTTTGTGAAATTTTCATGCCTTTTCATTTGTTCACTGATTATTAGTAGAAGAGCCAAGATGCCATTGAGGTCTTGCCATGTCTGCAGTTTAAGATAATGCCAGGAATGAATCAATTAAAAAAAGAAAAAAAAAAGAGAGAGAGAGAAAAGGATTTGTCTCATGACAACTGTAGACTGAAGGATATAAATGCAAAACTCCATCCACTCTTCCCTCAAACTTCCTGGTGAGCTATTTAGTTATTACTTCATGCTTTTTAGAAAATAAATTTTTGAGAGATAATAATGGGCTCATTTTTAATGCTGTCCAGCTTTTTTCTCTCATTGGTACAAGTTCCATAAAGGAAGAGCTGTGGAGTTCTGAGAAATGTAATTGCTCTACAGCACAGACTCAGGTATTTACCATAGGCTGGAAATTAAAGATACTTTTACCTTGTTTTCATTTGAATAATTCTATCAAGGGCTGAATTTGTGGAAAAATCTTGCATAAATTTCCTTCAAGCATATATGTCTGGATAGAGATACTGTATTGTGCCATAGAATATTATCAAAATTATCTCTTTATGCTGATGTATACTTACATCTGGAGTCTAGCCAAAGAACCAACAAAAGTAACTTCCCTAAGACAGTGTAAAATTAGCTGCTTCCAAACAAATATAAAATGTTGTCCTTCTCTTTGACTGCCTTTTGATAAAGGCCATGTGTAGTTCCCCTATGCATTCAACTACAGTCTTAATGCTTTGAAGTACAGTTTTTTACAGGCATGGGAATGGATCCTTGAATGAACAGTTATAAAGCACAGAGAGCTCCCATCCAGCTTCAAACACTTCCCTCTCAGTTGGTGACTCCCACAGTTCTTGTCTCAGATGTCCTTTCGGTGTACTCACTAATAGTGTAAGGAAATTTAATTTGAAAATTTCTCCTTTTTTATATCATACAAGATTGAATTTGGAAACTGAAGGCAGTGGTCAGAACAAGACACAATACTCTTCAACTGTCAGACTCCAAAAATTTAAACTAATGGTGTGGAAAAGATTGTGAGCAGGACAAAAAAAGCTATAGAAATATTAAATCACTCTGAAAACCTTTTTTTTTTTCTTCTTCTTTTTTTTTTTTTTTTTTTTTAATTTCCTTAGGTATTCCACTTTGGAGGGATATAGACTCAATTACTAATAGCTACTGAAAGAAAAGGCATAATTTGGGATTTACATCAGTGACAGTTTGATTTCTTAGTCTTGTGTCTGAGCCTCAGACTTCTCTGTCTATTTAAATAAACCTGTAACTTGTGTTACTATATATTTTGACTGGTTTTGCTTCAAGAGAAAGTGAACTCATGTAAACTCGGGCTGATAATGAAGGACTCATGGTGTTGAGCACCTGAAGCAAACATTTCCTGTTTAGGCTAGATGAATAAGTGCTGGCTTCTTGTGGCTTGTAGGCAGCCATCCACAATGATGTGCCACTGGGACCTTGGTCCATGGTACTGATTATCCATGGAACTTGAGCAGTTTACCTGCTCAGATGAATGCTGAAACCACTACAGGGAAGGTCAGGCATTGCTGTCAGGTCTGTGAAGAGATTGCATCCTTGTAGAAATCTGTCAGTATGGAATTCTGCCAATATGTGCTCTCAGTGCAGGTATTTATTGCATGAAGTACTTCTGACTCCTATCCTCTTATCCTGTATAGAATGTGATGACAGTGAAGAAAGAGGAAACTCTGTACATCTTCCCAGGCCCACTCAGAACATCCTTGATCTGTTTTTCTTTGACAATCCCAGCTATCCTTAGTCAGCCCCTCTTGTCCAGTCAGAGTCTTATATTATAGGTCTTCTTCCAACTTACAGGGCAAATCCTACATGCTACTCAGTGATATAGGAATAAATACCAATATATATCCAGACGGGGCTTTGTCCGGTATTGTCTGGCCTCTGCTGCTTGACCGAAAGTTGGCAACTGCAGTGTATTCACCTCAGAGACAACTCTGGCTGGCTGGTAGCTGCAGCTGGTGCTGGAGACAAGTTCAGACATGCAAAGCCCTGGTTTTACCTCTGTGCTGATGCTTTAAGGCGAGGTGAAGGAAAGGATTGGATTCTGCCAGAGAGTTTCAATCCAGAGTTTATTCAGATGGCAGGCTTCTGGATCTCGTAACGGCTTCTAACAGAATCCCGAACCGCGTGGTTGCTGGCTCTTTTAAGCCCAGGGAGAGGGGGAGGGAAAGAGTAGGGATCCCACCAACCAGGTGCAGGGTGGGCAGGTCTCAGGTGCAAGGGACACCTGGGTGGTCCAATGATCCCCCAGGGATGCAGGGCATCTTTTGAACTCTGCCAATCACTCGATGCTCTTCTGGAATGCCAAGGCTGATAGACAGCACCCAGCAGGGGTCAGGGTGGGGGAGAGGAGAGGTGATTGACCCCTGGGAAAGGACAGGGATACCTGAGACAAACTATGACATCATGACATCACACCGCTACAGCCAAGCTCAGAGGAAGAGGGCACTGGCTGCACACCTCCTGTCTGAGGGTTTCTCTTGGAGGGGCAGAGATACCAAAGAATTTGGCTGGGGAAAAGGGGACTGGGGCAGGTGCTAGGGGTTATTCCTTCTTGGTCTCTCAGCATTCAGAGGGGAAGGAGGCTGCAGTCGCTGTAGTAAGAACTCACCACCACTGCAGGGTTCTGTCTTCTGCTGCCTTCTACCATGAGCAGAGCTCTGCTAATAAGAGCAGCCGATGCACTGGGACTTTATTAACACTTGACTTCACTAAACAAAGTACCTGTCACCATCTCCCTGGGTGCCTCAGGGGACATCCCAGGATTCTCCGAGCCCCTTCACCCTCCAAGGGAGCCTCTGCTGGCCCTGTTTGGGAGCCAGGCAGCCACTGCCCAGCCCCAACCGTTTTTCTGCTACTTCTCTGAGGTTTCTTTGCTGGACTGTAACCACTCACCTCCTGCCCTGCCAGGACCTTTCTGATATATCTCACCTACCACTCTGAGACTTTGTTCATCCCTGCCTTCTCAGCTTGCTACTCCAAGGTTCTTGCTACAACTCCTTTTGCTATACCAAAGGGGCACCAGGATCGACTACACCCATGAGTTCGTAAAGGAAGCCTTTTCTCCATCCATTCCGGCCAGCTGCACTGTGTGCGGAGACACGACTGAAACTCGTGTCACAGCGCCCCCTGCAGGCGCGGGGGAATCAGCGCACCCTCCCTGCCTAGCCAGGAGCCACCAGCGCTACTGCCGGCTGTGACTGGAACTGCACCAAAGGGGAAGGTGCCTGGGGCCCAGAGAAGGCTGGGACAGGGTTTGTGGTTCTGCTGTCACAGCCACTGTTGTTGTTTGTTTGCCTTGTTATACATACTGGTAAATAACTTGCTTTCCTTTTCTCATATCTTTGCCTGAAAGCCCCTTAATTTCAGAATTATAATAATTTGGAGGGAAGGGCACCATATCTTCCATTCCAAGGGAGGCTCCTCTCTTCCTTAGCCGACACCTGTCTTTCAAACCAAGACAGCAAATAATCTGTGAAAATTGCTGTCCTGGCCTAATGGCAAGTAAGTTTGTTCATGTAGAGCTTATATCTTCTGTATGAAACTATTGAATGTTTCTTAGCTGCTCCAGATAGAACTCTAGTGGTCCTATTTTAAATTCTTTATTTTACTATACCTGATCCATATCTGAAGTCTGCATTTGGCCTCCTTTTCAAGGTTTATACAAGTTTATAAAGACCCCATATTCAAAAGCCTTTGAATTTAGATATATCCAAAAGGAACTTAATATGTCCTATATCTCATTCGGGCTTTACACTCCTTTGGATTTTCAGTCTTTGTTGACTTTGGATTTTACTCAGAAACACACTTGGTTCCTCTTCTCTTTTAGTGGGTGCTAGGAGCTGTGGAATGTTTTTGGAAATGAACCAGCTTCACTTAATTGAAGTGTCTCAGTAGGGGATAGATCCTTCTAAAACCTGCCAATTTCTTTGGTGGTCTAAGTAGGAAAAATTGCATGCTGCATTAATTAAAAAAAATTAAGTGTTATCCATTCCAGCTACAGTCTCAAATTTAAGCTCAATTATCAGCACTTTCCTTTGCCATTGCTGTTCTCTGTTGACAAAGTGATTATCATCACTGCAGCATCTTTATTCTGCTCTTTGTATTCAGTGATCATTACTTTCTGTTTATTTGCTGTGGACAGAATCCTGCTCCTTCACATCTCCTCTTTGGAATATTGTGGTGGATTTGCCATTGCTATTTGTCATTGACAATTTGGTATTTCACCGTGGCAGGAAGAATGGTTCCAAGATTTTCTTGAATTCTAATTCAACAGAATAATGCTTAATGGTGGTTTCATTTGAAGCTACCCAGAGCATGAAAACACAATCTTGGTGTCAGGATGAGTCGTGAAAAGATGGTGTCACCTAATTTCTAACATAAAAAAGGCCTTGTGGTACTTCTGATATGGTGTCAAAAGTGCAGGACTTCATCAGCTTCCTTCTCCTCATATTTTTGAAGTCTGAGAGTAGCATTGTAGAAGGGACAGGAGATGAAAGGCATGCCCATCCTCCCCAGACTAGGTGGAGATTAAGCAAATCCATACCAGAAGATGTCCATCCATGTTTAGTGGTGGAGTCTGTGTCCCCCCAGGCACTCCAGGGCCGACTGCAGGGCTCTCTGGAATACGGGTTATTTATGGTCAAAAGGAGACAGATACTGGTTTGTCTGAGAGAAACAGCTCAGGGGCATGGATGTTAGAGCCAAGGGCTCAGCACCTCCCTTTTGGTGTGATACATAGACTGATGTAATACTTTGAGGCATGAATGACAAAGCCCCCACATTGCAAAAGGAACCTCTTTACCATTTGGTAGTGGTGAGGAGGAAAGCCCTCCCTTCTCTCTGCTGGTGGTCACAGTTATCAGGCGATTATACCCCTATGTTTCTTGTCTTTAAAAGTGCAGCCACACGTTCTTGTGTAAAAAAATCCTTTTTGTTCAGTAATAGGATTGATGAGTAGGATTTGAGAAAATCCTGTTAAAGCTCAAAACACTAAAGTGGGGGAACCTTCCTATGGATGTCCATCAGGATGATGTGCTTGGAGACCCGTTGAATAGGGTACAGCTCAGGGGTCCCACCTGAGTCAGGTAAGATTATACATGGTCTCCTTTTTGTCATATTAGATGTAATAAAAGGCATTTTAGGTGATAATGTATGAAGTTTCAATGCTTGCTTACTGGAATCACAATGAATTAGCACCTCCTTGTTCAAAACAGTGGTGGTATTTTCTCCAGAATATTTAGAAATGCTGTGGACAAATTAGGGGCAACAGAAGAATGTGGCATGGATAGAGCTGTGTGGGAATGGGTATCCCTCAATTCCTGAACTGAAAATTCCTGAGGAATAAAATGCATGCTAAGTCCCAGCCTTTTCTAAGGGACCTACTTATGAATTGTTTCTATTTGGTAAAGACCAAAATTGACAGGGAATTGCCCTTTTGAAATCAGACCCCATTAACTGTGATCTTAAAAAAACCCCAGGGTCTATGGCACAGTGCCACAAAACTAGCTCAGGAGGAATGAGCTCTTCAGCCCAAAGTCACATCCCTCATCATTGGGGATGTCATGGTTTAACTCCAGCTGGCAATAAAGCCTCATGCAGACACTCACTTACTGCCTCCCCCCTCCCAGAGGGATAGGGAGAAGAATCAGAAAGAAAATTAAAAAACCCTAGTGAGTTGACATAACAGTTTAATAATGGAAGCAAACTTAAATATAATAACAACGATAACAACGAGAATAGATAACTGAATACCAAGAAATACAGCTACTCACCACTTGCTGACCAAAGTCCATCTAGTCATTGAGCAGCGGTCAGCCCCTCTCATCCAACTGCCCCCAGTTTATGTACTGGGCATGATGCTCTGTGGTGTGGAATATCCCTTAGGTCAGTTCTGGTCACCTGTCCTGGCTGTGCTCCCTCACTTGTGCTGCTCCTCGCTGGCTGAGCAGGAGACGCTGAGAAGTCCTTGACTTAGTGCAAGCAATGCTCAGCAACAACCAAAACAACAACATTATTCTCATCCCAATCCAAAATACAGCCATGTACCAGGTGCTAAGATGAAAATGAGCTCTATCCCAGCCAAAACCAGGATAATGGATGAATCAGGTAGAATACAATCTCCAGAAATTTTTAGGAAGAAATTTAGATGTTCAGAGGTCATTGCTATCTCCTGACTACTGATCCCAAAGTAAACAAGATTTTATTTGGATTCCATTGTCTGCAGGCTCAAGAAAATTTCAAGTACTTAGTTTCTAAGCAGCTTCCTATGGTCTCTGGTCTGATGTCTATGATGATAAGCAAATGTGAAATCATATACATGTGCTGGATTTAGGAATGGTATTAAAATAAGTAGGTAACAAAAGTCCCTGATGGAAGAATTGTGATGCTTGGAAATTGATAGTTAGTCTCAAGATAGATATAAAAACCCCTTGCTAAATCTAGATTGCTAAATCTGAAAGGAAGCTCAGTAATACAAAATTACTTGATGTTTTTGTAATCTGGCATGTAATTTTGTTGTGAGGCAAAAGTTTCTCCCAATCAATTCCAAAGTCTGCACAACAAGGAAGGGGAAATTTAGAAAAATCTGCTACTCTGTGTCTTGATGATGTTACTCTTGTGTCTTGACCAGTATCTGGTCAAGGGCATGGAACAGAGGCTCAGATGGCCATGCTGTTAGTTCTGCAGTTAGTATCAGAATTTAAAGGTTGCAGAAATTGTATTTTCAATGGTCTCTGAGTTCTCGTATGTAAAGTTTGGGACTGGAATTAAAAGAAGTCTTTACTGTTGATTTAGCTATTTACTTAGTGGGTAATTGTGGTTAACTTACACACTTCACTGCTTTCTCACTTTGAAATGCAAGGATCATTCCAGTGGTGATAAAATTTAAGACTGAGAGGTTTACAGGTTCAGGGTTTAGAGAGCAACTGAGCCTGACCAGTTTGCATCAGGAAGGCAGCAACAATAACGTGGAACCTTAGGTAATTGCATTACAAGTCAGCGGCTAGTGGAGGAAAATAAGGGAGGTCTGAGCAACCCTTGATCTGGTGTGAGTGCAGATGGTTACTGGCTGACTTCCATTACCCACAGGACACAAGAGATGAGCTGAGGAGCAGTGACTTAAGTGAAACAAAGTCAAATTTTGCAATGCCTAGGAGAGATCAACATTCAAATGAAGTTTTTGATTGGAATATCACAGTTTTGAATCTGGAATATCACAGAGGGAGGTATAAATTGTTGGATGATATCCTGAATCAGACCAATGCTGATCAATACAGGAATCTGTCAGTAAACTCTTAGCTTGGCAATTCCTGGATTGTACCAGGAGCAAGCATTGGAATTGATTTAACATTTATTGTCTAATAGTTTGGCACCATAGGAGGTCGTGAAGGGTCTGAAGGGGAAGCTGTGTGAGGAGCAGCTGAGGTCACTTGATCTCTTCAGCCTGGAGGAGACTGAGGGGAGACCCCATTGCAGTTACAACTTCCTGTGAGGGGAAGGCACTGATCTCTTCTCTGTGTCCAGTGACAGGGCCCCAGAGAATAGCCTGAAGTTGTGTTAGGAGGAGTTTAAATAGGATATCAGGAATAGGTTTTCCACTCAGAGGGTGGTTGGACACTGGAACAGGTTCCCCAGGGAAGTGGTCACAGCAGCAAGACTGACAGAATTCAAGGAGCATTTGGACAATGCTCTCAGGCGCAGGGTGGGATTGTCGGGACTGATGTGCAGAGCCAGGATCTGGGACTTTGAAAATCCTTGTGGATCCTTTCCAACTCAGGATATTCTATGATTGTATGATTCTAAATATTTCAGGTACTTTTCCCTCTAAAATTATTTTGCCTGGGATAATAACACAGTATTCTGTCCTTGAGATTGAGTTCAGTTCCCACAATATGCAGAAGTAACTGCTTTTTCTTTTGAAAGACTGTGGAAGGAAATTTGCACAAGCTGTTTTCTTTAAGTTCTTCATGGCCCTTCAAAACTTCAAATGATATTTTTCAATTGAAATAGCCCTTGAAAGAAATTTCTTAAGGAAACTATGAGTGACTTCTGCAATGAGCCTGAATGAGTTGTGAGGCAATGACAGGATACTTGTTGAGGAAACATTGTTCAACATGGCAAGTTGATGAGATTCTCTGATGTAAATGCCAATGATTTGACAACATAATTCTGGAACAATTATTGGAGAAGACATCAAAATGTGAATTAAAAGTCAGGGCTGAAAATGTGGCACAAGGACATACTGATATAGAAGAATATGGTTCAACTGTATTGTCCACACATAAGATAATCTTCCCCCACACCCCCAAACCCCTGATTATTCTTTGTGAAAAGAGTATTCACATGAAGCTTCTAAAAATACCATAGAAATTAAATTACTCGTCTGCAAAAGAGCTGTAGGAATTTGGCTGACAGAAGAGCTACTGCTGTCCTCAGGAGAAAACTAAGCAAACAGGAGCTAGTGACTGCGGGCAAATTCTGTTCTGAATGTTACACTTGTCTGAGTTTGAGAGACAGTTTAAAAGAGGACATTGGAATGAGTGTCATCTCCTCTACAGGGTTCCAATAATCCCTTTCCACCAAGAGGAAAGGAATACCACCAAACGAAAGTGAAAAAAACCCCAGTGCTTTATTAAGAAACAGAATGCCCACAAGCCAAGGGAAAAAAAAAAAAGGCAAATAACTGTTAGGTATTAAGCTGTCAGACCTTACCCCACGCGTGAACACAGGGACAAAAGGCCCAAAAGGCCAGAGAAATACCTGCTCACAACACATGGTACAAGATGGGGCCTTTCTCTCAAGGAAAGGAAAAAGCCAGCCAGGGGCTATGACAAAGCAGATGTAAGCCCAGTGGCTTGTCCAGCATTGATCTCCTCCCCACGGCAGGGCTCCACAGAAACAGCTGGGCTGAAGGCTCAGTGTGTTTTCTTGGCCCAGCTCGCAGGGCTTTTGACCAGAGAGACGCAACTTCGCTCCTGCCTGCGCAGAGTCCCAAGTCTCCTAAACAGCAGCTGCTCAGTTCACCTCAGGGCAGTTTAAGGCTTGCTACTGCAGCCTCTCTGCACCAAGGCAAGGAAAAGCTTGGGCCAAAAAAAATCTTTTCAGTCAAATAAAACACACGTTGTCCAGAGACATGAAATACCTGGGTAGTGATGCTTCAAAATGCACTCCCTGGCCCCACACATACTGGCCCCTGGCCTTAAAGATACAATAACCATTTTTTGGGCACAAGGCAGATGGTCATGGAATTCACTCTCCAAGAATAAACAGAATTATGGAATACACTCGCTCCAAGACAACATTTCATATTAATTTACTCACTATAAGAAAAATGCCTTTCCAAAATGTGTTGCTGTGCTTTCCCATTTCAGACTGTGAGAAATGATACACCCTTTCAAAAAATTTAAAAGCTTTATTAAAACCTCATCAAAAATACAATAGAAGACTGAATAGAGAAAATATTATGGTGCTGGGAACAAAGGATTTTTCCCACCATGTGCTCATCCCCACAATGGATATTCCACCTTTTAACTCTTTGGCCCCTCTTAGAGTTCTGTCCATCAACTTCTTCACTGTCCAGTGGTGGAGATCACTTCCTGACATCTTGATTGGAGGTCAGGTGTCACCATAGTAATGAGCAGACCCTTCCAAATGCCCTAGCTTCCCCAGCATCCCATGCAAACAATGCAAAAGGGGGAAACATAACTATGAATATATAAAACTTCTCTTAGCATATACATAATATTTTCCCTTTAATTGTGAGAGTCAACTATTTCATTGCTCATTTATCACAAGACCTTAATTCTTTGTTGGGCTTTCTTTTCCTTTGGGGAAAGAGTATTGACAGCAAATTATTTATATTTAGGGGGGAGAAAAAAAAGCAAGCTGTGCATTTCAGAGTTTCATCTTATGCTTTTTATCAGACAAAGAACTTAAGCTAAAAATGTTTTCAGCAGCCATTCTGTCAATTAAAAAAAACCCAAAGCAGAATGGCAACAATTGTAATTGTCAGGAAAATACACAAACACCAGAGGTATATGTCTAAAAAGGAGATGGAGTCCTTTATTCGACTAAAGGGAGACAGTCCGCCAGGGCACATGCACATGGACTTTTCTCTCTCAGGGTTTGGGAGGGCACAGCCTTCTCTTATCCTAAACTCCCGAACCACCTACCACATATCCACCCCTGGACCTACTGTTTTATCCCGAAGTTTAGCCTTGTGCAGACCCCTTTATCTGTTTCAGGAGCCAAGATGTCAGGGCTCTCTAACAAACCTGCTGCCCAAAGTCAGCAGAGACGTTAAGGCCCATTTCAAAGATGTAACAGCTATACCTTCACGCATCAATGTATTTGTAAAGACATTAGCACACATCTTTCATTAGTTTGTGCCTTCTGGACTGCCAAACAAGCAAAATTATAGGTGACTGTAAAAGGCTTCATTGGAGCTAGGTAGCCAAAAAATCTGAATACATGGAGAAAATTCAGTCATCTGATTTTGTTGGGAGCAGGTAGAGAGAAAGTTGTTAAACCATCACTAATATTAAAGGGTGAATTGTCAGTAGGTGTATTGCACAGGAGATCATTCTGGACAATTGAAAAGTTTGTGTATGATGGAAATGGGACAGACTACAAATCAGGCTGAAGACCTGGAACCCCATTGACGCAGATGACCTGCAACAGAAGTTTTTTTCAATTAAAACTTCTGGTGACTTTGAAATTTGTGTCACAAAAGATGCTTTGCTTCTACAGTGCCCATAGCTTTCTCACAGGGATGGTGTCTGATGGGCCTAGATGTAGTGACTGGATGGTCCAATGCCAAGCTGCTGATTGTAGCTTTTAGTCATGTGGATTTCTGCCAAGCTCCAAATTGTCAGACAAACTGGGGTACCTAACAACATTTGCCTCTTCTCCATGAGTTATTCCAAGATTTAGAAATATCTAGAGAACAAAAGTATGTGGACCTGCGACTCCACTTGCCCTATCCAGCTGGTTTGTGGGTGTGTGTTAAAACAGCTGGATCCCATTTGTCTTGGCACACTCAGTGCATTTACTGCTGCTGGCAGGAATGCTGAACACTTCCCTGGCAGAGAACAACAGTGTTCTGTCCTCAGCTGCTACTGCTATTCCTTGAGCAAAATTAAGAGAGTGGATGGATAGGGAGAACCAGCCTCTAGAGTTGTATTTGCAGAATTAATTTGCAATATAAGTCAGGAAATTTATAGGATTCTTCCAACACTTTGAGGAAAGGCTAAGAAAATCCTTGTAATGTTAAAGCAAGTCACAATCCTTTCCAAGGGCAAAGGGATTCTTACAGTGCCTGTGTGTGCACTCTGTAAAATCAAGACAATACAGATAGATAATGGTATTTAACCCCTCACCATTATTTTGGTCTTTTAAAATACTTTACTTCTCTCCAACCTATACTACCTTCAGAACTGCAGATTTTGACATCAATACGCTTTGACTCTGAACGCACAACAGGGATTAGGAGTGTTGTAGGAGGGCCTGGGTGACTGAAATAGTTGGTATAGAGATATGGAAATAAGGGGAGCATTCACTGTGCTGAAGATCTGACCTCCCTTTGCCTATTTTAGAAAGAAGGGTTGAAATTCTCTTAGTTACTAAAATAGGTTAGGGTATGCATAAATGCCAGCTCAGAAAGCTTCATGAATGTCAAAGCAAATGAGGGGTCTTGGGTTACAGTGTAAGGTGTAACCAAAAGTACATATTCTACTGCCATCTACATGAGCTGTGGACCAGTATTCTTTACCGTCTGTATGACTCAGCCCTGATAACTCCCTCTGGGCAAGCAGCAGCCAGCGTGGGGGGACCATCTCTGCTAATGGGCCATCAAGGCTTCCCAGAATTTCTCATAAAATTGTATCATCCCATTGTGAGATGTCCTGCCCTGGGAGAGGAACCAAACATTCCTACCTGTATATAATATGGGGCTTGGGACACCACAGTACCACCACTGGATTCCCAGAGGAGAAGAGCTCTCAATAACCACCACTGTACCTCCAGAGAAGGACCAGACCTTTCTACAGAATCACCTCTTCAACAGGACCACATCCATCACTCCAACAGGACTGCTGCCACCACCCTGACCAACAGGGTGTTGGGTCATATTCTGGTTTTGTTGGTATAAGCCACTGTTTCTGTGCTATTGCCTTTATTGTAATTTTCCTATAAAATTGTAGTTCTGTCTTGGCATCTTTCACAATATATTTGTGCAGAGTTAATTCCTCCTTCTTGTTTGCCATCAAACCAGTTCATGGGGATAAACAGAAAATAAGATTTGGACTCTTTTGATAACATGATTATTTTCATGAAGTGCTTTCCATACTGCCTAGGCATCTGGCTGGCCTGTGATGACCATGTGTCCTGATTGTGACTGTGGTGTTCTTACTGGCATCTGGCTGTGCAGCTGTGTCCTTTCCTCCTGGCTGAAAAGCTTGCTGCTCTCATCCCTGCCTCAGCTTCATGAGTACACTTGTGCTGCAGTTCACTTCAGGCTACACCTGGATCCTTTTAAAGGTAAATCTTGACAGAGAATATGGCTGTTCTTAACACACTGTCAGACAGCAAGAGCTCTGTCATGTTGACTGACTTGATGCTGAGGAGTTCCAGACGGCTGTTCCAGGTGTCTTTACCTCTATTTGCACTTAGACACCGCTCATTTTCTGGCCTGGGAGTAGAATTTGAGTAGATACTCCCTTCATTTTTAAGAGAAATGCCACTGGAAGGGAAAGCTCCATGAACCTCTTTTGAGCTTGTCATTTATTCCCACAACACAGCCTAATTAGTCCCTCAGCAGAGTTGTGGGAGGAAGCACCACCGATTTTTTGAGATTCAGTCTGTACAAGAGCAGACCTTGCCACAGTACCTGGACAGATCTGATGGCCTTGGTCACCTCTGTGACCATTTGCATTAAATGATGGATATTTTTTGTTGCAGTTGTCCTTTCATCAAAGTATGAGCAGGTTAAGACTGTGCCATGAACACACAACTGGCAGAGAAAGTGTGCAGGGGAAATTTTGCATTGAGTAATTGTGGAAAAATTGCCCCAGCAAGTCTTTTGAAACCAATGCCAATCTTCTCTACTTTGAAAACAGCAGGACTTCTGTCAGGGAAGTGTCCATTATGTCAGAAAAGCTACTACAAAAAGGAAGCCAGGTATGTGGGTTACATATTTCCATATAGTTTCAGTTCTTTCACATGGGCTGTTATTTGTTGGAGTCTGCCTGAAAGTGCAGTTCCAAATCATGTCCATTTAGTGTCAGAAGGAAAGAAGTAGGGGCAGAATCTCCTGGGGAAGAGAAGCCTTTCTGGAGCTCCCAGCTGTGCTGAGACCATGTGTTCTTCCACACGCTTTCCCAGGATCAGCACTTGCTCTCCCTCATCTCTCCTGGGGGTTTGTGTTCACAAGATCCCTGTGAGGAAATTCTGGGTCCTTCGGCTGTGTGAAATGAGGCATTATGTGGAATGTTTGATTGTGCTATTGTTTTTCACTGTGAATCTAAGAAACTTAACCTTCATCCCTGTGTGGTGCCTATGCTGGTCTTCATAAAAAGCCTCAGTCATCTTCCTTAACAAAAATATGTAATTTGCTGGCAGGTAATCACACCGCTTGTTATATACTGAGGATGACACTACTTTAATCTGTGAAAATGCCACTTTGGAAAGCGCACATCAGTGGATGAACTCACTGAACTTCTAATTCTGTGAAATCTCCTTTATAACCTATTTTAAATCTAATTTAGTGGATTGTTTATGAAAGGCACATTTCGTTTCCAAGGGCCTGGTGCTGTGATTTCATTTATTCTGCATCCGCACGAGTGCTCTCAGGGAATGTTCATGTAATCAGTGCAGCCATTTCATGCAGAATGAGTCTTGGAGGATCTTGTGATTTTCGTTACATGTAAAATAAACTACTCAGCCTCTGACTTTGGCTTTCCATTCAGTAATGCACTGCGTATACTAAACGTGCCACTGCTTTGAGTTTAGTCAAGCACCAGTAATACCTCTGATAACATTAAAGTAGGATAATTTGTCTAAAATTTAGTGTTTATTCCTGCTGTAAAAAAGGCAGTGCGTCATCTCTCTGATGGTCTGATCTCTGTATTTGTTACCTCTCAACTGTTTGCAAAAGTGTATATCAAGTTTTTTTCAAAACTTAATCAGAGGAAACACTTTTCTTTCTATTTCCTTTTAGACATGCATCTGTTTACTGTCTTAGGGCAGCTGCCCTCATAGATTACTAGATAGTTGATCAAAGCTGAGGCTAACATTTCAAATCCAGATGGTTTTGGCAGCAAATGCTAGTGGATCATTAAATGCACTTGCCCTGGGTTTCATATGCCTGAAAGCAGTCTTCTTTGATTGTGGAGGAAACAGTTTTCAAGTTTGCATTTACCTTGTGTTTATCATTACTCTTTCTTACACATTTGAGCTCTCAGAGATTTGCAGTGCCCAGCTGTTTGCAGCATGCAAGGTGGAGAAAGAGGGATAAATCTTCAAGCAGTGTAAAACTGTGTTGATTTGTTCAGTTTGTAAAGCTAAATCTGTCCACTCTTACCAAAACATATGGATTTTATTACTGCTAGTTTTTTGTAGGGGATTCCTGGAAATATGTACAGTTAAATAGGGCTCTGGTTTTCCCTTGAGGTTCAGGATTTTTCACACTAAAACATGGTATCTTTTTATTAGAGATGTGTCACTTAGTGCAACAAAGTCTATTAAATGGAATAAAATTTCAGCTTTTTAGCAAAGAGAATATGGGCTGGGCTTCATCATGCAATAATTTCTAGCCTTTGGGAGTGGTGAGGCTTAGCTTGGTCACCTTTTACCTAGGCTTTTGGAGGTGCTAGGTTAACAACGTTGCTGTGCAGAAATATTCTCCATCATGTGCTGGGAGAAAAAACCCAATAGTGGGACAATCTGCCTTGGTTTCCCGTGTTTTTATAACTTTGCCTTGCTGTATTGCTAAAATTTCTTACTGATCTTGTTCCTGAACAGCTCAATGCATAGCCTGGAAGCTAGACATAACAGTACAAATCCTTTCTGGCTTTTCTGCATCTGTTATAGAAAATGTCATGTTCAGCTGGTAACACTTCAAATTATTAGAGTGAGAAGCTGTAAAATAGATCCTTGGTAATGCATATGTGTGAATTTAATGACTATGAGTAGATTAACCTTGATACAAAAGAGGTAGCAACCTTGTCTTGATTTATAACAAGCAGTTATGTTACCAAAGAGAGATCATTTGCTTTGAACATTCTCCTTTATAGATGTAATGTACCACATTAGCTGATGTACTTCTCATAAAATAATTATCAGGATTTCTCTGTGTAAACATCAAGTAGCCTCCAAAACAGGGAGCTAGCTCTATTTAAGTCTCCGTATTTATCTCACATGAGAATATCTGATACAGGTGTTTGATAACTGCTCACTGTCCATCTTCCTCAATAAAAGGAAGCTGTATAGATTCAGCAAGAAGTTGTATATATTCAGGGCAATTATGTTGTGCTAGCACTATTGTGACCTGGCTCTGAAGGAATCTTACTTGGAAATTTTAACTCTTTGATGACGCAAAATACAGTAACTACACAAGCAGTATAGAGGGATTATATTTGTTAGTAATAAATACTTATGAAAGTGCAGGAATGTGCTCCCTGTTGACGGAGTGACAAAACTATCCTTTGTCCCCTTAAAAAGGAAAAAAGGCCAGAAGTTTCTCTCTTTGATTAGGCAAAAAAGGCATCTCATAGGCTTGGGGGACTTCACCTCAAACTTAAGGATAGCTAATTGGACAGGAGCCAAAAAGTCCCACCTGGGCAATTTACTAGAAAAAGAAGAGAACAAAGAAACGAATCTCTTTTGTGAGGTGTTTTACCAGGGGCAGGATGGCCTCTTGCACCTGGATAGGTTTTTCTCTGTAAAGAGTTTGTTATTTTGCCTTTTATTAAAACCTTTTTGTTTCAAATGCTGCAACAGAAGCCATCCTGCTGATTTTATGCCTCCAAAGGTAGCTGAGGTATCTTAGGTGTGAAATACACCTCCAAGAGCTTATAAGACCTGGCTCAAGGAGGCTCCTATTTCAAAAGAGACCATTGAAACCAGACACAAGCACTAGAGAGCAGATCTGTTAACACTGAGCTTTGCAAGTGTCAGAAGGCACCTGACAGTACTAGCGCTGCATGGCAGCTTAGATGCTCAGTGACCTCTAGTTTTAAGTGGATTTATGATTTTAGAGGCTAAAATAATTTCATTGGACTAAATGGGCTATGCTTTGAAAAAAAATGTTATTGCCTGTCTTGCCATATCTTTACAATTGGGAACTGCTAATGGCTTTCATGTCCTCATGCCCTTTTCTTTAATTCTGCATGTTGAGAGGAATAGCAATAATGGGAGAATATCTTGGACTCCTGGGATAAGATGAGAAGCTGTTATTAATCTCTCTTAATAGCTGTGTTTTCAAAGCTCTCATTTGTTAAAGTTCAGTGAAGGACCAATTACTTTAAAATGGTAGGAAACAATTAGAAATACAATCTTTATTAAAAGAAATAACTGGTGATAGATTATTTTAGTGTTGTGTTCTTTCACCCTAAACTTATAATACAGATTTTATAGCCTTGCTCAAATTGAAAGGACAAAGCAGCATTTTTGGAGTTTAGCTTTGTGTGTTGTTCCATGTTACCTGAAAATAAAATCAAAGATTTGCACTTCAAATAAGCTCTCATTGAAATTTCCATCTCTTCTGCATAGCAGATTCCTTGGCAAGAGGAGTTTGAAGTTGCTGATTAGGTTTGAAACTTGGCTTTCCACTGCCAAATATATACAGGAGGGCTGAAATTCTGTGCCTACACTGTCACTCCTACAGGATGTAGGGAGGAGCAGTGTCCTGGATTGTCAAGTAAATTGTATTTTATTTGCCACCTGTATGGCAGTTGTCTTCTACTAAGTGGACAGTTTTCCTTATCTCTTCCACAATCACTCCTCCCTATGGGTAGACATGTGCTGATAATAAGCTATTGAATGTCACTGCATGACTGCTAAGAACTATAGCATGGCATTGTGAGATGCTCTGCCCAGAGGGAAGAGCCAAGCATTCTACCCAGATATAATCCCAAGATTCTGGAACACCAGCACGGCTTTCTCCACTGGATTTTCCCAGAGGAACAGCTGCCTCTTCCACTGGATCTTCAGAGGAAAACTACACCTTTCTACAGGAAAGATTCCTGCTCCAACAGAACCACACCTGACACTCCAGGAGTACTACAGCCACAATTCCAATTGGACTGCTACCAACACCCTGACCAACAGGGTGCCAGGTTGTGTTCTGAGTCTGTCAGTGTTGTTTTAGTTTACTGCATTGTTTATTTTATCTTTTTATTTTCTTCCCTAGTAAAGAACTATTATTCCCACTCCCATATGTTTTGCCTGAGAGCCCCTTAGTTTAAAATTTATAACAATTCGGAGAGAGTAGGTTTACATTTTCCATTTTAGGGGAGGCTTCTGCCTTCCTTAGCAGACCCCTGTCTTTTGAAACCAAGACAAGCAGGAACAGAATAGCTGGGAAGCTGGATTGTGATTTTGCCCCCAGATTTTAAGGATCAGCATGTGAGAGGCTTGCATTTGTGAGTCTGTTGATGAAAGGTCATTAAGGAGAAGTGCATCCCTCAGTTTCCTGCATGACTACAGGAGAGTCCCAGTAATACCTGCTTCTAACTCCTAAATTCTCTTATCCAGAGTCTCTCAGAGGCCATCTGGCAGGAAGACAGAGGATTTCTGGTACACCAGCTTCATCTCAACACTGGACTGGAAACATAGCTGAGCGACTTTTTATCTGGCTCTGAAATGAGGCCTTTGTACCTAAGTTCTTCTTATCTGTACGCCAACACAGCTTCCTAAGGATGGCTGGCCAGTAGTTGTATTTTAATAGCTTAATGTTCATGATCTTACTGATTATTAGTTGCAAATCTATATATCACCAAGTTTTTTGCTCTTCTCTATCTGCCTCACAGTTGGCACCATATCTACCAAAGAAGTAGTCTTAGGTGGAAATGCAGCACTGCATCTCTGCACTGCTGCAGAGATGTAGTGCAGAAAACTGAATTAACTTCACCACTTCTCCTTCTGCAGCTGCATTGCTAAAGACCTCCCTGGCAGGGGTTGAATTCAGCGCAGAGAAGTGACAGCTCAGGGTGGTGCCTAATGATTTTTGTCTTTTTTTCTTTTATATATTCTCTGTATTCTTCACACATGTATTTGTACCTTTGTAGGCTATTATTGCACTCATACCTAGTTTTCCTAGTAATTTTCCCTACCCTGATATGCAGAAAGACAAAACATTCCAAAGCCTCTATCCTGTCTTGGTTCTCCTTAGGAACCAAGGCCAAAACACAGCTTTTTGAGAAACATTTTCATCAAGAATGTTTAGGTCTATCTGAGGAGGGAGGATTTAGAAGGGGTTTGGATGGGCAGGGGAAATTACATCACCACTTGTGTTCCTAATTGGTGACTTTTGTCAAATATGCTAATTTGCCAAACTTATAAAACTGTATTCACCCCTGTGGGGGTGGGCTTTTGCAGACATTATTCATATCTACCCCTGGAAGCCTCCAATAAAGATCAACCTTGATATTACCTCCTATACTAATATTATCTTGAAAGTGTGTGTTGTTTCATTTTTAGGTTCTTAAGGCTTCATGGGTATTGTGATTGCTGAGCACCAGCACTCAAGGCAGGCCAAAGTTTTCTGAGCCTTCTTGTTTTCTTTGGAAAACAGATTTATCTGTGATATAAAAGAGAATATTGGAGCTTGGCCAGATCTTTAGACACAAAAGGCACAAGTCTTCCTCATTCTGCAGTTATTTAAGAAGATTTGGGGTTTACTGGTAATGCAGATGACTTGCAGAACATCATTTTTCAATAGCAGTTGTCCTGCCAGTGACTCTTTCTCATTCATCAAAATAGCAGGAAAGAAGTTCTCTGTCTATGGTAATGCTTAAGTTACAAGCTAGAGGGGAAGTAAAATTGCAGGCAAGCTGCATGTTAGAAGGGTTATTTATATGAACAGCTTTGATAGTACTTTAGAATCTGCTTTTTTTCTGATTTGGAAAATTGCAAAGGATGTGCAGATGGAACCTTTTCACAGCTGGATTAGCATTTCTGGCATCTATGCAGCCTGCAGGATAGCTCCAGTGTCCGTGGGCAGGGCGCTGCTGCAGCTTTGACTGGCTGACATGCCCTGCAGTAGGAATGGGGGGAATCCCTGCATCCTGGCCTAGGAATCGCATCGGTACTTGGGAGGTGGCATCAGCACAGTATCTCTGAGCCTCTTCTAAGTAATTTCCACTTGGCTGAGCAGAGCAATGAACATCTCATGCTCCAAAGCACCAGTTTTGTTATGAAAATAATGAAAATAAATTGAAAATTGCATACTGTGCATTTGGTTGCAAGAAAATCACCATTCATTTGTTCTTCTCTTTTATAATAAAGATGTTCTTTGAAGTCCACTGATCTGGATTGTTTTTGCTTTAAGCATGGGAAGCCCTGCAAATTATTACCTGGTTTTAAAACTGAAGGGGTAATAAATTTATAAAAACCGGTTCATGTGGCTTAAGATAGTTAATGTTGGAAGCAGGTATGATTCACCAGTATTCCCATTTTTCTGCTAGACACTGTGAATTTAACTAGGATATTGTTGAAAGAGGCAGTAATTCAATCTGTAGACAACTTTCTTAATAACATCTTTTCCATGCTTGGTTTCTCTGGCTGTTATATGCACTAGTCCAGTTGCTGCTGATGGGATTGCAAGGTGTGAGGAGAAATCTGGCTATTTGAGGGAGCAGCAGTAGTGTTAGGAGAAGGGGAAGGCAGCACCCACCATTGGCATTATTACTGGACGTATGAGTGCCACTGGAGTAGCAGAACACCTGCCACACAGGCATTGCATCAATGGTTTCTTCTGTCTTTCCCTTACTGTCAAAGCTCCCAGGAACTGACCTTTGGTTTGGCATTTTTACTGGATGACGTTTCCAACTGCTGCCAAGTGTATGCTCTGCAAAACTTGAGAAAAAAAGGTGAATTGCTAGGGTCATTTTCCTGGTAAAAGAAACAATCCTATGGCTGTAGAAATGTGAGGTTTTAGTCAGTGAAGGAATATGTATAGTAGTGAAAACCGTGATAGTTTAGTACTCTTAAGTTTCAGAAATAATTTTGCCCTGATCAAATAAGAATTTAATTATTCAGTCATAAGTTTAGAAAAAACAAAATAAAATCCGTGCTGGCTGCATGGTACAAATTGGACCATGAATAATAGATAATTATTCTGAAAATTGTCTTGGCTAGAATATACTTAATTATATGAAGATACATTATTTAATAGATACTGTAGGAGTTTATTTGCCACTCTTGTCTCCAAAGAATTGTGCAGAAAGGACAAGCTGGTATTCAGTGTTTACTCCTCTTTAATCTATACAAATGTTGTATATTGGTTGTGAATAATTTGTTTTCATACAGAAAACACCCAAAATGAATGGTAATGTGTCTTTGTTTTTCCCAGGGAGGCTGAATCTCAGCACTTCCTATTTACCCAGCCCACTTTCTTGTACTGATCTGATTGCTGTCATTACTTGTGGTTGTCACAAAGGGCGCAAATACAAATAACTATAACCCGTGCATTTGGAAAAGACATCTGTTTTTCCCTGAGGTGAGAACAGATGCTTAAATTTTCACATAATCTGATACTCAGAAGCAGAGAGCCTTAAAGTTATGTCTGTGCCAGACAAATTGGCATTTGTTTTTTGAGATTTGTATATACTGTGGATACAAGCACTAGGAGGATGAGCTGTTTAATGAGGGAGACTGGGAGGAATTGTGAGTTTCCTGTGGGTTCTCTTCTTCATAGGGAAAGGGAAAGAAAAGATGTTTTCAAATATACCCTTAAACCCTTGAAATTTTGAGTTTTCATATTTGTGTTTAGGACTCTTTCATGGGTGTTGCAGGGGTGTTGCATAATAGCTATGAGTAGCTTTCCGTGGAAAAAAGCTAGAAATACACCTACTGAAATGCTCCAAGTTGCTGGGATGTTATTGTGCCTCAGAGATTGTTGTCAGTCAGATCCTGTGCACTGAGGAGCCTTTTCTGCAAACCACAGAATATTCTCCATGGATCCTGACTTTGACAAAAAAGACATTTCAGGTCTTGCCCATCGGAAATTCAGACATGAGGATTTTCTAAGCAGCAAAGTCTGCCATGCTGCACATTGGGTCTTAAAAGCTATTTTCTTTTTTCTTAGTTAGGAAGAAAGCATAGAAAATATCCTCAGCCCTGAGGAAACTCTTCTTCCTAGGAATGCCTAAGAAAATTCAGTGGCACAATGTAACTCCCGGCGACTTTCTAATTATTAGCAAAATTTTGATTTTAAAACTGAGAATTGTTGGTGTTACAGACACATTTTTTTAATTATTCCCACGATAGTTTTTCTCTTCAGTCCCCGCATTGTATTGTCAGTAGTGAGGATAGACTGGAAGGAGTGTATCACAAGCTTTTGTCTGGATTTATAGTGTGCTTGCATTCAACACACTGAAGCACCTCGATCTGAAACTCTTACAATTTGGAATAAATAATGTTGGAATGACAGCTTCATTGTAGCTGTCCTGCTATTTCCAAGAATTTCAGTCTTAATGTCCTTTTTATTGCGAATGATATAATGCAGTTATTTGACTGTGTAATAATGTCCTTTTATCATCATGACAGAGTCACCACAGGAGGGTGCTGAGAAGATTTAAGGTTATTTTATTGAAGTTTTTGTCTTCTCTGCAGTTCATGACTGTGAAACACACATGAACTTCAGGAGCAGTTGCATCCTGCATTTAGATGAAGACAACTTATGCCCTCTGTTTAGCTTAAGAATTTTTAGACTCAAGCTGGACGACAGATGCAGGAGGAGGGTGGGAAGCAGAGAGGAAGCAGAAACTCAGGGGAAAAAATACAAGTTCAAAGCAGTTTCATTTCTCAGCAGATACTTTTATTGACAACACTTGGGGGGTTTTGACAGCATGGAGTTCTTTGCAGAGGAGGAGTCCAAATTATAGCTTGACAAACCTGCCACTGTAAAGTGGAGCCAGGGAATCCCACTCTTCTGGTAAAGTCTTTCTGTGCCATCTATATGTGGATAAATTCTGTACAGAAAAATCATGGGCAAGGCCTGTTTCTGATGTCTTCAGCTGCCATTACAGCTACTTTGTGAGAGAACCGTTAGAGAGGGTTGTGCTGAAGAAGGACAAATCTTGGTGGAGTTTTTATTGTGGCAGAGGTACATGTGTGGACATATGAATGTGTGTTTTTATTTGTTTGGGATTTTTTCATTGAATAGCTGCTATGAAAAGCCCCTCAGGGCAGGAGCTGTTCAAGTGTAGAGGCAGAAATGCTGATGGTTTCTGGGGGGGCACCCCCATTATAGGGCAGTAATGATGTGCACATTTCAGGAATTTTTAAAATGATAAATGAGATGTGGCAAACTTCAGTGCAGACCACA
The DNA here is from genome assembly GCA_034509185.1 of Euphonia xanthogaster. Classification (NCBI taxonomy): domain Eukaryota; kingdom Metazoa; phylum Chordata; class Aves; order Passeriformes; family Fringillidae; genus Euphonia; species Euphonia xanthogaster. The sequence continues at coordinate 16,879,178 of JAYDZK010000169.1, forward strand.
TGTATTGCATAGTGTTGATTACCCAGTCTAGTATTTTTCTCCCATAAACTATCTAGTTTTGCATTATTGCTTAAGTATGTTTCATGATCATCTAATTACATAGTGAGATGCTAATTAGAAATAATGCTACAGCAGAACATTAAAAGTCAGCTTGATGTCCACTGTAAACATTAATTGTTAGCATTGTTTTTCTCACTACCACCTCCACTGTCTGAGTGACAGCAGTACAACTCAACATTTTCAAATTTCTCTTGTGTCTATATAGAAGAAACGCTGGGAAAAGCCACCTGTTATTTTAAAATCAGCATTGGGGAGTTCCTACTCTGCACATGTGGAATTAGAGCAGAAAAACTGCAAAGGGCAATACAGCTGAAGACAGGTCCAGAGCGAACACTCAGTGCCAAGCAGTCACTCAAGAAACAGTTGTGGGAAGCACTGAAACAAGAGATTTTGCAGGCAAGATTATTGGCATAGCCTTTGAAAAGAAGGTAAGATTGGTTGGGGTGTCTTTGCCCTTTCAGCAAATAATTTATTGTATCCTAAAGTGCCTGTATTTCCAGCGAAAAATGCAAGCATGGTTCTGAGTAATGAAGGGGTTCAATGATATGTTAATGTTGTTTTACAAAAAATTGCTCAAATCTCAACAAAAAAATTTTGTAACTTCCAGGTGTCTAGGCCAAAATACTTGGTACTTCTCATTTACTGGAGGTTTCTAGTAGTCTGAGCGTTTTTTATACAGGATACTGAAATGTACTGAAACAGGAATGGTTTTTCCCCCTTTGCTTTATAATTGCCATTACTTATGTAGTAGTAGTCTTCAATTTGTTTGACACGAGTCATGCCTTTTTAAGGCTGAGTGCATTTAAAGGGGGAAATCTGTAAAATGTTTATCAAAGAAGCACCAACCAAAATTTTGATTCATCCTCATTTCAGCCAGTAATACATACAGAGATGTAAAAGTGGATATGAGATACATTGTCAGGATTTACTTGAACATCAAAAGGGAAGTAAAGGCCTCTTCCATGTGCTGGTGGCAGGGTGAATAGATTTTATGTAAGCGCTTCCAAGTTTGCACATCTGACATAGGCTGTACCTTTTTTCTTTCCAAGACTTGATATTTTATATTGTGAGTTATCAGATAGATTGACTGAATTTATTTCTATTTCCAAGTGAAAGAATAATAGTTTTAGCAAAAGATTTGAGAATATAATTGTGAATAGATTGCTTATATAGAAATGCTAATTACACTTTTAAAATGAACATCTGTATGAAAAAAGAAATTCTTTCTGTAAGTGTTTCTAGTAACAGCAGCAAATGGATTTTGTCAAAGTGGATGGTTAAGGGTGTTGTTTATACAAGTGTTTCTCTGAGGTGAGAAAAGGTAAAATACTGCTTCTGTTTGTCTTCTTACTTCCCTTCAACAATGTATCTAAGATAACTCTTAAAAGTTAGGTTTAAACCATCTTGCTTTGGCTAGTGGATTGATCTGATGTCCCTTCCAACCTAAATTATACTGTGATTCTTACATTTACGTGACTGTTGCATCCCAATTGCGGGAGATGATCGGCACGTGCACCAGGAGTGGCCGTGCCCCACCTCTGCCGCCGGCAGGCAGGATCGTGGTTCGGCCACTGGCTGGGATCCTGGAATGCCAGGAATGGCCGATAAATGTGGACCCATGCCAAAGACCGGGATACAGGAAAAGGAAGGACTCTTTGCTTGCTTCTTCGAGCTACTTTATTTCTTTCCCGCAGCAGGAGCAGCGCTGGGACGGTGCCACGTGGAATTGGTGGCGCTGCATGGGTGTTATTCTTTCCCGCGGCGGGAGCAGCGCCAAAGCGAGGCAGGTGACAACACCACGCAGGCAGCGCCTGCGCCAGCGCCGGCAGTGGCAGCGGTAGCAGAGTGCAGATGATCTTTCCTGTTGCAGGAGCCGCGCAGGCAGTGGCAGGAGTGAGGCAGCTGATGCTACACCACACGTGTGTTTGCCGATGCTGCAAACCGCTGTGCTGTGCTGCACAGGTACCAGTGAGATGTGGGGGCTGGCGTCTCAAAGAGGTGGCAGTGGCAAAGAGCAAAAAACAGAGAAAAACAGTGGCTTTTATGGAGGGGGGCTGAAACCCCGGGAGGACGTTGTCTAACAAATCAATGGCTAGATAGGAGAGGTCTAGAGGGACAAATGTAAACATAACATGGAGTGAGAAAGTCACATACCACTGGCAGAAAGGAAAAATCGTAACTGACAGCAAATTTTCTGGATAAAGGGGTGTAACAAATCATGACAGACAAGCCACAGGGGCAGGATTTTTGAGGATAGACAGGGAAAAATCTGGAGGTATTATAACTGCCATGGGGAGGCAGGTGGTAAACAACTTAAGACATAGACTAAACATATGATCTTCAAATCCCCACTGCTATAGACAGGGAGAGACTAAACTTCTTCAAATCCCCACTGACACATTTATGTGAAATCCCCTTGTATCCAAATTTGGCTAATTGCTTGCTCAGGCCTTGCTAGCTGCTACTTCACTCCATCCTGCAATTCTATCATGACATGATTTCTCAAATACTTGGAAGGGATACAATGGAAGCAAGAAAATTCTCCTTGCAATGCTCAAGTGTTATAACCTCATACAGGCCTGTGTTGTCTTTGTGCCAGGTGTTCCACCAAGTAATGGTTGGTAATGCAGGAAGGTTTCTTTCAGATTGTGTTTGCTTTAGTCAGGTGGAGACATAACAATGTGCTCACTAAAAATTATGCACATGTGGTCCTTGGTTCTTGTCCCTGAAGCTTTGCTTCCTTGTCAAACGGAAGTTAGAACTCTGAGCCTTTGCTACACATTAATGTAAAGATTGTGCAGAAGTGTGGTAACAAACTTGTCCCAATTTAGGATTTCTATCTCTGTTTCTAATATTCTTGTAACTCCACCAACCAGCAGTTTCTGAGGGGGACAAGTATGTTGAGGAGCATGGCCTTCAAACCTGTGGGAGACACCCTTGTTCCTGGTAGAAGTGCTAATTCCACTTCAGCTCCATCTGGGGAAGGAAGGTGCTAGGTGACAGCACTCTGCTGTTTTAGTTCCTTGATCCATGTATGTGCAGGAAATAAGCAGATTATCTCACTCTTGCTTCTGCTTTCATCCCTTTCTATTTTAGTTGAGATGTGCATGGGACTTTTGCTCAAATATACTTAAGACAGTCAGCATAGGATGCTGAAGGCTAAATTCTTTGTTACTCGTGGGATGAGCTCATGTGGACCTTTTCATTCAGCTTCTCACAAGCTGCACATTACAACAGCCAGTTTATTTCTGAAATCTGCACCAGCTCCCATACCTTAACACTGCCTTGACATCTACAGTTCAAACAAATCCTCATTTTGCTTGCTTTTGATGATAGACCAGAGAGAGACCTTGGCCTCAGATAGAGCTTTGACATGTAAGACAAATCAGAGCTACTGAACAAAAGACCTGTGGCTTTATTTTAAAAATAATAAAAAAGAGAAAGAAAATACCACTCGAAAGGCAGTCAAAATGAAGATTGCCAGTACTTTTCCACTTCCTTCTCAGGGGTAAAACCTCACTTCCTCCCTCTGTTTTAGTCACCCTCCTTAATGCCAGATAGACTCAGTATTAGGATACTTGGATGGCAGCACTGTAATGATACTGAATTTACTAGGTCACTGCGATGTTTCCTTGTAGTCAGTATCATGCCACGTGAAGAAAATTCCTGTGACCTTAATAAGAAATCACTAATATGTTTATTTGCTATGGATTTCCTTTCATTCCTCTGATTAGGGAATATTATTTCATAGAAATAAGTTCTTCATATCCCTTCTCACTCTTCTGCATTATTATTAAAAACAAACAAACAAACAAACAAAATAAACCGAAAACCCCCAAACCCCAACAACAGCAACAAGAAAACAGGAAAACCTCCCAAGACACTAAACTAAAACAAAACCAAAAAAAAACAACAACAACAACATAATTCAAAGGATGGTGTAATTGTGATTTATATCAAAGAAAATGAAAAACTTACCAAGTTGTCTGTGCTGCTATGTGTTCATTACTTGGGACCAAACCCAATCATAAAATATGTTCTGTTTCAGAATTATCCTTTCTGCCATAGGACCAGCTCTGACCCCTGCAGGTTTAGCACAGTTTGGGTGATGTGTAACAGGTAGGTTTATCTGCCCTAGCACTTTCCCTTTGGAATAAGGTGTGGCCAGCAGATTATTTGCATGAATCTACCACTAGTAGATTCTTTTGCCATGTGTTGACACTATTCTTTTCTTACTGGATGTGGGAGAAATTCTGAAAGCTGGCTAAAACTCAGGTAGTACCATTCCATGTAATCCTTCTTTCAAGTAAAAAGACAAATTATATATATGATTAATAATTTAAGAAATATATTCATTATCCTTCTTCAAAAAGCTTATATGAAAACACTACTTCAGTGATGAATTTAATTCTCAAAAAACATAGTCTGTAGGGTCATAGCATACTTTAGTCTAAAGATAGCCCCATGACACTAAGTCCATAAATATTAAATTTTCCATTGTTGAACACATCCCCTTGCCAAAATCAAGTTTTCTCCAATTCTGCTCTCAACACTCACATATATATCAAGATTATGTGTCAGTTCTTAAAAATATTCAGGCACCTCAGTTGCTTTTCTGATCAAAACCCATGAGCAGGATGGACAGCTGTAGGCTGACCATGATTTTATTTTTACTCAGCCCTGCTATCTCTTTGTACACTTGGATGATAAACAAAGATGTTGGCACTTGAGGGGATTTTGTGATTATTTGTATGTGTATGACATCTGATTCTCAGGCCCTAGGGACTCTCTGCTACTACAGTATTAAAAGGGGCCTTTATAAATTACTACCTCATTTTGATGGATTACCATAAAAAGGCTTGGTTGTAAAGGTGAATCAATTTTGTTCTGCTGTTAGTGGGTTTAAGTTGCCATAAATAAAAGAGACTCTTGTGTCATCTTCAAATTTGTGTAGTCATTAAGAGGGGTTTTGGTTAGTTTGTTTTTTGGGGCTTTTTTAACTGCTGAGAATGGATTCTCACAGCCTCTACCACAGCAGCCCAGATCCTGCAGTCCTCTGCCTTTTGCTGGGCCTGTGCAGTTCTTTGAAAAAGTAATTTTCTAGTACAGAGGATTGGAAAATAGTAGAATCAAGTTTGGGAAACGCAGTGTGGCAGTCCCTGCTTTCTAGATATCCAAAGCCTGTGTTCACAACTGAATATGCCTTGTCCTGCAGAGAAGATAGGAAAGTGTATGCAGTGCTGGTACCAGTCACTACTCAAAATTGGCTTTGAGTGGTCTTGTGTGTTGCAGAATTTCTTCCTATCCTTGTGCTCTGTTGGCCATGGTTAGGACCAGTGTTTCGCTTTTGGGATGTTACCAAGTGGTCACTGTAAAGCTGAAGGGTTTAAGTGGAGGAATCCTTCAGACTAGCTGGCAAAATATGGGATGAAAAAGCAAACCAGCTGAGGTTTATTTCTATGCGGATAAAGTTGCCACCCCTGCAAACAGGCTAAGGATTGGAAACTGGATTGCAAAAAGGCAAAAAAAAAAAGTTGCTATCAGCTGGTTGTTGGTAGTTACATGAACCTTTGAGTGTCTGTAGAAAGTGCTTTTCTACATGGTTGGAATCAGCCTTTATGTTTAGTGAAAAGAACTTACAAGTACTGTAGTTATTTTCTTCTTATCCTGATCAGTGCTTCTCCCTGAGTTTCACTTCCCCATTTTCTGCTGTGGCAGCTTGACTGCTGCTAGGTTAAACCTGAGTCCCTACACTCCAAATTTGCAAAGCTGGGTTGTTTTGTTTTGTTTTGTTTTGGTTTTTTTTTTTTGTTTGTTTTGGTTTTTTTTTTGTTTTGTTTTGTTTTTTTTTAATGCATACTGAGATAAATTTAATTGCAGAGCAATGCAGAATGCTAATCACTGAACACCTCCCTGAACAAAGAGAACCCCAGAAATCCAAAGCCCTGCAATGTTGTTTTGGTAATTTCTGACATACCTCCTCTGAGAGAATAAAGTACATTTACTGAGATACGTGTAAAGGAGTTGAATTTCTCTTTTGTCTTGAACTTAATGACATGAACAGTCACCACTCAGTATAGGAGATACAAAGTGAAGTAAAAACAAGCAACCAAGTTCAAGCAATAAATGTTTTTCATTTTTCCAGTAATTCTGTGCATTTGATTTCTATTTTCTAAACATTCTTTCATGCTGATATTAAACATACATTCACTTCTTATATTTGCACCAAAGCACCTCTGTTAATATTTTATATGAATTAAAGTCTTTAAACCTTTACATTTTCAAAACTGATCCAACATTTTGTATGGCTAAGATACAGATCTATTTACAATATATTTTTTTATCTATTCATATATCATGGCTTTTTATTAAAAGAGAGAAATATTTGTTCAAGGCTTTTTGTATACTTCAGAAGATGTTGTTTTGAGCCTTGTATTGACATCAGGAAACTCGTTTTCTTTTTCATCATAACAACAGTGATAAGAGTGATAACCAATTTATGTCTAATAACAACAGCTGGCCAGAGTGTTTTGTAAGTATTCAAATTTTTTTAAAAGTGAGTACAGAACAATGATTTTCATAGAATTTTCATTGGTTTTTGTCATCTTTCAGACAGCATCTCAGCTCATTTCATTCCCATTTGTCAATTCTTAATTTTGGAGAAAGGAAATCAGTGGCATTCACTGTCATGGATGTAATGAGCTGACTCTTAGAGAAGCAGCACATCAGAGCTGCTCCTGGGGATCTATGCAAATTCTTCTGAGCATCATCATCCATCAACATAAGTCAAAACAATCCTGATTTTTGAAGACTTTGTTTCTATACTCCCTGATTTCACAAATTTCACACACAAACATGTTGTAGTGCTTTAACTGCTGATTGTTCTCTCAACTTTGGAGTTTTATCAACAATCAAGGAAAACTGCTGACTGCATAATTTTAATCCACTTTGTGGAGATGTTTAGCAACTTTTGGAAGAAAACATTATTGTTTGGGCTCAACGCATGTTTACTTAAACAAACTGACAGCTGCATTGCCAGAGTGAAGCTATTCCTCCCGAATGCATAGTGCACTTAAACAGGCAGGAGGTTTGCTCCTGCATGAATACTGTCCTTTCTCCTTCAAATCAAAACCTTTTTTTGATATGTTACTCTGGATTCAGGCACTTTGAAATTACCTTGTTTTAGAAACCACTTCAGAGCTGCAGTATCAGCACCTTAAATCTTAATAGTCACATTTACTCCCATTCTTTATTCTGTATATTTCAATTGTATTGTTTTAAGGACTTCCTTATACAAAGCTCTGCATGGACCAAATGTCACTCAGTTCTTGGAAGTTGCCCTTTTCACATTGTGCTTGTGAGGAATTCTGTGTCCTTCATCATCACCACAGTGGAAGATACCCATGAAAGTTCAGGACAAGAACATCAGTACTCTTTGGCAAAATAACCCAGAAGTAAAGATGTTTTGATCTTGATAGTTCTAATCATCCTGGTCTCTATCCATGGTCATGTTTTGGGAGTTTACTTCTGAAAATTTGCTTTTTAAAAAAACTTCATGTTCTAGAACTGAAACTTTTCTTGGAGGGATTCCCAGAAGACCTATGGGGTCAGAGTATGGAACATTTTCCCTTATTTTATGGAAAAATTCAGGTGACTTGTGCTGACTTCCTGTAGTTCCTTATGATAGGGCAGTGACAGGCATCAGATTTCTGCACTTTTACTGTCCATTCACCACAGACCTGACCTTTCCCTGATGCAATGATCTTGATATTAATTCCTTATGCATGAATATTAGGAGAGAAGAAGAAAGGAGATGTGGAATGGTGGAATATAAAAAAAAAAAAAAGAAAAATAATTTTCTGGAAAAATGTTCTAAGGAGAAAGGTTTAACTGGGATGGTCTTTCTTGGGAGCAATGAACAAGCAGCACAAAAGCAAGTGTCTTTCAAGTCCATTTTCAATAAACACAAGAGATAACAGTTTGGAAGAAGTAATTTCAGCTGTTTGGGCACCTTACTGTGTGTTCTATTAATGGCAATATAGTGATATTTGCAGTATTACTGGCTCCTTAGCTGGGAAGGCTGGTCACAGGCAGTGGCCATCAAAAAGCAACAACATAAGGGTGTTGTGTTGCACTAAATAGTTATTTAGTTGTTAGCACTGGGTGTTGGAAAAAATGTTATTGGGTCACACATTCCCT
>JAYDZK010000169.1:16899800-16923387 GCA_034509185.1 Euphonia xanthogaster
GGGGGGGGGGGGGGGGGGGGGGGGGGGGGGGGTGCATTTTGTGGACATTTTCCATATCTGCTCTGGAGACTTCCAATAGACACCAGACTTTGTATTACCTCCTATACTAATATTATCTTGAAAGTATGTGTTGTTTCATTTATAGGTTTTTTAAGGCATCACCATGGGTAGAAAAAGCTGGGACATGCCCTTAATTGTGAAACACTGGACCTGTTCATTGTCATCTGATTTCAAAAGGCTTTCCAGCCTTAATGGGCTAGTGGAATTGTCCATTGTCACTGATGTCTCCCTATATTGCAGTATCTGTCCTATTTCTGGAAGGACCAATGTGGCCCTTAGTGAATGTGGCATGAAGGGACATGTGGCAACTTTAAAGTAACTGACAGGAAGAGAACACTTAGAATGTCATTTGAAATTTCTAAGGTGTTGCACAAACATGAATTATTCTTTGCACTTACTGAAAAGACAAAAGCAGCTGCTATTAACAAGCCAACATGGGGTAAGAGATACAGTCATTACTGTTTTTATATCTCTTCCAAATCATAGGATCATAGAAAGGCTTTCATGGGAAGGCACCTTAAAGATCATCCTGTTCCAACCCCTCTGCCATGAGCAGGGATGCTTCTCCCTAGTCATAATTGCTCAGAGCCCCATCCAGCCTGGCCTTCAACACTTCTAGGGATGGATCATCTAATATCTCGATCAGGAAGTTGTCCTCTACATGCTCCAGGAGTGCCCTTGGTTGCTTGCAGCCAGCTGTATTACTTTCTCAGCAGATGTTGGTGAGGTAGGTGTTAAAGAATACATTCAGCGCAGGTAACTCCAGATGCAGCTGCAGTACAAGATGCAGGTTGAGTTCTGGGGGGGGACAGGAGCCCAAGCCCAAGGCAAGAGGCCATGAACTACCCTTTGCATTACAAAAGGCACAGGGACCTGTGGGGCAGCCAGGGGACTCAGAGACACAGCAGAAGCTGATGAGCCCAGACCTTCATGACCTTATACAGTGAGGGGATAAAAGCGCAGGAGTTTCTTTATTCAAGGTCCCTCCTCAGAGGCACCAGCTTGAGTTGTTACTTTGTTATTTAGTTACTGAATCATGATTAAACTGTTTTGAGGATGGACATCTGAGACTCTGCTATGGGAAACCCAGAGTTAAACTGGTATGGAAACCTAGTCTGACTGCGTGAGAGTGGAGGATACATCTGGGAAAGCCTTTGGTCCCACATGAGGTGATGTGAGAGTGACTCCAGAGTGGCTCTTGGGTGGCTGGACAGGGAAGTTTCCTTAACACTGAAACCCCCCCTTCCTAGCCTCTTGCTTCTGAAAAGCCCATAGCCCTCAGCTGCAGTGCAGTTGGGGAAGGGTCCCAGCTTGCTTCCATGATGACAATTTGATCATAGCTAGGTTTGGAAGGGACCTAAAAGCTCATCTGGTTCCAACGCCCCTGCAATAGGCAGGGACATCTTCTACTAGACCATGTAGCTCAAAGCCCCATCAAGGCTGGCCTTCAACACTTCCAGGGATGGGGCAGGCACAACCTCTCTGGGCAACCTGTGCCAATGCCTCACCACTCTTATTGTCCAGCATTTCTTCCTAATATCCAATAGAAACAGCTTAAGGCTATTCCCCCTCTTCCCTGCGTGACCTTGGAAAGAGGCCCTCTCTAGCCTTCTTTACAGGCCCCCAGCAGGTACTGGAAGGGGCTCTAGAAGTTCTAAAAGGTCAACAACAGACAACAGCCATTGGTCTCTTACCATGACCCTGGACAGTCATGAGCCAAACATTCTGGAGTCTGGGAGTTAGGAGGATGGACCAATCAGCAGGCTCCAATCCTGGTGACATCACAATGACTGAAGAGCACCTGAGGCAGTTGGAGGGGCAGAGCATCAGGAGGACAGTGCAGAGTGGGCTCCTGTCTTGCTTCCCTCTTGTCCCCTTTGGGTATTGGTGTCATTCTCTGGAAGTCACCCAGGACCTTCTTGAGTCAGAAGAGGAATGCCAAAAGAAATGGGTAGAATTAGTCATTTGATAGACCTTCCCACCTGTGAACTCCACAGGCTTGGAGAGATTGCAGACCTAGTGACTTCTGTTCGCCTCTCACGCATCCGTAAGCAAAAGCTAGCACTGGCCTTGAAGAACGAAGGCTATATTCCAAAGCTGCTACAGCTTTTCCAAGTCTGTGAGAGTGTAAAGAACACTGAAGGCTTGCATCTTCTGTTTGACATTGTGAGAGGAATTTTGTACCTGGACAAAGCCATTCTGTTTGAGGTGATGTTTTCTGATGAGTGTATTCTGGGTGTTGTCGGATGCCTTGAATATGATCCTTGTTTGACTCAGCCAGGATTGCACAGGGAATTCTTGACCAAAACAGCAAAGCTTCAGGAGGTTATTCCTATCAGAGACCCTGAACTCAGGCAAAAAATCCACCAGACATCTAGGGCACAGTACATTCATGCCATCATCGTGCCTAATCCATCAGATTTTGAAGCAGGTTTTCTTTCTACTCTCAATTCCTTCATCAGCTCCAGCAAAGAGGAGATTTTACAGGCTTTGCAGGTAAGTGTTTTTTAATGTGGCTTAGATGGGATCTGTAGAGATCCCTCTGGCTGTAGTTTGGAAATGGTTTAAAGCTGGTTAACACTGTGTAAGTTAATCACAGGCACAATGTTTTGAATGCTTTCCCTTCTTTCTGATAACTTGGATTTTTTTGTATTTTCAAAATGATAAATTTCAGGTGAATATCTTAATACTTCTTATTGGCTGTAACAAAATAAAGTCCTTCTCTTTGATTGCCAAACAAACCTTTGGAGCTGGTTTTGTATAAATATTTAAGGAACATGCAACTTCCAGTATTTCATTCCAGGGACATTTATTACACTGTTTTCCATTTAAAGGGGTGCAGAGAAATGGGTGGACAGATATGGCAGAAAGTGCCAAAACACTTGAGAGATTATGACGTTCCTGGGTTTCTTGGAGTGTAAAGAATGAAACGCTTAACATGAAGTGTAGTGTTGTCCTATATATCCTTAAATATCTTATACCAGTAGAGGATGTGAATCTGAAAAGCAAATAATAGTCACAAAAGTTTCCCATCTTAGCAAAGCAGAGTAAGATTCAGGAGAATGTGGCTGCAGCCAAATTGCAATCTGTTAATGAAGTCCTCCTCACAGAGATGGACTGAAAAGGTGCTTTGTAATGCTGCAGATCCAAAAGAGGGAAACCGATCCCCTTGGGATGTTCACAGTGTAGTATGAATGGTGCAGGTACAGGAGAGCCAAAGTTTTCTCTTGGTTAACACTTTTTACATCAGAAGTGTACCAGTTGCTTCCCTAGAAGTTGATGTGCAAAGTGCTGTGAGGGAGTCTGAAACAAATTAGGACTGTCCTTCTCTGTCCTTTTGATGTGTGTGTGGATGTAGCAAATCCCACAGGGAGTCTGTGGAGTTTGGCAGAACTGCAAAGCATAGGGGTAGCACGGCAGAGAAGGAAAGGAAGTGTCACACTGTAGAGACGAATTTAGGGATCATCCCCTGTGCCCAACTTTACCTGTGGCTCTGGTGTCCTGGAGATGCTTCAGCTGCACAGGAGGAGTGCTGAAAATGCAGGAAACGATCCGGCTGGATGTGTTGCCTTCTTTGTGATAAAAAATAATGGCAGTGTGGAAAGTTTGACTTTGTGCAGTGTGGGTCCTAGAAAGATCATATTTTCACTTTCCAGAAGGCACTATGTAATTTGTGTCCTTTTTACATGCTCCACAGAAAGATGAGGAATTTTTGCCTGAAGTTTTTGCACAATTAAGAAATGAAGCTACTGCTGGTGAGCAACAATGTGAATTGGTAAGTCAGCAGTCTTGGTGGTTCCTCAAAGGCTTTAAATGAGAGGGATGAAGTAGAAAGTGAAACTGTCCTTAGAGTTCTGCAGTCTTAGAAGTACTTCTGGAGAATCAGGCAGTACAGCCCCCAGTACAATTTGTAACTGTTTCTTCCTTTCAGAGAGTTTTCTGATTCAAATACATAAGACTTTTCTTTTTTTCCTGTGTACCAGATGAAGTTTTTCAAGGAATTTTGTGCCTTTTCTTTCACATTACCTGAGAAAAGAGATGAATTTCTTCAAACTTTGGCAAAGTTGGGATTTCTTCCAACTCTTGAAATGTTAATGGTAAGTTAGAACTGGTTTTAATAAAACAAGAAAAGTGAGAAAAGAAAGCCCACAGACAGAGAGCCTTTTCTTTTTTTTTTTTTTTTTTCCTTTTTTTTTTTTTTTTTTTTTTTAATCTGCTGAGCATCTTTTTGTAAGTCTGATTAGAGAGTTTTGCTCTGCTGAGAGTGGAGGTCTCTGGTAATGTCCAGAATCCAGAAGCTGCCCACAGTTCTGCTCTGTAGTAGCCTGGCTTCACTGCTCTTACTATTTTTACTTTTCAGACTTCATGATGAAGAAGTCTGAGGGCCGTGAAGTCCCTGTGACAAGGTAGTCAAAAGGTGAAAAAGACTTTTTCATGTGGAAGCTTGATTGTTGCTTTTTTAAATCAGAGAAAATCACATGCCTCAAAGAAAGTTCTGGATTCTTGTTGCCTGTAAATGGGCACAGAAACTGTGGGACACTTTGATTTGTACAGTTGGTCCTCTAGTATAAAACTACTAAATTGTGGATAGCAGGCATAGAATATCAATAAAGTTAGATATTGAAGCAAGTAGGATATTGTGAATGTTTCTAGCCTAAGTTAGGGCTCTCAAATACACAGAAAGCCTTGTGTCCTTTCTAAAGGAGTAAAATTGTAGGGAAAGGATGTGCCTGGTTCCTTGTTGTTTTTCTGTAACCATATTATCATGTTTCTTATGAATATTTTTGTAATGAAATGTTCTCCAGTTTTTAAACTGCCTCCTGTTTGCAGCTTCACATGATAATAAATACCAAACTTTATCTACTCTATCAAATTAATCTTTTTTTTTTTTTTGAGGGAATGGGTGATCTGCAAGTTAGATCTGCTGCTACAGATATATTGTCTTATCTAGTAGAATTTAGTCCAGCCACTGTTCAACAATTTGTAATGCAAGAGGCCCAGCAGAGTGAGACTGTAAGTAAAAGCGATTTGGAGTTTGTTGAATATACCAGTTCTAGGGCAAACAGAAAAATAACCAGCAAAATAAAACCTAAATTTCTGTGTTTTGTTTTAATTTTTATTTTTAAAAAAATTGCAGAAAGTGGGGAACTCATTCTATTCTTGTGAGTAATTATTTTGTGATTTCTTTCTTTGGGTTTGTTTTTTTTTGGCAGGACACCCAACTCATCACTGAGGTCATTGAGCAGATAATCTGTAGTCCAAACCCCGAATTTGGAGGAGATAATCAGTTAATGGAGATTTTGTGTGCTCTGATTGATCCAGAAAAAATGCTGGCCATAGCTAGTGTAAGAGAACATGAATGGCAGAAAACATGATACTGTCTTGGTAAAATTAAAAGCCTGATATTCTCTATTGCTGTTATTGTGGGCAGAGGATAAAAAATTATAGGATTTTTTAAATTGAGTGGAGTGTGGTCTGATAGCAACTTTAAATAAGCAAAAGGTAAGCTAATATTGTTGATGAAAGGTATGTGTCTGGGGCATTGAGCCAGTATTAAACCACACAATCCCATGTGTCAGTGCCACAGCACTGTCTGACCATAGCTCTCTCACCTGGATGATAAATCCTGAAAGATTTTAATACATTGTTATGTACCAGAATACCTGTAAAATGGTTTACAGGTTCTTCTGGGCAAAACTACGTGCAGTTTAGAATAATTTAAGGGCATTTTGTCAAGCATTTTGAGTCACTGATGTTTTTTCCAGTATATATTTGCATCCATGCTGGGAATTCTTTTAGTGATCGCTAGGTTGTTTGGAGACACAAGAAACAAAAGTTTGTCCCAAAATAAACAAATTGATCTTGTATGAAGACAGTGCTGCAGATCCAAATAACTCAGTAGAATTCTTTGTAGGCTGTTTCTTCTGTTACTACTCTTTTATTTAAAAGGTTGTGTGTGAATGCCAGTGTTTAATGAAGTTATTGTTGTTTTAGAATTTAGAAATATTCGAATTTCTCGATATCTTCTACGACCGTTACATTCATGTTCTTACAGCGCCGCTTCTGGCTGATACATCAGAAGAATGGTATGAAATAGGTAATGACAATTTAATTTTTTTTCCCTTTGAAGAGCCTTACAGTCCTGGTAACAGCAATAGACCTGTGATGCCTGCTGGGAATACACTTGCTGCAAGCTGCTGTTCCTCCGGGGACAGGGATTCTGGGGGCAGGACTTTTCATAGCCCTTTCCTGAAGCTGTGAATGCTGACAGAGCTTGATGGTGTACTTTGTAAAGATGTGCTTCCTTCATGTATATTGAGAATAATGCTGCAGTCTTACTAGTCTAATTTTAAAGAATATTTACTGTAAAGGCAAAAAAGCCACAGTTGTGTTTGTTGTTCTGCTCTGACCCAGTGTCCTGCTTCCCAAAGCAATCCAGTAAAACAAAAAGGTCCACTAAAAGTCTGTCAGGAACTGCAATAGCAACTGAGCTCAGTGTACTTTGACAGTACATTATTTATTTTTTTCTACCACTTATGGCATTACTTTTTCTTGTAGATAATTATCAAACAGCAGAAATACTTGCCTCAGTTTTGGAGCTGTTGTCTTTTTGTGTGGAACGGCACAAGTATCACATGAAAATTTTCATTATCAAGAAAGATCTCCTAAGAAGAACATTGGTCTTGATGAAATCCAAACACAAATTTCTGGCCTTGTGTGAGTATGGAACTGTTGTGATTTCCTTTTTCAAGGCTTTGTGTGTCCTGTGTGGAAGGTGTACCAGTGCCAATGTACAATTGAACTCAGAATTCTTGTTCATTCGCTGGGTGTTACAGGCTACAATTAATTAATTTGGAAAAAATGAGGTAGCAGCTGTCTGTAAGCATAGACCAATGCAGTTTCTTGTGGGAAGAGGATTGTTGTCTCCTTTGAAATCTACAGAGATCCTTTCCAATCTTCATGACAGGATCCTTTGTAATCAGATTTCTTGCCTCATTTAAGTGGAAATTGTGTCCTTTCTTAATAATGTCCTAAATCTGGTTTTCCTTGTGGAGAGTGAATGAAATTCTGTGAACCAGGATCTTTAAAGACTTATGGCTTGTTCTGGGAAGGGAACAAGGACAAAAGCACAGCAGGGAGTTAATAGTTTAACTTCATGCATGCTGGAATGCATTGCTGCTGGACTTGAGAAAGAAATCCATGTTCCTGATGACCTTCAGATACCCAGGAAAGTTCAAAAAGGAAAGAAAGGTGACCTGTCAACAAATCTGCTTCTGCACTTTGAGGGTGCATCTTCCTCTTGGGGTAACACCAGGTTTTTCAATTCTTCCACAGGAAGGTGAGAGCCTGGCATGTGTTTGTTGAATGCTTGAATGTCTTTCTTCACACAGGTGCTCTTCGCTTTATGAGGAGGATAATTGGCCTGAAAGATGAACTTTATAACCATTACATCACTCTGGGAAACCTGTTTGAACCAGTTGTAAATGCTGTGTTGGACAACAGGAATAAGTGCAACCTGCTCAAGTCTGCCTCGATGGAGCTGTTTGAATTCATCCGAAAGGTGAGTTCAGCAGCAGCCTTAGCACCAACATGTCCGTGATCTCGCAGGGCAAGAGGCAAAAAGCCGACTTTTCCAAGATAGCAAACATCCCGCTTTGCTGGAAGAGTCACAAATGGAACTGGGATGTTGCTGAGTCTATCATCCATTTCTAAGGGAAGTTTAATAATTCTTTCTAGATCTCAGCTTTTTTCCTAAGAATAAATCTGATTACTTCCTGTTTGCTCTTGACAACAATATTTTGGTTCTGGACAGGGAATCAGTTACTTTCCAAAGTAAAGTTAAAAGCATACTGACTTTCTGCATGTGAACATTTGAGACTGAAACCCTGTATTGCTCTTATTCAGGAGGATATTCAGTTCCTTATTGCACATATAGTTGAGAACTTCTCTGATGCACTGGAATCTGTCAAATGTATTCACACATTCCAGGGACTGAAGACAAAATATGAGCAAGAAAAATACCAGCAAAATGAGAAACTGAACAGGTATGGCCCAGTTTCTGTCTTATGAAGCTGCCAGTGACTGCCATTCTGCAGGCTTGCTGGTTAGTTTTTAATTTCCCATAGATCAGCAGAAGCAGGTGGCTGGGATTGGGGTTGGATTTCATTCTTGCTGAAAACTTCTTGAGTTAGAGTAAACCCCCATCTACCTTTCTTGGAGTAGAGCTGATGTGGTCAGTAGATTAAATGTTCTGTTCAGAAAACACTCAGCTTATGAAGAGCATAATCTTGCTTTGTTCTTCTGAGTTAGAATTCAGTCTGCCTCATTATCAGTCTGCCTGGGTATTTGTGAAGCTTATGGTGCGGGTGAAAGCAGGGATGGAGCTGGATTGCCTTCTCCAAGTAAAATAATTCTAAAGCTTTGAAAGCCATTAATGACCTGTCAGAGTCTGAAACATCAGGCAAAGCTTCAATTACTTGTCCTGTGTCTCTTGAAGTGTCTCCTTCATATTGCCTGGTGAGACATTCTTCAAAGAAGCAGCAGTCTCACAGGTGGATGAAGATGTGCAGTTCAGTGAAGGTGAAGAGAAGACAGCTCCAACATCACCAGCAAGCTCCAATGGCTCCTATCCAATGCATACAATCCTGACAACAGTGGTGACAGCCCCAAAGGTGGGAGAGAACTTTTATGGAATCTCCTGTCCTCGTGTAGGACAGTAGAGGAGCCTCGTGGAGCTTTACTGGGTGTAATGCAGAACAGTCAGCAATAGCCTTGTACAGGGTACCTTAGTTAGGGACAAATTCTCTGACTAGTTTCCCTAAGAGTAAAACCCTGACTAGTTTGGGGTAAGGTTCAAGGAGGATAAGGTGGGACTGGAGTCTGTTGTTAATCTGGGCACAGGTTAATTTTGCGTTTTCTGCATGATTGAACTGTTACTCCTTGGCTTTCTTCCCTGCCCAGCTGGTGCCCTGTGTCTGTGACATACAGATAAGATTGCCTTTTTTTGGAATCTATTCCCCGTCAGCGAATTTATAAGTGTTTTCAAGCAGACAAAATGCAGGAAGTGATACCTCTTCTGTGCCTTTTACAGCTTGAGCATTATTTGAATCTTAGCTTCTGAGCAGCTACAGAAAACTGTGGCAAGAATTTTATTGCTCACTCCTAAGACTTGGGGGCAAAACAGATGTGCAGTGTGTATTTTTTCAATGTGGGAATTTCATTTTTTTACCTTTTTCTAATTAGCAGAGAGGTCTATTTGAAGTATTTGGTTATACTGATGAAGATGATGAGACATCGCCAAAGAAAAGAGCTCATCTGGATTCCTAAAGGAAACTGAAATTTTTAAATATGAACTTTTATTGTGGGTTTTCCAGTGCCACAACTGTTTAATGTTAAAATACGGAACCAGCTGCAATCCCTCACATAGACCTCTCTTGTAATATATGTTATTATACAATATTAATGTAATGTAGTGGTAATATATGTTTATAATACAATATAGTACAATACAATATAATGTAACTAATATAAATAATATTAAAATATAGTAGTAATATATAGCAACATATGTTAGGTCCATTTCTCATGGATTAGTTTAATGTGAAAACAACTCTCTATGTTTTGGAGATTTAGTTAGTAGTTAGTTTATGGTAGTGGCTAGTTTTAATTGTAGCTCTTGTTTGAAAAAAAATTCCTTTCTGTATAGATATATAAAATAGTTTGTTCCCTCAAACAAGTTTATTTTGTATTAAAGATCCCAATGTACTTGTTTTACACCATTTGTAAATATATGGCAATATTAATGCTGAGCTGTAAAATTCAGGAATTAAAATTGGACTCTGTAATTTCTTAAGATGTGTTATTTGTAAGTTATATTTTAATAAAAAGTTACATGAAACCTGACTGGGTGGGTTTGCTTCTTTTCCTGTGAGTTACTGTTGTAGTCAGTGATGCCATGCCCTGTGCAAAGGGTAACTCCACTCTTGGCTTCACTTTCAATCTGTCAGGCCCAAGCCAGAACAGGGTTTTAAAAAGATTTCTACTCTTTTGAAACTGAATTGCAGGTGACATCCCAAACTTTGCAACTAAAGCAATTATTTTTGCCTAAAGTTGCTTTATTTTAGCAGATTTCAGTATCTGGTCTATAGGTTCTCAAGAGGCCAGTGGTTGAACAAGTCTGCACTGCAGGGATGCTCAGCAGCCCTGCTGCTGCTGAACACATCAGTGAGTTTCCAGCATTGGCTTTCTGGGCAGTCAATGTCCATGTAATTTGAAATACTGATATATAAAGTACTGAGCTGCTTGTCTGAAAGCTCTGTAAAACTAAGTGTAAAATTAGAAAACAAATCCTTTTGCTTATTGATGATGCAATTTATTCTCAAAACTTCCATCTTTTCTTGGGATCTGTGATGAGCTTCTCAAAACCAAGTTGCTTCCTTCCAACTACTTTGCCTTTGAACTGAAAGACACCCTGAATCAGGGTGAAGCTAGCTTGAGCTTCTCCAGCAGTGCACTGTCTTCCTGTCCTGTGCTTCCAACCCTCCCACTGGCTTGGCTTTTCTATGGGAGGCATCTTGGCAGGCGATGGCAGCACCCACCCTTCCAAGTACCTAGTTCTTCTAATGTGTATCAGCATCATGTCACTTCTGTTCCCTTGACTGAGGGGTACAGAGGAAGGATTTCATCATCTGAAAACTCCCAAAGAGGAAAATAAGAACATAGCAAATTTTTTGCCTATGTAAAATTAGACTTTTCAACAGAAAAATGTTTTTTTCCATTCAGCTGTGGGGAAAAAATCCCTGAGATTGATGGGAGCCTGAACAGTATGTCACAGATTAGGAGCTAAAATGCATTTTAGCCGTTCATTGGTCAAGTTATTGGTTACCACAGATGTAGCGTTTATTCCCATTAAGCTGCAGCAATCCCCATTAATGTGACATTTCATCTTGCATGACGAAAATGGGGTTTTCCAAAAACATTCTGTGTCTATCTGAACCACATGCTAAGGTTATGTGTTTGAGAAAACTTACTTTAAGATTTTATACTTTGGTCATCTTGGCTGGGTATAAAATGAGAAAAGAAAATAAGAAGCAATGAGATGCACTGCCAGCCAAAATCACTTCAGCAGCAATCTGTAGCATATTTGTCAGAGCACTTTCTTTAGAAACCTGTAACAGAAACTCATTTTTTATTCAACAGTATAAAAGAAATGTTCAGCTCCCAAACCTTATAGCTCAGGGGGAAACTTAATTATTATATCTGGAATAGTTTGTTATACATTTTTTTAAATCACTTATTCTTAAGGTTTCTGTGAGGAGCTGCCCTCTTGACTTCTCAGAGGGCAGATAATTACTGTGTCTGGAGAGAAGGGATAGCGAAATCAGGTAAGGTTATCTCTGAAATGAGATGGAGTGCTGCGGGGCAGGAGTGAAGTGCAAAATTAGGCAAATTGAAAATGGATAAAATTTAGTTAAGTGGAGACATTTTATGCTGAAAATAAATTTATATTAAAAAAAAACAAACAACTAAGCCAAACCTAACCAAAACTGACAAAACTAGAATAAATGTAACAACTGTATGATGGCTCTTGACCAAGGCTGGCTTTTTAAGGGTACTCTAGACTTTGAAATATTTGAGTTGTTTACTTCAAAAGTGTTGGAACAGATATCACCTCCCCTGCCACACATACAGGGAAATTTAGACCTCACTAAGAAAGAGTGCAGGAGCCATGAAATCGTGAGTTGAAAGTGCTTCTCTGAATTATCTATCTATTTAAGAAAATTTCTCTCTGCTAGAGAAATCTCTCTGTTACAGAAGTTAAGTAAATCTCTCTGCATGGAAAGTAAACCAGGTTACAAACACTTCTTTGTGGCTATTTAGTATAGCTCATGTTGCTGACTGTCCTATTCCAAATTAGAGAAGTGTGAAAGGATCAACATTTCTCTAAACAAAATTAATGTGCAACCCTTACACTGGTTGTGTTTCTTGTCTCCAGAAAGCAGCAAAAATCTGGGTGGTTTTATCTCTAAAGGTTCAATGTATGAGTGGACAAAAAAGTTTGTATTTGTGTGAGTGGAGGTTCAGGAATACACTAAATACATGGCTCTTCTCTATTTTCCAGCTAGCTGTGGCATCAGGAGGGCTTGTTTTGGGTGACTCTTGTGTATGCGCTAGACACTGTCACAAGAAGTACATGCATCTTGCAGACTGCTCATCACATAAAGCTACTTATTTTCTAAAGCCTTCTCTCTACTGACATCTTATATTCAACTTTTAGGAGAGACTAAATTATGAAGCTTTATTTATGGAGAAAAAAATGCAATTTCATCCTCTGAAGCTGTTGCATAAGGTAATTCTTTGTTTCAGGAGTTTGCTGCAGATGTATTTCTGGTGTTGTGCTTTGACAGCCTGAGAGTTAATACACATCTTAAAGCAACCCTTGTGTGCTCTCTCTTCCTGTCTGTATTTCTGGTCGTCACAGACAACAAAAGCAGAGAATATAATTCTGTGCCATATCACCATGCTTCCATCACTGAGACCTCTTTTTTGTTTGATTTCAGGTTTCTGTGGTTACCATTTAGTGAATTAAAACACAGCTTCAACGTGAAGAACTGAGATGCCAGAAGAGCTATTAATAATGATTATACAATTAATAATGATGATACCATTTCTTTATGCCCTGAAAGTATTCAAAGCATTAGATTCCTCAAATGCCCAAGCCAAATTAGATGGGTTTTTTGTTTGTTTTGGTTTTTTGCTTGTTTTGGTTTTTGTTCTGTTTTGTTTTCTTTTATTTCCTAATTTTCTGTTGTATCTTAATGTTTGTCATCCTCTTCCTCCTGTACTACAGAAGAGGTCCATAGCGGCCTATACGTTTCCTCATCTTGACACCATATTATGCTGCAGTGCCCCCACCTATAAAAGGAGGAAAATGATCCCACCATAAGAAGTCACAGGAAAGTCATAGGGGAAAACCAACATGTGTGAGCTAAGATGATGATGGATGATGCTCAGAAATGGAGAAAAAGTAATAGTGGAGGAAGACAAAGGAAGTAACCGGAGGGTGTCTTGTGGCAGGAGGTTTTTTAGAGTGCCAAGAAATGGGTGTTGGATGTCCGTGTGGTATGCCTTTATTAATCTTGCGGGCTGAGCAGTTCTGAGGAAAAGTGATTGCCTGATAGATATTTGCCATGACATCAGTGGGGTAAGATTACAAACAATTGAGCTCGTTTAACAAGACAAATATGAGAAATCAGGAAATAAAAGTGACTGGATATTGAGCCCTTATATTCCAAATAAGGAGGAACTCTACAGTGATTAATCTGTTTTATCAAAATTGGGAAAGCCAATAGAAAGGCAACTTAATAGGCTTAAGTCACATACATGTTGTAGTTTCACCTAATGATTTCATTGTGTATAAACTTTTTTCATGCCCAGTAGAAATAAAAAATTAAGCTATATTTAGCATCATTTTATGTCAGCCTGCTGTAATTCACTGAAATTTATTTTTCAGTACCTCAAATATTCATTTGACATGGAGATCCTTCAGCTCTGCCTGGCTGGCTATTTATCAGATATGGGGAGAAGCTTATTTTTTTTTCTCCACATAAATGAGTCTTTATGAGTCCTGTTTGGCTTATTTTTTTCTAATAATTTGTTCCAATAAATACTTGGCACTTGGGCATAGCAACAGGCCAAGAGTAAACATCAGACTTTGTGACAGTGAAATATCACAAGACTGTGAAAATAGTACACAGTCTGATTCCATACATTTGCTTTGTGCATACCCCCTTCTCTCGTTGCATTTTCACCATCTGGGGATATGTCTCAATATTGACCACTCAGAGACAAATCAGTCTTCATCCAAATTCTGCTATAAACAATACAAATATCCACTTAATTAGATATCCATTGTATTTTCTGCAGTAAGTCCTATTTATCTCTGTATTCATGAAGAAGTCCAAGGCAATATCCTCGATCAGTGCAAATCAGTTGAAATTTCACAGCTTATCCCCAGGAGCGTTCCAGAGTAGAAGAATGAGGAGTTGAAGAAGTTCGACTGCCTTGAAACATTATTGAAGTTGGCACCTCAACTGTAGGTTGTTGTAGATTGAAGCAAATCTAAGGTACAGAAGCTTTTCTTGGAAAACAAATATGAGAAAGGCACAGAAAACAGAACAGTTGGTTATTTTACCCCCAGAACACTGAAATAATTCATGGTCACTGTCTCTAGCAAGGGCCCAGATCCACAAAAACCAATGAAACTGAATTGTTTGGGGTTTTTTGAATGTGAATAGCATATTTTGTCAGTGAATGGCATACTTTGTCCTGGCTTCATGTAGATGAGGCTTTTAAGTTTTGGCCTGTCAGGTGACAAGGCAGAAGGACATTGGTAGTTTCTGAGTGAGTTCAGTGAGAAGCCTGCAGAGCCATGGCAGCACTGCATGGAATGCAGGAGCTGTAGCCAACCAAGCCCTAGGCCTGTGAACATTATCTGTCACTCTTAGTAGGAATTGTTTCCTTACCTGAGCAGAACTAATATTTGAGGAAACACCCAAAAACTGGTTAGATGTATCAGTGAAGGAGAGGATCTCTACATCTGTTCAACGGTCCCAAGCCCACTGCTGTAATCAGTGTCTGTGCAGACTGTTGCATACCATCCCTTGGGAGATGTTAATTCATATTTTCTTGCTCTGACCACCTTCTTCTCCCAAGACATCCAATTTTTGCTGCAGTTGGAGGCAGGGAAGCAAGCCAGAGGGCCATAATTTGGTTCTTGAGGCAGCAGTACAGTGGTTGCAAATAGTGCTCAGCTTTTCATTCCTAGAGGACATGTCTCAGATGACATTTACTGAGGCTGAAGAGCACAAATAGGATGGACTCCAGAACTCAGGGGACATGCAGGAATGTAACTCCACTGTGTGTCAGACCCTGGAGGTATTAGCCACAACGTCTGGATTTTCTGAATTTCTTCATTCTGCCGAGGTCAGAGCAGCTAGGCAGACATCTTAGCAGGTGGAATCCCATGTAACTGGATTGGAATACTTTCCAAGTCCATATAAAGCCACATGGAGCCACTTTTGTTAGTCACAGCTGTGCTCTTTCATACAAGGCCAGGACATGCCCCACTATGGAATAAGTGTCCAACATCTTACATCAGTAATTCTATGTTTGTGACCCTGCCTGCAGGCATCATGCTGTACTCAGGTGCTCAACAGGCCTCTTGGCTGCTGTCAGGTGATGCTTTTGCAGTGAGCACATGCACTCTCTTGATAGTCCACATGGCTAATTTAGCTCTCCACTAACTGTGGAAGAGCAGCTGAACCAAACTATCTCACTAAAGGAAGAGTAACTAGAGCCACGGCCTCATTTAAAAATAATTCAGGGCAGATGATGCCCCCTCAGGGGCTACACCCAAAAAATGGACAAAGGGTGATGGGTTTTACACTTTAAAAAGTTTGGTCCATTTGCATACTGGGGGTCAATCTGTGAATTATAGCTTTGGGTAATGAAGACATTTACCCTAAGTTCGCTCCTCCTCCAACTCACTTTTGTTTACATTTTTCTGGTCCTGAGACAGTAGCTTGTCCTTGATTCCCAGGCCTAGAGAAGAATTGTTGTGTCTGACCAAAAAGGGAAAGCAGTAGCTAACACTCTATAGGGAGTTTGGAGTCACACACTAAAGCATTGCAGAATTACAAATAAATGAAAAATATAAAAGTTAAAATCCTAAGGTATCAGTACAAGCTCAAAAATTAAGTAGTAGATGTATTGCTGCAGAGGAAGCATGGAGGAGAAGAGAAAATGTGAGGAGAAAAGGCAGGAATATGAGCTGCTTCTCATGTT
This sequence comes from Euphonia xanthogaster, assembly GCA_034509185.1. NCBI lineage: Eukaryota > Metazoa > Chordata > Aves > Passeriformes > Fringillidae > Euphonia > Euphonia xanthogaster. The sequence continues at coordinate 16,915,707 of JAYDZK010000169.1, forward strand.
TCTTGCAGTGTCTTGGAGCCCAGTCCTCTGCTTGGTGGGCTGGGTTTCTTCTGTCTTTACTCAGTCTAATGCAATGCAAGGAAGTGAAGTGTTTCCACCATCTTTACCCAGCTCAGGAAGGATTGTGTATCAATCATTACATTATTGACTTAGGAGTTCTCAGCTTTACTACATGAGGTAGAGGGGACCAGGAGTAAGGGTGCTCATCACCAAGCTCCCAGCCCTGCTAGAACAACTTTAGTGTTGCCATTTGAATGTATTAAACGTTTGTTATGGATTTTAAAAGATCAGAGTAAGGAAGAGTTATGGTAATTTTCAGTATCATTACTCTCAATGTATATAAATAATTATATCTGATATGTGAGGTAGGTTTTTTTTTCTTGGCAGACCAGTAAGGCAAAAAGCAACACTTCACTGATTAGTAGTTCCTCTCCCTCTCTCTGCTTCCTTACTAGATTAGAAACCTACAAAAATACTTTGCTACAGATAATTGTATCTACTTTCTTTTTATTTCTTTTGTTTATCTTCCTGGTTTGATCAGAAGACTGAGCTGAAAAATATCAGTCATTTGATACATAATACTACAGCCAGGTTCCTAACCTAGATAGATGTCTGTTACTACTGCTTCTTCACCAAATTACTTTATCTCCAATCCTGAGTTATTTCTCAAGGAATAATTTCATTTTCTATGTGTGGATAGTTAGATTCAGAAAATTACTCTCCATTCACATATTTTGATTCTTGTATAATTCTGTCTTGCACTTTTGCTAGCTACTTTCTCTAGAGTCTTCCTCATTTAACATCAGATATTAAAGAGAGGAGAAAGGGAGCTTCTAGCCTCCCCTGAATGTCATGTATGGAACTAGGTTTTGAGGGGTTCTTTTGGTCATTGAATCTTTCCATACTTAAATCACCGTTTTGTCTGGGAGAATCTCTCCTAAAATGTTGAAACATAAAGCTGCTCAATCTGTTGAAATTTATTCAGGTCACATCATTGTGATGTCAAGAATTGCGGTAATCATGTTTTAAAAATGTGGAAATACAGCCCACACAGACAAATAGCAACAGATTCAGACTCTGTTCAAGAGTACTAAAACAGAAGGTGCTAAATACCTTGAGTTACTGAAAACTTCATAGGAGATGCTTCTGCTCTTATTTGGAGCTCAGCCCTGCCAGTAGAAATGCTGGGTACTTAAGGGAAAATATCTTTGTAATTCTGCTGATGAGAAACTGTGTGGGATTTGCCAAGAGGTGAGAGCTTGCTATTAAGCAAACCCTGCAGTGAGAGACAGTGATTTGTTATATTCCAAGGGTGCCTGAGATGGTGAGCCTGAAGAGGTATATCTGTCTGCAGCCACAGGTGTCTGAGTCTTTGCCCTCACACAGGTGTTTAGTGCTGGTGTGGACTGTTGATGTGTTGATGCTGACCTGTTGTTTCACACGTATTCCATATATCATAATCGATGATATTTCAGGGGTGCAGTTCCTGCCCTTGGGTCTGATTCTGCAAGGTTCTAAACACCTTTAAGGACTGGATTTGAAATTTTATTTTTCAGTGCAGCACAGAAGGATAGTTTTCATACATTTATCAAAAGTAGAACCTCTCCAAATTAGACATAGAAGTCAAAAGGAAAAAATCCTTTCTAGTGCAGCAAACGGCTTCAAACTTCTCAAGATAAGTTTTCTGCTCCTTCAGTTCAGCAAAACCAGGACTCAGTGCTCTCTGCAAAATTTGCTCTGAAAGCTGTGTTAGCTCCTGAGTTAACTAACTCAGGGATAAATAACTCAGAGTTAATTAACATGCCAAACACATGTTACTGTGGCTGTACAGCTACAGAGATACCACTATGGTACTTGGGTATATTTGCTTCCACTACAGCACTGTGGACACATCCAGGAAATTTATCACAGTCTTAACTCTCTTTTAGATGCCAAATTGATTCAGCTTCCCCTGTTTCACATTGTAAAGCTCTCTGCAATCTGGAGACCTTTTCTTAACTTCCTTCTGAAACCTTCCCAAGGCTGCAGTGGCATGAACACTAGACCTATTGTCTACACGGAGGTAATAACTCCCTATTGCAATCTTGACAGTCATCTACTTTTACAAGAGGATTGATGATGGGAAGAGGTTTATGAGGAGAAAAGGTGGCAATTTGTTGCAATTGCTTTGTACATTATTGCAAGAATTTTTAGAAGGAGGAAAGAGATTTTAAAATTATTTTGATCTAAAATACTATAAAATATTGTAAGGAAGAGGAGTACTACTGTGACATATTTTGTTTATTTGAAAAGATTAATTATTCTTGAATGCCGTGATGGTAAGTTTTCAGTCAGCTCTGACTACTGATCAAATGGCTGAAAGCCAAGAGTTATTTCCTACCCAAGTTTCACTTAGGCAGACAATGAAGGGCATTATTCCAATTATAAAACAATTATTTTGGGAGAAGAATGTACCATTTGAATCCATAAATAATGCACTTCATCATCTTAGCATTGTGAAAGGGGGCACAGCAGCTTGGGAACTGCAGACTTCTGAGAAATTGCTTTGTAGAGATTTTCAAAGATGTCATCATGGATGCAGGTGTCTGGCTCCTGGAAGTCAGATGGCAAATGGATATTATTTAAGTTCTTCTGGATTGCTGGTTTTTGTCTGAGGGCCACCACTGCTGCATGATCTGTCATGTATTTTGGGGCAAAACAGGCTTACAGTCAGAGTTGCTGCTTGGGCCTTCCCCTACATTTCCAGTGACAGACATTACCAGCTCCTCTCTTGGCAAACTGATAGCTATCCTCTTTGTTCAAAGTAGCTCAGTGTAATGCAGGAGATGCCAGTTATCCCTACAGATAGTCACTCACACCATGTTCTCACAGACAGACCTGAGTTTTTTGTGTTGGACCTTCCACTTCTGAACTTGATGACTTCCCCCAAGCAGTTCTATAGTAATGCATAGAGTGTCAACAGGGAAAATTTTAGCATTGTATTCACCCTGGACAAGAAATTTAGTCTGGAGTCTATAGGTGTTTAGTGAGAAGAGTAAAGCATCCAGTAATGATGAGTTAAAAATTCTTAAATAAAACAGCATAATATCGTGTTTAAAAAGGCTATGTCTTAATGCTCAGGAATATCAATTACATTGGCATAGCCTGATTTTTTTTTTCTGAGCTTTAGTACTTGCTATATATTATATGATTCTATTTCATTCTGAACATTTGGTTGCCTGTATTCCTTGTGTCCTTTCAGCTTTCCTGAATATGAAAGTGGAGGTAAGAACCGAGTGAAACACTTGGGATATGGACTTCAAGATGCAGATTTTTTACTTATTTATACAAGTAAATGCCTCATCTTTACTGTGTCTGTTCTTGTTAAGGTACAAAACTCTCTCTCCTCCGGCTGATATTTCCAGAATACAAAAACATCTCTTTACCTCTGCTAATGTTTGCAAAACTGGCATTTGACCAGTAGCATTGTTTGGCCATGACATTTTTATAGTAAACAAAAGCCATCCCTGTGATCACGAGCTCACTTACTTGTCTTGTCTTTTTCAGTTTGTGAGGTCCACAGCAAGGTCTGTAGCAGGGCATCTTCCCCCATCACATGAGAGCATATCTGTTGCTCATTAGCTGATGAAATAACTTAGGGCATCTCACATACGCTCACCTAAGCCTTGGTGCAATGACTCAATCAAGACAGTTTGCCTTGCAGTCAGTTATTTCAGCACCATGGAACTGATGCTTTCAGGTGACAGTGAACATCTTGCTGTGGAAGCACATGTAGAAAAATAAGCTGGAGCAGAAATATTCTGCACATTCCCTGGAAACATGTGGAGCTTTCTCCCCAAAGTCATGACGTCAGTTCTTTGTGCTTAGTCTGCTGGGGTTGAGTGAAAGGATTCTATGTATACTATTGTCATTTCAGTGGTAAATTACATTGACTTCTAATCTAAACTGTTTCTTTGCTAGCTTTAATATAGGCACCCTAATCTTGTGCACTGTTTCATGTAATCTACTAGTGGTTCTTTTATACTGTGTAGTAAGTAACTCTGCTTAAGGCCTTTTGACTCTTAATCTCCTATCTATTAAATAAGTAATGCATTTTATAATGACCTCATCTACCATTCTTGACAACTTGTGGGCTGAAGTGATTCAGGCTGCGTTCAAAAGTCTTAGCCTAAGGCAGGGCTTGTCTGAAGCTCCCATTTGACCCATAATAAGGTCAAATAGAAAAATGGGACAATGCTTTCTAGCTCAAATCTTTGAGCAAGAGATCAGTTCAAAAGGTCAGATTTGTGTCTCACCCACCTTTCCTGACTTCTCTGGGCCAACTGACAAGAACATCCTGTTATAATCTAGGTCCTAACTGGGATTGTCCTGCTATCTTCAGTGAAGCTACTCTGGAGATATCTTTTTGTTACTAAGGGAGTGTAATTTACAGAGTAAATTTTGATGAGACAAATGAAAGCCAACAGAAATTAAATGTGTAGTTTATAGACTGAAAGATTGCTTCTAGGTCTAAAGCGCCATGTAAAAATATTTTCTCTAAGACATTGGGGAACACCCAAATCCACAAAGAGGAAAAGGATAAAAGTCAGAGGTTCATCCCATTTAATTTTTAGAGATTTTTCTGTATTATGAATATGACTTATCTGTTATATTCATAGTTGAAGAGTTTGTATTCATAACTTCTTTCAGTCATCAGTTCCTTAGCTCTAGAGTAGACTTTTCCCCAGTGTGTTCAAAGTAATATATACAATATTTCCTGAATTCAAGTATAAGATGCACATTCTAGTTGGTTCCTCAGACACTGATTTCTAGTGAAGTACTGAAAATTCAAGTACTGAAGAAATTTTTTTACCTGTAGTTTTCAACAACTGAAGTCACAAAACACTGATAAATCTACCAGTGATACTATGTAGTATGTATGTATGCTATGTAGGAAATAAATATTATACCTGTTCTAAGTTTTAGAAAAAATGTACATAGTTTGAAAATTTTCATCTGGTTTTGCTTTATATTGATAAATCAAGCCTTGCTTTTGATGATATCCAGAAAAAACAAAAGAAAATATAGTTTGTGTAGATTAAGATGAAGCTTTTTTTTTTATAGACATCAAGGAAAAATTTCAAATATAAGACCCCATGGAAGACTTGATTTCCTGAAGATCTCTCAACCCCACTGAAATTAGTGGGGTATATACTCTGACACCTGCCCTATCAGAGTATAGACACTTAATTCTTCCATGTATTCAAAAGTTTCAAAGAAAGATCAGGCATTCTTTGGAAAAATGGAAACAAACGCTGCTGATTTACCATTCTACACCTGTTCATTGGCCATGTAACAGGCAACTGTACTGTGTACTTGTAGGCTGACCAATCTCTAACTAAAATATTCATGGAGCATCTCTGAACAGTTTCAGCAGTCATCCTTCATAGATTCAGGCCATGGTTTGCAGTCTGTATTCACACTTGTTTTGATGCAGACCAGCAAAACCCTATGGTTTGCAGCTTAAGAGAGTAAACCCTGATCCCACAAACACAGTGGGAGAAGAAGGCTAGGATTCCATCTCATGTGGAAAAGTCTGACTCTTTTCTCTGTTCCCATGCTCTTCTATCCATTTTATACTGGAACCTCCTCACATGGCCAGGCACGAACCTAAGATAACAATGAGGTCTTATAGGGCATGAAAGTGCAAGAAGAGGAAAATGAAAAAAACAAGGGGAAAAACAACTGATACCAGGGGACAGCAAATAACAATAATTAACAGGATACAGAACAGCCTGCCTCCATATTCACAATTAGAGGGAGAATACTGACCTCTGCAGACCTTTGTTTTGACATATTTTACCTACTTTCAAGTTATTATCCTCAGATCTGGAGGTGGTCAGAATGAAACTGTACATATGTGCAAAAATTTGCTCTCTAAGAAACGTCTTCTACTAACTTCTGGAGGTGAGAATTAGGTTATGCTTCAAAGTGAGAGAATTTACATTTCTCCCTAAGCAAAAAGCATTACTTCACTGATTGCTTCCTCTTTTGTGAATATTGACAAAAGGAATGCATATTTTAAGAGTGCATGAAATAAAGAGAAGAGGAGGTAAATGAAGTCTGTTTCCCTGATTTTCAGCGTGGAAGGAGGGAGTGCAGCTCCCCTTTACTGCAGGGAGACATTGCTGCTTCTCATTCCTGCACTGTCACTTGTTTAACCCATCCTAGCACTTTTTCTTTAATGAGAAAAATATCAAAGCCAAGTGCTGTATGCTGTGGAGCAGATTTTTTCTTGTGCAGGTCTCTGCCTTAGGCCACCTCTCATGAAATTTGGAAAAAAACAGTTTTAATTGCACTTTCTTTGCACTCAACTTTAATTTGGTTTATCATTTACGGGGATGGGAAGTTGTGTTGTGATGGATTATTCTGACCAAAATACACTGCTGTCTGTCAGTCTGCAGAGGGGTGTAGAGCAATATCATGCTCTCTTCGTATGGAATGTTTTCTCTACTACTGATACTGTTCTCTACTCCTCCAAAGCCAGGATCCCTCTTCTGTCTGGGTTATGATGATGTTTTGTCATCCCTCTGACAGAAAATAAACAAGTTTGTGGAAAACAGCCTGTGGAAAGAAACTTGGAAAATACATTGTTTGCATCCGTTGTCCAGTGACAAAGTTTTTTTTTCTCATATTAAAGTAGTTCACAGCAGGATGTTCTCACCCTAAATAAACTAATGCCATCAACAAAACATTAAAACATAACACACTCTGCAAAAGAAGTGGATTTTCTACCCAGCTGCCTATCTACAAGCTTAAGAGGTGTGCAAAACCTAGACGCAAATTTGGCTGATTTTGGGATGTGAGTTTTGCTGGAAGAGAGAAATAAGTACTAGGATTTGTTGCACATAAACTGCATTTGTATGGGCTTCATTGCTGCAAGACATCATGGCATAACATGACTCCTCAAAGTTTTTGTCAGAATTTTATTTCATGAGAACAACTCCTAATTTTTTCAAAATGGAATATTTAAGTGGTTTTATTTTTCCTTTAAATTTTTAAAGAATGCAATTAAAAAAGTAACTATGATGAAACATATCAGAGCATTTTGATGATATTGCTATTCACAGTGTCAGCATTTTGCCTTGAGATGAATGTCAAAGCTGGTGTTCCATATTCTGATTAAAGCTAAAAGAAAACAGCAGTAATTAAAGACAGTTCACACAGGAAAACTCCTGCAGGTTTGCAAGTTTAGTAAAACATTAGAACACGGTAATTGCTTCTCTTTGTTTGAAATGGCTAATAAAATTTCAGTGCAAATGCAGCCAGATTTGCTGTAGGTCTGAGTAGCAGTCTGAACTGCCTCCCCACTAAGCACTTTCCAGGCTGAGGGGTATCCCTAACCTCTGTTTTGGAGGGATGCTAATGAGGGTAGGACCTCCCATCTTGTCACAGCACTGTCCCTTTACATTCTGCTTGTTGGTATCTCAGATTCTGAGGCTTCTCCTCTATTCACAGTTTTAGAAATGAAAGTCTGGGTGACCCTTAAGGTTAATGTTTTGTGAAGGTGATGGGAGAGTGTTGCTTTCCCGTTTGGAAAGCGGGCGACCTGGTTCCACACGGGTGACACGATAGCCCCCCAGGGCTATTCGGGCCAAGTAACACGCTTACACCAATATGGCAGACGGTTACAATACCTTTA
>JAYDZK010000169.1:16923487-16939897 GCA_034509185.1 Euphonia xanthogaster
AAACAGATACAATAAAGAATAGATGTAACAGGTAGTCCATGTTCTCAGCAGTAAGCAAGAGCCATTGTCTTCTTGGTGCAGTGGTCACAACCTGCAGGCAAACATCTCGCTTTGGTTAGCTTGCTTCCCCCACACACCTCCCCTGGGTTAGGGGTTTCAGTCCCAGTCCTTGGAAAGAGCGAGGGGGCCTTTTCACACAGGGGTTTCATGTCTCGGTCTTTGATGGAGAGGCTTCTTACATCTCAGTCTGTCTGTCACGGTGGTTGTAAACAGGTGAGAGGTCTTCTGTGGGGACCACCCAAAACCTAGGAGAAGTCCAGCCAAGCTGAGAGGTGGGGAAAAATTCCAGAGCTATTGTTGCAAAAAGGGCAGAATGCCCTTCTTTTCTTCTCATCGGGTTCAGCGTAGCATACAGCAAACACACCTGTGAACAATAGCTTAGCACTGTGCTCAGGTCTCGGGGCCCTTGGCATGTAACTTTCTCCAACGGGGCCAGAAACTTCAGACGAGGGTCTTTTCTTCAGTGGTCCCCAATGACGATGGTGAGGCAAATGAGAGAAACTTCGGACAGAGTCTCACAGGTAGGTAGACAAAACAATCCTTTTCCAGCTTGACCAAGGACAACTGTTACAACCTCCAGGCCCAAAAAGTATAAACAACGGTGAATTGAAGAGAGAAAAACAAGGAGGATGGAACTTCATAATCTAAAGCTATGATTGGACAATTAACTCCAATATGCAAATGGACCAAAACTTATAAAAGTGTGAGACCTCGTGATCTCTCGTCCATTTTGTGACCATCTTGTATTCCACCTGCGTGTAGCCCTGGCCAGGCTCTTGTACTGCCCAAAGTGTATCCATTAAGGCCTTTTAATAAATATCTACTTTATTATTTAACTCTGTCTACCCTCTGTTCTAGGTCAACCTTCTCAAGGCACCAACTGCATCCAGCTCACTGTAAGTCTGTCAAATTTTCTGGGCCAAAGTGGGTATTGAGTCTTGGAAGGGAAGGCACAGGTTGCCAGGGAAACAGTAATTTACCTGATGCTGGAAATTTTCCATGGACATGGACAACTCAGCAGAGAACAGTAAGAAGGCATCTGCCATCTTCCAGAGCCCCACACCATGAGAGATATATAGGCCTTTCTGGGAATAGTAGGTCAGTGTCGCCTATGGATATCAAACTATGGACTACTAGTAAAACCTTTGTATGAGGCCCTTAAAGCAGACAGAAAAGGAACAGTCATCTAGACAGAGAGTGCAAGGGCTGCATTTAAACAGCTGAAACATTCCTTGATGTCAGCCTCAACTCTGGGGCTTCCAGACTTAACTAAGCCTTTTGAACTTTTTACATATGAGCAACTGAATGTTGCTCTGGGGATACTGGTGCAGCACCTTGGGGACCAGTGGAGAACTGTGGCCGACTTTTCAAAACAGCTAGACAATATTAGCCAAGGGTAGCCTGGGTGTTTAAATCTGTGGCAGCAACTGTCCTCCTAATACAGGAGGCCAGTAAGTTCACCCTTGGGCAGCACGTTGCCGCGTATGTACCCCATGCAGTGATATTTGTGCTGGAACAAAAGGGGGGACACTGGCTATCCCCTAGCAGAATGCTTGAATATCAGTCTGAGTTGGTGGAACAGAATGATGTTACTCTAAAAACAACTTCTGTGGTAAACCCTGTGTGAGAAACAGCACTCACTTTTAAAAAATTCAAAGGTTTATTAAATACCTCAACAAAATACAACAAAGGACTGAATAAAGAGAAAGAGCAGCACTGGGAGTCCCCGTGACTAGAAGCCACGTGGTCGACTACAAAATGGATGCTCTGCCTTTTATTACCCTAACCCCTCCCAAAGTCTTGTCAGTCAACTCCTTCTTTGCCATCCATTGGTAGAGATCACTTTCTTACATCTTGATTGAAGGTTAAGTGTTGCTTTCCCGTTTGGAAAGCGGGGCGACCTGGTTTCACACGGTCGACACGATAGCCCCCCCAGGGCTATTCGGGCCAAGTAACACGCTTACACCAATATGGCAGACGGTCACAAGACCTTTATTCTTACATCTCGAGGGGTTATATAGGTAGGGGGTGTGCTGGCTCAGTGGTTAGCAGACCAATAGGGTTTCCTATGTTAGAGGACTATGTGCATCTAGCTACGTACCGGGGGTTTCGTTATCTTATCTTTGGGAGCAGAGGGAAAGAGGAGGAGGAGAGGGGCCTCTGCTTATCTTTCCGTCACAGCCCGAAATCTTCCGTGCGCGATCCCTGTCTACCACAGGAGAGGAAGAGCTGCTGGGAAATATGAGGTTTTCTCAAGTTTCAGTTTTTCAGGAATATGTTTTGTACATCCCGTGCTGCAGGGATGATAATCTTGTTACGACTTGTGAACGCTGAATTAGTGAAAAAGGCTTTTCAAAGTGTAAGATGTTTGTCAGTTTGATATCAACTAACCTCTTGTTTTCAAGAGGTTTGTCAGTTAGAAATCATTAAAGAGAAAGATCCTTTCTGTGATCCTACAGCAAATTTACCAACTTTGCTCTTCGTAGCATCAAATACACTTCCTATCTGTAGCCACAGGTGCTGGCATCAGCTACCTATTTTATTGCCCAGTGTATTTATTGTTTGAGTCAGTGGGCCAGAGTGAACAAGTGAAAGGTATGTTCTGCCTAACTTGCAGCTGAAGTATTTTGGAGGCATTCTCTACAAATTTTCCCAGTTCCCTGGTTTGCCTGGTGCTGTGTTTAATGATCTGCTACTTGACCAAATCAAAAAGCTCTGCCTCTGCATGAGGGTCTGCCAACTGTAGCCAACAAAAAAAGCTGTGGTTAAAATTACACCTGTTCCTCCAAATGAAAGCTAATAATTTTTGATTGTTTTACCTTTAGGCACAAGGTATTTTCAATTAATAAATAAAGAAGAAACAAATAAAATTTAGCTGAGACACGTGAAACACTAATTTTGCAGACAGGTGATCCTTCCAAAGACCACAGAGTACCTATATTGTAGTTATCTGCTATAACTTATCTTAAAAGCCTCCACTGAGACTGGAAGCAAAATTGTGTGCTATACCACAGTGAGAGGCAGCTTCTGCCCCAAAGGATTTATTACTTCAGCAGAGAGGGGGAAATAACATAGCAAATGTGCAAGGAGCCTGTAGGAAACATTAAAATCTCTCACATGTGACCCTCTGTAGAGCTCTGTAGAGTGCTCTTTAGGAAGAACTTTGGTCCCTTTGGTTTCCAGAAAGAGTGAGAAGCAGCCATCATCTGTCATGTGCTACTAAGGAGAAACATGACACTGATATTTTGCTGCAGAAAACAGGAATTCAGGTGTTAACTCCATAGATACACTGTGAAAACTGCAGCCTGCTTCTATCACTTTGATCTCTTACTTGTAGTCACACTAATTTAAAACCCATACTAAATGTTTTTCTGCTCAGGGACTGTAATTAGCTTGCATGTGCTAACTCTAGAAAGATGACTGTAACATTTTTCAGATTCACATGTGATTTCAGCTGAGTTCTCTGTCACACAGGTCCTGGGAGCAAGTTACAGTTTAGGAGCAGGATTTTGATTTTTATCATACCAGAAAAATCTATGGTTTAGCTAACTGGGAGTGACAGAAGCATCAATGACTACTAGTGACTGAGAAAGTTCTGGCATTTGAATCTCATTTACCAGGTATAAATGCTAAATTGCTTTTACCCTGTTCTCGTGGACGCTTTAATGCCTACAAAACTTACAGGCCAAGCAAGAAAAACTAGATTCTCATTGTGCTGGAAATGGGTGGACTCACAGAGCATGTAAAAACATATTTTTGAGTAAAAGGTGACTTATTTCACAAAGAGCCTGATTCAAAGGGCACAAGACTGTTTTCAGCAGGATTTCTAATACTGTGAGTCACCCTTTGAGCTGTAGAAGGGTCTTGGAAGTGCTTGTGCTCAGTTTGGAGGTGAGTGGCTTCTTCCACTGTAGCTGGAGCGACATATGTACAAACTATGCTCTTTCCACACCTGCCTCACCCGTCGCCATCATCCAGTTTTCATGATGTAAATAAGCACCCAGAGACTGTTTCAATGCAATCCAGGGAGGCTTTATCACGTCTTAGCCCCAAAGAGGATTATAAGTCCTTATAGTGCCGCTTACTGCAGCTCAGTAGCTTCTTAACCACACAAAGACCTGACCATACAGAAAGGCTTATCCTGCCTGTAACTCCCACGCTGGTCTGTCCAGATGCACCTGCAGCACCACAGATTTTCAAGAGAATCTAAAAAGAACACCTTTGGGAAATGGAGGGAGTCAGGGCATGCAGTACTTACCTTGGAGCAAGAGCTGGAGTCAGATGTAGACAGTTAAGGACTTTTTTTTCCAGTCCTGGCATTCAAACATTATCTTGTGTGCCTTCACCATCAAACTCCTGTTCATGGTGATGGCATTTTCTTTGGAAATTGGTACTGGGGACTTTACCAAAAGCTGAAGAAGCTGATATTTCTCTGTTTCAGGATGAATATTAACTTTTGAAGTGGTAATCACCACCAACAGCTTGATAGCAAGAGCAACACAAAAATGTAATAAGGCAATTGGGACGAGATGAGAAATAATAAAGCTAGAATGAAAGGCACAAATCTAAAATGTGCATGAGGATAATTTACTTTTTAAAAAATAGATAAATATGTGGAAACAACAGAAGACATAGAATGGCTAAAGCTTTTACGTTGAGTAAGAATTCATGTGACCAGACTGACACTGACCAGACTTGTAACATCTGTCTTTTATTAGATTTTATAAAAGCTTTAAATGTGGGGAGCTTTATTATTGCTTTCCTTAGCAAGAGCAGAGAACTACAAGACATTCATCTAGAGTCTGTTTCCGTGAGATAACAAGTTTACTTATTCAGTTTCAAATTTGATGTATTGTGGAAAAAGATTTGTGCTCACCCTGTCATAATTAGTTGATCGTGTAACCCAATTATCTTTTGCTACACATTGTTCTGGATGGAGCTCAGTCCCTGCTGACCAATACATGTTGTTTTAAATAAGTTCCAACTCCACATGGCAAACTTCTGCACCTTGTAGATAACTCATTGACTATCAGGAACAAGAAGTCCATTTATGTGTTTTCAAATCCAAATCTACCGAAATGTCCAGGTCCAAACAGTATAATCCATTAGGCCTACCTACAATATAATTCATTATATTGATGACTTAATAGAGGGAGAGCATTCACCTTCTTAGCAGGATGATAAAATTATGATTTTCTGATCTGGCTCTCTGCATTCTTTCATTCATTTGCATTACAGTTCCTGTAAACTGTCACCAGGGTTCAGGTTCATTTCTCTTGTCTCTCAAACTCACTTAGATGCCTCTTCTTCAGCAGAATCCAAATAAGTCAATTGAATATCTGGTTCTTTCCTACACGAAAAACTGTTTGCCTGTGGGAGATGATTTATCATTTTGTTACCCTGTGGTGATCTGACAAGAGGATTAGAGACAGACATTTCTCATCCATTTATATTTAATAAGAAATAGCCATTACCAAGACTGGGACTTTCAATAATTGTGTATTTCCTGCTTCCATTTGTTTTTCCTTATCACTGCTTTCCTGTAACTTTCACATTAACCAGTAATAATGCACTAATTGATTTTGAAATTGTAAATAGCAGGCATAACTTCTGAATGCTTTTGATTCAATACAGGAACAGCAAGGCTTCTGGTAGCTGAGAAACTCTTCATAATATCAGATTTTTGTATGTTTATTCATACAGAATTACACATTATTGTTTAGGCCCTTCAAATGGCCTTGATGGACTTCCATTTTATCTTGGAATAAATTTGTCTATTGAATACCAGTTATGGTGTCAGAAGCTCATCCTAAGCAGCTCACTGAGGACTTTTCCACTTTCTGACAACTTCATTAAAACATTTATATAAATTCTCATAAATTTTAGAATAGTGCATTTTTATTTCAGTAAATGCTAAGCACCACAATGAGGTAACTGACTGTGAGCAGTTACTCTAAAACAGATTGGTTTGGATACTCTTCAAAAATCAATTTGCACCCATTTAAAAATACTGTGATAATGAATTGCATTAATTGTTAATGTTTACTTTCAGTGTCACTACAGAGCCAATCCTGAATCTTTCCCACAGAACAACCAATTGGCAGCATGTGCTGAGAAGAGAAAGGCAAGGATCCTGAGTGTAATTATTTGTTTGTAATGGCTCAAGACCCATTACTTAGGAGAGTGATTTTGTTCACGTGTTCAAACTCTTGCAGCTCATTGGCAGAGGTCCCTGGCAGATTTATGTGAGCTGCTCACTTTGAATGCACAAGAGCTGTGTAGACCAAGCAGCAGGGCCAAAATTACTTAAGCATCAGCTATCATGTTCTGACACTGTTCAGATAAGCCACTTGTATTTTTAAAAAATACATATTTATCAAAAGCAACAATTAAAATATATACCCCAAACTACATCCTCTGCAAAGTTTAAATCAGAAGCAGTGCTTATTTTCATTCATTGCTGGTTTTATACTGCTTAAGTGTTATTCTGGGTGTAATATTTTTATTCTTTCTCCTGTCTCTGTGCCATATCTGGGGTAGTCCATATGGTTCATTATGTTCATGAGATGAGAAATAACTTTCAGTCTCTAAAAGACCTTTCTTCTCTTGGTGGCTAACTGCTCTGTTAACTGTTGTTGACTGTCAACTGTCAAATGATTGATTGATTGTCTATTGACTTCAGCAACATCGAGGGTTATTCAGCACACAGACTAAGTATAAGCAGTTAAGAGCAGAAAAGTGTGACACGATGATTAAGTCATAGGATCAAGATCCACATTCTTTGAGATACTACTGCACCTTCTAATGCTTTAATTTTTCACTGGAAGAATGAGAGGGTGTCAGGAGTTTTATATCTGGCTTGTTATGAACATGTTGATAACTGTTTACAGAACCAGAGAAAATAGAGCTTTTCATGATAAATCTTTTTGTAAGTGTTGGAAATCACTATATAAAAATGAAATACTTTCAAAATATGTTCTGGTTTTGCTATATATGTCTAGAAATGTGTTCTGCTGTTTTGCTAAAACTTCTAAGGGGGAAAAAAAAAACAAAAACCTTTAAAGCAGTTCGTAACTATCAAAATCTTTTGCAGTGCCTCTGATAAATTCCCAGTAGTGGTTGACTCCACTTGCACACTGACTGTTTGAATTTATGCTGATTGACAAAATAAAAAGCCTGGGGAAACAAGTGAAATATGAATGTGAGAGGTTTCCAAAAGCAACTCTTTCCGTGTAACTGCCGGATAAAACTTATAGTTCTTGTCTACAAATCAAAGGTTGGTTATTTGGGAGGATAGACACGTAAGAGAAAAGGCTGACTGACATTTGCAAAAGAAAGGTGGAGTAGTGAAACAGAAAGAATGAAGGGTGAAATGTTTAAGGTCCAAGAGGAAAATGAGAAGTGAGAGCTGGAGTAGTATAGAACTTAGCCAGCAAGTACCTTTAAGGCAAGGATTTCAGTCCCTTTGATCAGATGGCAGGAGACATCTGTGCAAAATAAGTAAATAAGGAGGGAAGCATGCAGAAAATATTGCAGTCTCTTTTTCATCAGGGAAACACATAGCAAATGCACCTGCTGGTGAGTGCCACCTGCCCTGATAGGAAAGGGCAGGCAAATTCAAAAAGCTGCCATAGCACACAGGCTGCCTGAGAAGTCACAGATGAGACACCAGGTTGGAATGTTAAATCGTTGGAATGTTAAAATTTTGCCGTATGTCATGATGGCAGAAGTTGGCCTAGGTTGAACCTTACTAAGGGAGTAATGTTAGAGAGACAGGGTAGCTTTCCCAGAAAACAGCAGTTCATGGGTACATTTTGACCCTTCAGGATGTTTGTTGCAGCTGCTTTATACCACCTGAAGGCCCTGCATGTTCTTGATCTGTATAATGTTCTGTACTAATTAGGTCAAATTTACAGTAGCATATGAATTAGCTGAAAGAAATGGGGCACATTGAATAGGTGCTGCTCTGGAACACTGCAGATATTGGGAGTGCACTGAAGTGGCTCATATTGTATTACTCAAAGGCATTTATTTCTGCTTCATTTTTTAAAAACTACTAATGAAGAAGGCAGAGAGCAGTACAGAGTGAGCACTCTTACTCCGATGTGTACCAGTATCAGATTTCGGTAGACTGGAAATAACCAGACAGGTAGACTGCACATAACCAGACACCATAGAGGTTTTTAGTGAAACTATGAGTAACACAGAAGCACAGTACCATCCAGCAGCATGGTTACATCAGCAAGGAGAAGGTCAGTGAGAGCTGCAGGTGATCAGTATCTCTTGCAGTCTGGCTCAGGAGCAGCTTTGGAACAATCTGTCCAAATATACCAAACTTTCTCTTTTTCAGTCATCAACAGCCACATATCATCATGCCAAAATGCAGATGTCTGCTGTCTGAAGATGCCAACATGTAACATACCTGATATTCTGCTATTCAGAATGATCACAAACACTACAAGACTGGAGGTCTCGAGGTGAGCTGAGGACGATTGGAGCTCATCATTATCCAAATGCTGGCCTGGTAGAAAACAGTTTATTTTTTACTTTGGTGGGTGCTGTGCTGTTCACTGTGCCAAATAAATCCCTTCTCTTACAACTTGAGCAAGTGTGAACATATACCTATGTCTACCTTGTGTTACGAATGGTTGGGGGGTTTAGAGAAGTCTCTGCCTTTTGCCTAGGCCTCTGGCAGCAGGCAGTAGCTTTACTGAGGCAGCCAACACCCCAAAGCCCACTCTCATTCACAAGTTCTTTAATAATGGCTGATTCAGTCTATTATAGAATGAATTATTTATTTAATAGATATAAAACTAACAGACATAAGACTTAAACTAATACTACAAAGGAATAAAGACAAAAAGAGAAGAGACTACTAGTAGATACATACAGCGTGAGGTTAAAGATACTTATTAATGTTACACCTAGTGAAGTAATAATATAACCTAAGATTCAATGTATCTTACCATCCAGTTGTGGGTGGGGCACACATCGAAATCCTTTCCTTCAATCCCGAGAGAAGTAACCACGGAACCTGCGTTCAGGCTCCAGGGAAAGGTCTCCTGCACTTTAAGGGTATGTGTGTAGAAGGCTTCTACCTCTGCGATAACTCACGTGTCTTTTATGGTTTGCAAAACAGCTTCTCTTAGTCAAGAATATTTCTTTTATCTCTTCCCACATCTGGTCTCCAGACTAAGATGCTGATTCTTAGCTGAGGCCTGAGCCCTTTTGGCGCATGCTGGACCTTTCAGCCCTTAGGTTATCTGTTTATGCACCAACTATCTGTGGTGGGGGAGTGGGTGATAGATGTTGTGCCACACCCTGCAACAGCAGGGACAGAAAAGAACTCTTAAGATTGTGCTTCAGTTTACCACCCAAAGATTTTACACCTACCCATAAATTTAAGGACTTCTCACGCAAGGTATGCTCACTTCTTAAAATTTAGGAAGTTACAGTTCTCCAGCCAAGAGGCAGGAAATTACTTGTAAATGACCCCTGGCTGCTGTGAAAGCAGAGTTAGCTGTTACCTTTCCCCTTGCCTCAGCTTTGAGAGGAGCAATGCACCTGCAAGGTGATAGTATTGCATTTCAGCAATTTTTTACAAAGAGCAGTGGGAATTCAGGTATTTTACACTGATGGAAGAGCTTTCTGGACCAAGGAATCCATGATTCTTTTTGTGCAGTTTGCAGGACTTGACGGTGGTCTTGCCTTGAATGGGTATTCCCAATGAGGAAAATACCATTTTGTCTACAATTTCAGCACAAGGGGCAAGACTAAGTCTGATTAGAAGTTACATAGGTATATTTCCCTGAGATGTTACCTGTCCAGATCACTGGAGTGGTGTACTGATGCATTTTTACTGTGGGAAAGGGCAAAGAAAGATCTTTCAAACTCCTATATTTAGAGAATTAGAGAATTGCCAATGTTGGAAAAGATCTCTGATATCACTGAGTCCAACCTATGACCTAACACCATCCATTCAACTGTACCCTGTCACTGAGTGCCACATCCAATTTTTTCTTAAATGCCTCGAGACATGGTGACTTTACCAGCTCCCTGGGCAGCCCATTCCAGTGCCTAGTCACTCCGTCTGTGAAGAACTTCCTTATATCCAGCTTAAACTTCCCTTGGATGAGCTCAACCATGTGTGTCCTCTTGGCTCTGGGGAATAGCGGGGAGGTAGTGTGGTTGCAGCAGTCTCTTAGCTGGGGAGAGGGAGTCCTTGCCCATCTCAGAGGACAGATTGTTGTGGTTTTGGATTCACTGCTACTGCAGTTTCTTTCTTCAGCGCTTCTCCTTCTCATGGGTCAAGAGTGGCCATTGAACTGGAACTTTTCAACACCCAAACTCACTGGGAGACCCTCACCGTCTGCTTCGGTGCCTCAGGGGAAACCAAACACCCCCACCTCCTCCTTCCCTCTGGAGGAAGCACCTCCCCTCAGCTTGCCAGAGCCTGGATGCTGCTGCTGTCGCCAGGACGTCACATGGGACATGTGAGAGCCAGAGGAAACCCAAAACATCCCCCTTCATCTTTTCTCTCTTCCCGGGGCCACCCAGCCCTCACTCTTTCTGAAACTGCTTCAGGGTTTTTTCCTACAGTTAAGGTCGACACCCCAGGTCCACCTGCCCCCAATGCTGTTCTTGACCCCTCTTTACGGTTATTGCTACACTTTATTTGGTGCCCCGAGCTCCTCGCCTCTGCTGTTCCAGCCCTCTGCTCAGAAGTTACTACTACAGTCCAGCTTGCCACCCGGAGCAGCGCTGAGACCGGCTTCTACCTCTGGGTTTTGCAAAGGGAGCCACCTCCCCTTTTTTCTGTCACCTGAGTCACCGTTGCCACACGAGGGGGACTCGGCCGAGTGCATGCCGCAGCACCCCCTGCAGGAACGGGGGAATCATCACACCTGCCCTGCCCAGCCGGGAGCCACCAGCGCCTCTGCTAGCTGTGACTGGAACTGCACTGAAGGGGGAAGTGCCTGACAGCAGAGAGAGGCTCCGTCTGGGTTTGTGGCTCTGTTTGGTGTTGCTGCCATTGTTGTTTGTTTCATTGTCTTGTCACATATATTCTAGTAAAAAACTGGTTTTCATTTTCCCATCCCTTTGCCTGAAAGCCCCGTGATTTCCAAGTTATAATAATTTGGAGGGACGGAAATAATATTTTCCTTTCCAGGAAGGTTCTCACCTTCCTTGGCAGACACGTGTCTTTTAAAGCAGGACACTGCCCCAGGTCCCTTTCTGCCTGTCGGCTGTCCAGTCACTCTCTCCCCAGCCTGTGGCACTGCATGGAGCTGTGGTGGCCAAAGTGCAGAACCTGACACTTGGTCTTGTTAAACCTCGTATCATTGGATTTGGCCCATCTATCCAGCCTGTCCAGGTTCCTCTGCAGAGCCCTCCTAGCCTCCAGCAGATTGACACTGGCACCCAACTTGGTGTCATATGGTAGACGGAATCCCCTCATCCAGATTATCAATGAAGATATTAAACAGGACTGAGCCCAACACAGATTTCTGGGGGACACCACTGGTGACTGCCACCAACTGGATGCAACACTATTGACCACCACTCTCTGGCCCAGCTGTCCAGGCAGTTCTTAAACCAAGAGCTTGCATCTGTCTAAGCCGTGGCCTGCTACCTTTTCCAGGATTGTGCCATGGGAGATGGTGTCAAAGACTTTGCTAAAGTTCAGGTAGACAACATCCACAGTATTCCCCTCATCCACCAGGAGTCACCTGATCACAAAAGGAGATCAGGCGGGTCAGGCAGGACCTGCCCCTCCAAAATCCATGCTGGCTGGGTCTGATCCCTCATCTGTCCTGTAAATGACATGTAACTACACTCAATATGATCTATTCCACAACCTTGCTGGGCACTAGGTCAGGCTGACAGGCCTGGAGTTTCCCAGATCCCCCTTTTGGCCCTTCTTTGGGGTGGGCTCTCATTGACCTCTCCAGTCATTGGGGATCTCCCTGATGAGCCAGGACTGATGGTAAATCATGACATATGGCTTGGCAAGCTCTTTTGGCAGCTCTCTCATCACCCTAGGATGGATCTCCTCCAGTCCCATACACCTGTGAGCATCTAAATAGCTCAGCAAATCACTAACTGATTCTTCCTGGATTAAAGGGAACTATTCTGCTCCCTGACCCCCATCTACCAGCTCAGGAGGTCAGCTGTCCTCAGGGCAGCCTGTCTTATTGTTGAAAACTGAGACAAAGAAGCTCTTAAGTACCTCAGTCTTTTCCTTGGCTTTGGTAACTGTATTTTCCCCCCATGTCCAATAAAGAAAAGACAGTTTCCTTGACTCTCCTCTTGCCATTAATGTATTTATAAAAACAGATTGTATTATTCGTTACGAACGTGGCTAGACTAAGTTCTAATTGGGCTTTTGCCTCTCTAATTTTCTTCCTACAGGACCTAGCGACATCCTT
This sequence comes from Euphonia xanthogaster, assembly GCA_034509185.1. Taxonomy (NCBI): domain Eukaryota; kingdom Metazoa; phylum Chordata; class Aves; order Passeriformes; family Fringillidae; genus Euphonia; species Euphonia xanthogaster. The sequence goes on from JAYDZK010000169.1 coordinate 16,935,976, forward strand.
AAACGTTTCCTGAGTTGCCTGCCCCTCTTTCCAAAAGTGATACATGACACGGGCAGTCTCTTGGTGATCCTCCGGCTAGCTCCCACCTCCTGGCCCGTGCCAAGAGTAGCTGCCCCCTCTCCGCCCCTCCACTTGGTCTGGGTAGCAGTAGAGCAGGGCTGCCCAACTTCCAGAGGCAGCAAAGCTGCTCTGTGTGGCTGCTGATAGGAATAATGAGTCGAGGAAGCCAGAACAAAGGAGATGAGAGGGGCCACTTGGATAAGTTCTCAAGAGGCTTTAACCTCCGACAGAGTCCACAGACAAGTGACAAAGCTCCAACAGGGTAACAGCAACTTAAGAACAGGGGAGGGTACTAGGGGAGAATAACAGCAGGGGAGGAACATAGGCGGGATCAAATTCTAGGTAACCAATAGGGGATATCATGGGATGGATCAGGCTTGGCACACTAATGGAACTTTGAGGGAAGGGTGATAGACAAGGAAGGTTCTAGAGAAAGGGGTGGGGTTACATTTAATGAACAAGGGAAGAGGGCAGTACTTCCAGGATTGGCAGGGAAGGGTCTGGAAATCAGGGAGGTGCAAGGGAGATTGACATGGGGACTGACAGAAGATTAGGTGGGAAAATAGTAGTAGACAACTTCAGGGCAAAACTATTGAGGAAACTGAACGGGGTACATGGAACAAACCACTATAAACTCACAATAAGGAACACCTTAAAATTACAACAGAAAAACAATCTACCACAGATATGCCCTCTTTTTTCCCCATAGTTCTTTCAAAACCTCCCTGCCCATCCAGGCCAGTTGTCTTCCTTGTCAGCTCCTCTTTCGGTGCATAGGAACAGGTTGCTCTGGTGCCTTTAAGACTTCTTTCTTTCTTTAAGTATGTCCATCCTTCCTGGACCCCTTTATTTTTAAGGGTCACTTCCCAAAATACTCTCCAAATCAATCTCTTGTATAGGCTGAAGTCTGCCCTCCAGAAGTCCAGTGTGGAAGTTTTGTTGGTGCCCCTCCTTGTTTCACAGAATATTGAGAACTCTGTGATTTCACAGTCACTGTTCCCCAGACAGCCTCCGAGCTCCACATATCCCACCAGCCCTTCTCTGTCTGTAAGCATCAAGTCTAGCAGAGCCCCATCCCTCATAGGCTAACTCACCAGTTAGAATAAGAAGCTCTTCTCCATACTCTAAGAACCTCCTAGATTGCCTCTTCTCAGAGGGTTGAGTTCCCAGCAGATATCTGGCAAGTTAAAGTCTCCTTCAGGAATAAGAGCTGAAGATCTTGAAACATCCTCCAGCTGCTTACAGAATAATTCATCCACCTCTTCATCCTGGTTGCGTGGTCTGTAAGAGACTCTCACCAGGATATTGGCCTTGTTGGCCTTCCCTGTGATTCTCACTCATAGGCACTCGACCTCATTGTCATTAATCTCAAGTTCTAGTGTTAAGAGCCTCCCTAATACACAGAGCCACCCCACCACCTCTACTCCCTCACCTGTCTCTTCTGATGAGCTGGTAGCCATCCATTGCAGTACTCCAGTTGTGCAAGTCCTCCCACCACCCACAATGGTGACAACGACAGGGCATTCCTGCTGTACCATGGCTTCCAGCTCCTCCTGTTTGTTACCCATGCTGTATGCATTAGTGTACATGCACTTCAGCAGGGCTGCTGATTTCACCCAGTTCTGGCTTATCACCCTGAGGGTCCTCACTGGAGATCCTGGTTTTATCTCCTTCCCCCTTCAAACCTGCTTTAAAGGCCTCTTAATCAGCCCTGCCAACTCATGGGCTAGAATTCTTTTGCCCTTGTTAGATAGATGGAGCCTATCTCACTCAAGCAAGCCTGGTGCTGTAAAAGTAGCCCCATGATCAAAAAATCCAAAATTCCACTGATGGCACCAACCCTTAAGCCATTCCTTGATAAACTGGGTTTCCCTGTTCCTTTCATCATTCATCCCTGCTACTGAAGGGACTGAGCAGAACACCACCTGTGCTCCTGTCCCATCAACCCAGAGCCTTGAATCAACCCAGAGCGTTGAAATCCTTTTTAATTACCTTGGTACCTTTCTGGTCAGCCTCATCACTGCCAACCCGGACAACTGGTAATAATCAGAGGGCTGAATTAGTTCAGGATGTCTCCTGGTGACATCCCTGCCCCAGGGAGGCAGCAGACTTCCCTGTGGGATCATTCTGGTCCATATACAGGGCCCTCTGTTCCCCTCAATAGGGAGTCACCTACTACAACTACCCTTCTTTTCTTCTTAGTACTTGAAGTTGTCATCCTTCTGACAGACAAAGTGCAAATGGGGGACCCTCCAGACAGTGTCACCTGCCTGACTTTCTGGAACCAGAGCCTCATATCTATTCTCTAAGGGCACATGAAAAGCTGATGGGGGTTGGGAGGGAATTTAATTAGCTCCCTAAGCAAGGACCAATTCCACCCCCCCATCTACTGGTCTTCTCCTACTGCCTGATGGCAAGAGGGGCAGAGTTCCTGTGATTAGTGCTGAGTTTCTCTCAGGGTTGGACGGGTGTAACTCCACCAGTTTATTTCTCTTTGGCTCTCCCTAATACTCCTTAGACTATCTATTTCTTCCTTAAACTGCCACCAGACAGAGCTGAACACTCACCTGCTCACACCACATGCAGATGTCTTGTACACTGTCCTCTGGAATTAACACCAGACTTAGACACTGTCTGCAGCCAGGGGCTTGCACAGCTTCTTGGGGCATTCTGTTTAGCTTAGCACACTCTTGCTGGCAGCAGCAGCAATGTTTTTTGGTTGTTTGTATACCATTACTGTGGGAAAAACAAAACAAAACACACAACATCCCACATCCAGCCAAAAGACCACAGCCACTTAACACACAACCCACCACCACAAAGGAGGCTGCACCCTTCCTGCTCATACTGCCTTTGCAAACCACTGTGCCACACGATCACTATCTTGCCATGCCTCGTTCACTGCTCCAGATTGCCTGCACTCCTTAGAGCCTTTTTAAATCCCCTGCAGATGGCCCAGAGATTACTCCTGTCTTCCCTGAATGGCTGACAAGAGAGCCATTAATCATGCCGCTTACATAAAAAGCCTGTGCCTGTGTCCACCTGAAGGGACATCCTTGCAGAAGGATGTATTTTGGAGAAATGTTTGTCTTTCCATGAAACAGAGTTTCAGGGGCAGAATATGAGGGTAAAATGATGAAAGGAAGTCATCCATAGCCTCTAAATCTCCCAGCTTCACTGGCACAATCTTTCACTAAGTCATGCAGTCCCCATGTCCCTCTCACTGTCTTAGGTTTCACCTCTGTATCTCTATCCCCTGACCTAACCTCACAAAAGCAATTATGAGAAGTATGGCTTGGTCATTTTAAGCTCAGCATCATGCTGACATGCAACTTCATTTCCAGGGAAAATTTTCTACATCTAACAATATCAAGAGCTTGAAGGGAAGACATGCATCTGAGTATATTTCTCCAGAAGCCCAAGTTTAAAAATATGCGTACATATGTACTGAAGATGTAAAGCCATTTTAAAAGTTCAAGATTGTAATTACTTTCTCAGGTGTGGAGAGCTTTTTGGATGTTTGGCTAGCTGAGAGAGGTCACGTAGACATAATACCGCTGGTAAAGCAAGAAGGAATCTCTGCTAGGAGTCAGCAGTCAGTGACCAATGACAGGCAAGGACATGATGCCCTTGCTGTAACATGAGGATAGGAGAAAGAATCTTTTGCCAGAAATATAAAGTTAGTTTCAAAAGAATAACCACAAGAATGCAAAAGTAGGTGTAGTTGGCTGATAAGTAACTGGCTAATCATGAGCTCAGCTTTGCAATATGTATGAACTGCATTAACTCCAATATAAATGTATGTGACTATCAACCAATAAATGAGATTTGCTGATCACCCATATTGGCTGTGCCGCATCTC
>JAYDZK010000169.1:16940741-16955970 GCA_034509185.1 Euphonia xanthogaster
TTGTCCAGCCCTGCACAGTGAAAGAAACCTTCATACATATGCAGGGTTACAAAAGAAATCGGGGCACCTCTGCCTCAGGCATAAAAAACTGTATAAAACAGCCTCGCTGGAAACAGCATTTGTGAACTGAGGGGAATCCGATGTGATAGAGGACGGATCTAGGTTCACCCAGCGCCAATCCCAGGCTCGACACTGTCTCTTTGGCGGTGAGTTTTTGAAGATCGTATTTTGGCCGCAGAAATAAAATCTTTCGCATTCATTAATTTGGATTTCTGGCTGATCATTTATAACAGGGAGGTCTGACTACATTAATTAAAATTATCTGGAAAAATGTCCAGGCCTTCAACGATTACTAATACTTCTTTTAACATTTTCAACACTTTTAATTGGTGACATGATACAGCCGAAGTGTGATTCAGACAAGACTTTACTGGAGGATGAGAGAAGTCTCACAAGATACCTGTTTTCATTGTTTTCTGTCAGCTCTCCATCTTTGTGGTAGACAGAGTAGGAGACGATTGCTCAGGGCACACTTTTTTAACCTAATTTGCTGTCATAGCCAAAGCACTCACACCCCACCTCTCTCAAAAAGATCTAAAATGCTTTTTCTGTTGACAGCAGCTGAGGACAGGAGCAGAACAAAATATGAAGCATGTTCATTACAGCTCAAGACAGACCGATGGCTAAATAGGTGGCCTAATTTGGTCTGTGAAACCCAGAGAATGTCTCCCATGGGAAGCTGGTGCCCACATTCAAGCTTCAGCTTTAGGATGAGTGTGTTTGTTTAACACTGCATGGCTTTATAAATCTGATCTGCCTCACTGGATGATGCAGCTGCTCTCACCTCAGGGTTTGTTCTCCAAAAGGACCAATGGGAGGGCTCCAGTTTGTCTGACCAGTTCTAATTGCATTCAGCCTGCAGCCTCACAATTTATGGTAGGTAACTCACCTGGAAATAAGAAATTGAGACTTTATTTCCTTCCTCATTGTGAAAATTGGAATTTCACTTGGATTTCCTTTCTCTCTCTCCTTGGATGGCTGCAAAAGCTGAAAATGTTCTGCCTTAGAAATAACATCTGCCAGCAGATATTGCCAAGCAATTAGCAAAAAGAGCCCTGGATATAGATAAGAGAGCTTAACTGCACCACTAGCATGGCAAGATCCTGAGCCTTCAGGTCTGTCTTTGATACCACTTGCCACAGGTTTTGATTCTGGATCAGGCAATGCAGCTATGGATTTCTATCTGAAACAACACAACATGACTCTGACATTAGTCCTGTTCATTTAGCACACAAATCCCTTTAACATTATTAATATTTTGTTGAAATCAATATGCATTTTGACTTAAAAGGCACTGACAGAGCCTGTCCTAATGGCTTGTCCTGACTTCCGCTCTGTATTCCTCTCTACCTCCTATAAAAACAAGAGAACAGAAAATTAGTCCTATGCATTTCTCATTACCTGGTGTTTCAACTGACATCTGATTTTTTTCCACTGTCTTTTAAAAACTGCAAGTTCAATCCTCCCATGCTGTGCATCTTTACAGAAGCCATTTTAGCACAATTTATGATGTTTAGCCAAGAGCAGATGTGAAAATGCTCCTGCTGACAGCTACCACCTTCTACAAACAACAGAACAGGGATTCTGATCCCGTTCTTTTGAAGTGGATGAAAATTGGTCCAGCGTTTACTAAAATAAGGCAAATTCACAGGGAAAGTGAAAAAGAAAGCAAGACTATTACATTATCCTCTGTCTTTCAGATTCCCAGGTATCAAAGAAACATCAGTCTTTATTGTTATTCAACACATACATTACCAAAATGCTTCACATCTCTGTCTGTGTCTGTGTCCTGTCTCTGTCAGGACCTGTTGCACTGAATATAATTGACAGTCCTCTTCACAGGAGTTTCACAGAGTATAGAAAAGGCCAGTACAGAGCTCTGGGAAGTGTTGGGATAATGATGAGAGAAAAAGGCATATGACTTCCGACATATGCCAGACATATTAAGTTCCTTTTTCAACTGCCTTGGAAATTAATTCCCATAGCTGTAATTTCAAGTCTTATGACTGCCTCATGCATCCTCTGAAACAGCCAGTTTAATGCGTCCCAAAAAAATGGGACATTTTAGTTTTCTTTTTGCACCTGCTTATTAAAATGTGAAAGGCTCATTCATGTAAGCTCTTTCAAAAACTAACAGTGTACCTCATGACAAACAAACTGTATGCAGACTGTCTGAAGTGTTACAATTATCCAGTGGAAACCCTTTTGCAGGGGCAGGCATTGAGCCATGACAGTCACTTTTGTCTGAGCAAGATGGATCTATAAGGAATTTGTTACATGTACTGAATGGGGACACTAATTTTGTTGACAACAATGAAGTGAAAGCTTCGAAGTAAAGCATTAGTGACAAATGCCTTAGAAATACATAATACCAGCTGGCTGGTCCTCCCAGGAGGCAAACCTTTTTTTTTTTTTTTTTTTTTTAATTAAAAGGATTTTCTCCTTAGATGGTCTGTTTATCTGTCATAATTTGACAGCGTATAAAAATGACATCTTGATTTATTTCTGAGAAGATAATTGCCTTGGCATTTATTCTCTTTGACTTCTAAATCTTTCCAATGCTTTGCTTTTCTTCTGTTTTCGGGTAGATTCTACATTTCCTAAATGGAGTGGTATTTTCCTGCACACAGGCAGCCAGTCACTTAGTGGCTGTCACCAACATAAAATACATGCTTGCACAAGAAGATAAGCACAGGAAGGAATGGATGCATCAGACAGGCAATTCTCCTCCTGGTACCTGGGGCCTCTTCAGCACACTTCACACACCAGGTAAAAAAAACGTCATCTTTCCCTGCAGCTTTATTTGATGCCTGGCAAGGTGTATGTGTGTAACGAATGTCACAGGATCTTCCAGTGGGAACACATAATGCCAGTCCTGGCCATCTCCTGGCATCAATTCCATTTGTCTTCATGCCCTGCTATATCAATCTCACTGTAAGGGAGCAGAATGATTGTAGGCACAGCTCTGGGACACCCAGCAGCTTTGGGTGGGTGCTTGCCCTCATCACCTGCCAGATTGTTGATTGTGCTAATTTCTCTCTAGTTCTTGAGGATTACATGTCCAAAAAGACACTGAAGGGGATTAAGGTTGGTCCTGCCTACCAAAAAATGTAAAACTCACAAAAGATTTTGTTTGGCATCAGATACGAAAAAGGTTAGTTGTCATGGCTTTAGATTCTGAGCATAAAAAATTAAAAATTCTGTGCTCCTACCCTCAGAAGATAAGTATAATTTTGTGATGAATAGTATCAGTAATTGAGGATTTAAGTACATAGAGTAATGTGCTGTCACTGGCCTGTGCAAGATTTCGCTCATGAGACACTTCTTTACACTTTATTATTTTTCCATTCTGAAGTCAAGACATTTCTCCTCTTACTTCATACATTCTCCACCCCACCCCACCCTGTGACCAGTTTTGTCACATGGAAATTTTACCAAGATTCTTTCTGAGTCTTTTGCAATCAGTAAGAGTCTTGCTTTCAGATTCAATATATCTTTTATTCAGGCATCAGGTTCTCTCTGTAGAAGCTCTGGGTAATATATTCAAGGACTTCATTTGCTATCTTATCTTGGATTACAGTTTGGAAAGTGTTTGGTGCTGGCAGTTGGTGTTTGACATTGAGAACTGCTCATCTGGTGTGTGTACGCTTTTACAATAGTGCTCAGTTTTGAGCATTTGCAAAGGTGCTTTGTTTTTCCATGGGACCAGTCATGCTACTCTGATGCTGTCTGGATCCTTTGTGAAATCCCTAAGTTGGTGAAGCTGGATGATGAGCTCACAAAGCTAGTCTCAAGTATATTGTGATTTCAGTTTTGTTTTTTAAAGCAAGGAGAATTAGAAGGATTTCTCCAGAAAATACTGTTTCTCCGGAGATGAACGTGTAGTATGAATGATTAGAAAGGTTTGGGGTTTTTCAAATACTGTTGTCTGTTTATTCTCTTGGCTGCATAAATTCCCTTATAGTTCAGGTAGTTCTGTAGAATCATAAACCTGGTATATTCTCAGATGCTTTAATACTTTTGGAATCTGACACAAATGCACTTCTGAACTTTTACCCTGAAGCTTCATTAGAAGTTATTTGGATTACTACGAAATGATTTTTGATGGAAGTCTTGAAAAAATTAATTTCTGCAATTGTTTGAAGTACTTCTGCTTATTATCCATTGTACATGGTCAGAACTTTTCATTACCTTATTGAGACACTCAAATATGTGCATTTTTTTTTAGAAGAGATCCATGGATATTTGATTCTGTATTTTGGTGCCTGCTAAGAAATGGCTATACATAACTTTACGGTGTATCACAGCAGGATGGAGAGATCTTCAAGTCTCATGACTGTCTCAGTACATTTACAACATGGAATTTTTATAGGTAAGAGCAGTATGACCATCCTTCATAATGAATGGCTTTTATTTCTCTGCAAATGCATCCTGACCTCTCTTTGCCCCTTTTAAAAATTATTCATTTTACAGCTTCTGTGCAACAGGTTTAACTTAGGGTAGTTGTTCACAGTGCAGAAGATGACAAGATTTAAGTGTGTGAGATGTTTTATGTATATGATGTATAGAAGGGATCCAGTGATCTCCATAGCTTGGGCAGCATCTGCTGACTTTCTAATGCCATAAAAAATGTGAGGTTTGGGAAAAGAAACAAACACTATGGGGATATGGGAAAGGAAATTGATAAAATTAACTGGAAGCCCTATCTCTCTCTCTTTCCCATTTCTACTGCTCATAAATGTGGGCAGGGAATACTTTTGTTCCATGTATGATGGAGGATGTGTACTCAGAAACTGTTCCTTCTGCTCATAGTTTTTATCCCTCTTCATAGCAATCCTACCAGAAGCTGACCTGCATGCAAGCACTGAGCTGTTCATTTCCTGACGTAAAACAAAAAGTCCATAAAAATTGATTTCATGATGAGCAAGCCAGCAAGTCAACAATCTATTATTGGATTTTACCTCCTGACTAGCTTCCCTGCAAAATTTGGCCCCTCTTTGCAGATTTTCTCTGGCTTTTCCCGTTCCAGTACGTAGCTGCTCCCTGTCTGCACTGCTGCCGGGAATCAAACCCCAGCTCAGGGCAGCAAATGCTGCCCCTTGTATCTCATCAGGGAGTTTCAGCCCTGAAATTGAAGTTGATTTCATCAAACTAGTGTCTGCTTAGTTAGTTCATCCTTTCAGACACAACAGGATGGAACTGTTGCTCTAGATTTTGCTCAGTGGGGAGCAGCTCTGCTGCAGGGCTTAACTTTCCAGACATGATCCTGCTTCCTGGGAAGGGACATGAACTCAAATGCCTATAGCCAAGCAAGTACCTACAGTAGCTCAGCTTCTTTCTACAATTTTCCAAGTTCTTTCTGTTCCTACAAAAAGCATCTCAGAGGTGTGAAAAATGTATATTGTATGATTGGCTTTTCGCAAATATAAAAATGAATATTATATGCATTATGTTAGAAAGTTATATTGTATTAATCCTTTACAGTAGTGTATTAAATATAGTTTTGGGCTATAACATAATATTAAAATAGAAACTATGTGATGTAAGATACTTTTCCTAACTAGCTCAAGAAATTCTTCACGCAGAGATAACAGCAACAAGACACCAAGACTAAAAGAGAAGAATTATTGCCTCCTTATCGGGGAGAACCAGACTTCAACGTACCAAGACGATTGATTTATAAGATGAGGGAAGAAGTTGACAATAACCAGAAAACACCCTTTGTTTGAAAAGAATTTTTGAATTATGTATGAGATATTGAATATGCAACAGGCTATTGCTTTTAAGAATTAATCCTCTGTTAGTGAGCCATGCTTTCAAGACGAAAGCATCTGAACATTCATAATTCTTTGCTTTTATTGTCCTTTATTGTCCTAACTCTGATTGTCCAAATTCTTATTGCTCTAATTTGTATTACTATTTTTGTAACCATTTTTAATTACTATTAAACATTTAAAAATTTAAAACAAGTGATTGATGTTTTTCACAGATGACACAAGGCAGGAATGTTAAATTTGACAGCGCATCTCTATTAAAATCAATGCCAAAATTTCCACTGATTTCCCCTACTCCAGGCAGGACCTGTACTGAAGATTTCAACTGCAGTCTGTTGCACAATGATACATTCAGTACAGCTTTCTACTGCCCAGCTTTGGTATTGAGAGACTGTGCGTGCTCATTGCAAAGGACTGACATTTCAAACTATTTAAGAAACTCCAAAAAACCTAGGTTGCTGTCAAAAACTTGTTTTATCTTCATAACATTTGGTTATCTCACCCCACTTTTAAAAATCAAAACTTTGAGTAAATTTCCTCAAAAACTCTAGTTTTCAGAAACATACGTAGTTGATTGGAGATATGACTTTCAGAGAGAGTGAAAGAGAAACTTTGAAGGCTGAAAAATTAACAGTCAAGGCAAAGTGAGGTGAAAGTAGAGTGGTATGTGCAGAGTGCATAGCCATGCAGGACAAGACGTTCTTACCCATCCATTTAATTTGGAGGATTTTAGCCTGCCAGCAAGATCCTGCAGAGGTTCATTACAACATGTTTCCTCTCTAAAGTGTTCCTCAAAATACCCTTCCTCCAAAAACAAAATTAGTCATAACACAGATTGAGGTTTGTGGATCAGCTTCTGAATAAGGATGAAATGAGAATAAGAAAGAGTGGGAACTCTTCTGCTGCTCCTTCATTCTGTCAGTATTGCTATATTTCTGAAAAAGCCTTTCAGCTTCTGACTAACAACATACTTTACCTGTCATACTCTAAAGTTATTTTTACTGTAAGGAACATTGGTACCCTATTAAGGACCACACATTTGATGTGGTCAAAGTGCATTTAACATTCAGGTTAATGAAAAGGAACACCCAGACATCGAACCTGCACCTTTGATACATCTTGAACACGTAGTTTGAAGAGCTCTCTGGGTCCCAACAGAGCCCTGTTAAGGAGGCTCAGACAGCAGCACCCCAGACCCAGAGGCACAGCCTAGCCTGGCAGTGCTGTGCAGCTGGACTTCTGCCAGGAGGCAGCTCAGAGAAAACAACCCCTAAAGCATGTTATTCTGCACGTTATGAATCAGCTGGAATAAAAATGCTCAAGACAGGACTGCAAGCATGGCCCATCCTCTGGGAATACCTGGTAGAACCCAACAACAGCATGGGGTGACAGCACTTAATGAGAAGCCAGTTCAATTAGCACCATTATAAACTGCAAAGAAGCAGGAAGCTACTCAGCGGAAGAGAAGGGAGGAGTGAATTAGACTCAAATGATGGTAGTTAACAGATGGCTTGCAGTGAGACATTTTCTCTGCCCAGCAGCTAAAAGCTCTTTATTACAGATAACCTCCCAGCAGAGCCTCAGCAGTGCAAGGTGCATCTTAGAATGCTGGAAGTGGGGAAGCAAGCTGCTCATGTCTTACGCGAATCAACGTGCTACAGTATTGTTAGGTAAATAGTGTGTTCATTTTTCATTTTCACAAAAGATATCCTTCAGGCTGCAGTTATGTGAAATTCACCCTGGAGCTATAATACTGAATTTAGTAGGAAAACATTATCCTCAGTCCTGGGCTAAAAGAAAAAAAAAAAAAAATTCTAAAGAGACATGTATGGGGAAATTGTTTATCCTGTGGTAAAACAGATAAAACACAGATTGTGAGTACTACAACTTTGCTTTCTAAACCAGCATTTCTGAGGGGATCTTTTAAAATTATGCTGAAATTATCCAGGTTTAACTTTATCTTATGTAGCATTACAGAGAGTAAGCTGATCAGTAGAATCAAACTTACCTGTTAAAATAACAGAGCTCCTTTCCCTTCAATTTCAGTAAAAGAAGAATAAGGTCTTGTTCATAACTTCTCAAAGTATTTTGAAAAACTTCCAGTCCTGTTTATGAACAGGTAAAGTAGGAATGCTTCTGGGGAAAATGGTGCTGTGCTGTATCCATGGCAAGTTTTGGTAATGGCAATGTGTGTTGTCAGACTATCACTGCAACTGGTTCATCTGCAGTCACACAGCAAGCTGAAGGCGAGGTCCTGCTCTTAGGGAAGAGGACCCTGGGCTGGATTTCCTGCTAAGGCAAACAGAGCAAAATCATACAGGGACCAAGCCCAGTGAAGAGGATGGAAGGCAAAAACTGGGATTTGAGGAACAGGGATTGTAGGAGCTGGTTTGGTTTTGCATTAATCTGCAGGATTAATGTCTCCTCTTTCAGCAGCCTCAGTTACAGGGAGGATGTTTGTGAGCATTCCCTCAGCTCCAAAACCTCCTTCCCACATCTGCCCATCACCAGCTGATCACAGTCTTTGGTAGTAAAGACTTGTGATAGCAATAAATCTTTGTAAAGCATTGAGCTTGAGTTTAGCAGTGTGGGAAGAAGTGGGATTTTTTTTTTTTTTTTTTGATAAATTGTGTCTGCCTTCTAAGTGTTTAATAAGGTGCATTAAAGCAAATTGCACAGTATGGCTTGTGAATTGCAAGCCTCTATCTTTTGGTGACATATCTAGAATCCCATGGTAATGTTCATGGTTTGTTATTACCTAGATACCTGCCTTGTGATCCAGCATGTTGGGTGACAAACAGCACAGGATTTTAATATTGGTTCATTGATAAGCCATGTTTAATCTTATTTCACTACAGGAATCTGCATTAACTTTGATTAAGGGAAATTGAACAGCCTGATTGGACAGTATGATTTCCAGAGGTCTTTTTTTCTGTATGGGGGATATGTGTGAGGATGTTGATGAGACTTATTTTAACTGCATGTGGCAAAGCAGATCTTTTTCTATGCTATCTGAGTGTATCCATCTGCAACACAGAGATCCTGGTCCCAATGCACACTTAAAGTGAAACTTAGGTCATTTGCTAATCACTTTTATAATGTAAGGTACATATGCAGCATATAATTATATTTAAGCCAAGCATGCTTTATTCTTCTAAAGGAAAAAATAAAATATATGTATGTTCTGTCAACTAAAATATTCAGAATCTGTGGATCTTAAAGTGCTCATCGGCAGTGCTTTTTAACAACCTTAAAAAGACAGGGCATGAGTAACAAAAACAAGAAATAAGTTCTGTCCTTCAAGAAGGAAAAGTCCAGTTTGTTCATTGGGACTCTTGTGTGCCAATTATTCCTTAATAGAAAGCCTCCCATTCTTCTTCTTGATCAGTGTCTGTAATTATGGAGTAACCTACCCTGTTTTGACCTGTAACTTTTCCTTCTTTTTCTGTGTGGCAGGGGCCTTGATCTCTGAACATGAGAGGACAATGGTTGATCACACTGGGCTGATTATATGCAGAGTGGGGTTGAAATGCTGTGGTTATTCTCTGTGCATTAACCACACTGCAGCTCTGTAGTTAGAAGATTCTTAGGCAATGGCTAAATTCAAGGAAACTATAGAGAAGGTGTTTGTCTTGGCTGGTTTATTGGGAATGCTATTCTGATGAGGGGGAGAATATAAGTATCACATATTTGCACTGCTCTCCCTTCTCTCACTGTGTACCAGAGCTGATTTAAAGATGAAGCTATCGATGCAACGATGACTTTCCAGTGTACTTCTTAGTGCTGGGTTTTAAAACAGCTTCTGTGTTTCCTGAGCTGCATTTTCATATCAGTATGAAGACTCAAATGAAGTAGTCTGCTTGTGTCAACAAAAAGTAGGTATGGAGGCCAACGTAAAAGCACTCCCCAAATTGTTTTTAGAGAAATTGAGAATTTACCAATGGAGATACGTTTTTCCCTTGTGACAACAAGGCACAGGCTGAGTGCCTCCTGTCAAAGCAGGAACAGCATGCAAACCCCCAAAATAAAGTTAGCACCTGGTAGGTGGCATCTGAGTAAGGAAACATGGGGAAGGAATGTGAACTTCTCTCTTGAGACCCTCAATTATGGACCCTAGTGCAGAATTTAAAAATAAATAAATCACAAAACCCCTCAAGCCCTTTAAAACAAACAAACAAACAAAAAAAAGAGTTAAGCAAAGTTTAGTCAAAGGGATTAAATGGTTTTTTTCTTATCTTTACAAATGATCTTGCAGCCACACCGTATGTAGTGGGCAGCATTTGAGAGAAGTCCGAATGGTTTGAGATCGTACTGCAGCAACATTAATGAATTACATGAAAATTGGGTTCAGCTAAAATCCAAGCTAAATGTGACTGTACTTACGAATGGTTCATGCAGAAACTAATGCAAACAACACCCCTCTACAGAGGTTACACAAACTGTAATGGGGGCAGTGTTGACAGGGGAAGGAAAAAATTTTGATCTCGGGCAATCACCTAATACCAAGGGACAGATGTTAAGTGAGGAGCCAGACCCTCTTCTGCTGCCAGCCAGCTGTGCAACTGGAGAACTGCCTCTGCCAGCTGCTCTGATTTGCTGCAGCAGTGGGACTCATGTCCAAAAGCATTAACCAATCCAGTCAGAAAACATCAGTGAAGTCATGATGAGTGAGAGTCAGAGCAATGACACACATTAATGAACATCACTGGCCTCAAGATTCTAAGTAGCCCCATATCCAACAGCAGGAACATGTTATTTTGTACCTGCAGTCTCCAGGAAGGCATGATGAGCAGGAGCCTATTGGACCTAGGGACTTGCATGGTTTTTCCTCTGAGCAGCTGCACCCAAGCTTTGCTTCAGTGTGAAGTCAGTCACCACACATTCGCCCAGATACTGTCTCTTACTATAAATGTGCTCATCCATGTGGTATGTGACTCTGTGTGTTAGTTCACTCTCCACCATGCTCCTTCTAAGGAGAAAATCACTGCAAGGCTTCCTACTGATTTCCTGACAGTTTGTACACAAGGTAATTTAAATTACTGACCTTTGGAAAATATTAGTTTGTACTTCCTGTTGCAGCAGCACTGACCTGAAGTTTCTACCCCTGTTCTTGAGAAACACTTAACTACAAATAAGCAAAACTCCCCCTGGCTGTTTATTCAAATCATAATCCAAATATTGCCATAATAAATATGAAGCAGAAATTGGACGGGTTTTTCAAAGGATGATAGAGAACACTGAAAACATGCTCTCCACAACTGTTTTCCCCATCAAATAATTAATGAAACAAAAAGAGGGGGAGGGGGGGGAGGCGGGGGGGAAGACCTCAAAGGCATTTTTAATTAAATGCATAAAAAATTCTTGACACCAGGAACGGTCTTAGTAATTGCACATTGTGAGTGTGGCATTTCTGTTGAGCAGTTTCAGAGGCTGGTGGTGTGGAAATCTATAAAGCAGCAGCTTGGATGGTCAACAGTGGATGTACATCTACCGTTAGGCTCCTGACTCAGTAATTAGCAAGCCAAATTTTCAGAAGTGTTGAATGTCTGACAGGTCCAGCTGACTTCTATTGTATATATTAGGAGTGCAATGTTCAAATTCAATGCCTTGGAAATATTTTTTATTTAGCCCTGCATTTAGAAATCTAAGCATTGGCATTACCTTCTAAAAACTCCCTGACTTGCCTAACTTGCAGGCTGATGCCAAAAATACAGTATTACTGTAAAAGCTGTAGGTAGGGAAGATGTGCTGAGATATGTGGATACCTGCATAGAAATGTGTTTTCTTATGAGGACTTCTCATGCTGCTATGCCACATGTCATTCAAGGCTGCTCCAAGGGGCTTTAGCTAATGCTCTTTGTTACCTGCTTCTCACAAGATGCTTTCAGCTTAGTGATCCACCTCTGGTTCCTGCAGTGCAGAGAGAAACAGATAAACTATAAAGTTAGTTAGCAGAGAGGACATAGTATAAATACCCAGGGAAATTATTAAAAAGAATGAATTAGCTGTTGTCAGTTTTTTACATATTTTTGAGAGAGACTGTTTTTGGGGAAAGGTTGATGTCAAAGATACCTAGCAACTCTTTGGCAGAAGACAAAGAGGAGCCAGTGGCTTGTTTGTCAGCTTTTCATCCTGTATTGGTCTTTTTGTATTCCAGACAGAAAACTCAAATATGGTGAATATCTAAATGCAACAGGGAAGGCACTGAAAGGAAAAACAGAGCTTGATAATTTCTCACAGAATATACTTACTGTATTTTGACTGGTAAGATCCACATGTCAAAGCAGGGCCAGGACCTGGATTCAGTGATGCCTGTGGGTCCCTTCCAACACAGGATATTCTATGACACTATAAAAGCTGCTAAGTATTTCCTAGTATAACAGTCTTGTTGTATTTACTTAATTTAGTTGAAAATTATTAGAATTCGGGAAGAAATTTGCAGTCTGGAGCTCTAAAACGTGAGCAAACCAAAAATCTCAGTTGTTTGAAGCGAATATTTTTACTGGGCTTTTAAATATTTCTTTTTCCTACCTTGTATAAAATGAAAAGCCTTGGAAGTTTACAAGCTTTTTCTGGTTAAAAAGTCACAACTTTCTGTTGAGATAGTGGCGTTGAAAGGTCATGGAGTCCTTGAGCACTTCAAGATCTATTTATGAAAAAAACCAGGGTACTACCGGGACAGTCTGACAAGGTGTATGTCCAGCTTAGCTTTTCTTGTATAGAATTAAATCTATAAAGAATTGTAATGCAATTATGAATAGCTCTTGGCTACCTGGCTTGTGGCACTGTTAATCAAACTGGAGGTGCACAGCGCTCAGCTGCAAGCCAGGGCAATTTGCAATTTGTTGTTTTGCAAGGCAGGGATTGAAACAGTTATTCTTCTGGTGTATCTGGTGGATGTGTCACCTCTAATGCACAATGATGAATGGAATTCTTAAAGTCAACTCAAAATTTCTGAAACAAAAGTCTTGGTTTTCTGTACCTCGATGACAAGATTTGAAATGGCACATTTATATCTAAATTCTCAAGTATTCCCTAATATCTTCTTGGCATTGTTTCCTCAGTTTGATCAGTGAAATAAATTTGTTGCTTGCTTTTGCTTGCAGCCCTTCAGAGACTTCTATTAAGGTTTTTCAGTGTGATGCAGTTACTGATGCTTTGCATCCTAAAACTGGAATTCCTTTCCCAATTCTGTTGCTCTAGCCTAGGCACTGTAGGATCTCACTGGTTTTGTATAAAGATGATTAAAGGCAGGTGCGAACAGCTGATGCAGGGACTCAGATCAGCAGGGATACTGAGACATTTATTGAGAGAAATGAGCTGGTTTTATACACTTCTTCAAGGCACAGTATTTCCTTAAATGGTATTTTTCACTAAGCAACCTATCACACATTGCCACGTCAGTAACACCGTTTAATGTCCTTATACTATATAGTGGTGATCACACGCTGTCCATCATATGCATGTTCGTCCAGCACGCTCCAGCAGGCTCTTCTCCATAGGGCATCTGCCATGTCACATCTCCTCGCCCAAGGTCAGGCAGAGAGAAGCTTCTCTGTGCTGCCGTGGCATTCTGCAGGCACGTCCCATAGCCTGTAGCTCAATTCCATCCTGTCTCTCTCCATAGGAAGGGAAAGCAATTAATTTTTAAATGGCATTATGGAACACACTCAATTTCAAGTGAATTGTATCTGAGTTAGTTGGACTTCTTGATAAATCAAAACTTCAATGTGTCAACAGATCTTGTAGGCGTAAGAAGCAAACTTGCAAACAAAAATAAATATAACTAAACTCAGCTACACGAAAAGGTAAACTAACAAGCAGAAGAATATTTTTAATTACTTTGGAATGTTGAGGGGAAAATTGGCCAAAGCTGAAGGCTGTGGAGGAGGGAAGTGAGGGAGGATGCCCCAACCCAGATCAGATCACCAGTTCAAGATCAGTTCTAGATGAACATCCTTTTTAGATACAGTCAGCATTTTCTTCCCTAGATGTTAAATTCAAATTACTTGCAGCTTTCAGTACCCTTCCTATTTGCTTTTCTGTCACTGATGCAGCTGTTTGAAAGTCTTGAAGGTGAAGTTATGTCCAGGAGGAATTCCTGTAGTTTTCCTCCAGCAATTCATCTTTCTTTTTCAATATATTCATTGACAGGAGGAAGATGATAACTTTTAAATATTTTTGTATATACTGAGCAATTTAAACTACTCTTTTTCATTTTTCTTTTCAGAGGTTTAGTTATTGTATTTGGTTTGTGTGGCCAAGTTTTGGTAGTGGAGGAGCTACAGGACTAGGAACCGTTCCTGCAGCAGTGGAGGAGCTACAGGACTAATCCACTGTTCCACTCCTCACCTCTATGAATCACGTATTAAAGGATTATCATTAAAATCCACATTCATCACAAACCTTCACTTACATCAACAAGCCAAACTAATCAAAACAAAACAAAAGTTACCCCCACAAAAATCAAAATAGCATCATCCAAATACTGAATGAAAGTGGATAATTTACACATCATCTACCCCTTGTCCGGTCACCACAATTACAAGAAAAATTCCTCATCATCATTCCACTCTCTGACACTGTTCAGTACAGTTGTTTTGCTTGTTACCTCTCCCAGTTGTTATCCCTATCTCGAAATCCTCATGATCACAGTCATAGCACCAAAAAGACTGTAGTGGGTTGACCCTGGCTGGATGCCCAGCACCCACCAAAGCTACTCTCTCACTCACTTCCATAAGCAGACAGAAAAAAGAAAATATAATTAAAGGTTTATGAGCTGAGCTGAGGACAGGGAGAGATCACTCATTGAATACTGTCATGGGCAAATCAGATGTAGCTTGGGAATATTAATTGAATTTATTAATCACAAAATCAGAGATGGATAATAAGAAGTAAAATAAATCTTAAAAACACCTTTCCTCCTTCCCAGCTCTACCTCCTCCCCCAGCAGTGCAGGCAGATGCAAATGGGGGTTATGGTCAGTTCATCACCTGTGGTTTCTCCTGCGGCTCAGGGAGAGGAGTCCTTCTCCTGCTCCAGCATGGAGTTCCTCCCTCAGGAGACAATTTTCCAGTAATTTCTCCACTGTGAGTCCATGCCATGGGCAACAGTTTTCCATAAAATGCTCCAGTGTGTGCCCTTTAGGCAAAGCCTGCTCCAGGGTCACAACTTCTACTTGAAAATCTGCTCCAGCATGTGCTGTTCTCCTATAGGTCTGCAGATCCATGCCAGGAGCCTGCTCCAGCACAGGCTTCCTTCCTCTCAGGCATTCACCTACACCAGTGTGGGCTCCTCCATGGGCTGCAGGTGGATCTCTGCATCCCCATGGATCTCCATGGGCTGCAGGGCACAGCTGCCTCACCATGGTCTGAACCATAGGCTGCAGAGGAATC
>JAYDZK010000169.1:16960687-16971312 GCA_034509185.1 Euphonia xanthogaster
AGGGACTGCACCCCATGCAAGAGTGACCCCATCTGCAGTGGTTTGGGGAGGACTGCTGCCCATGGGATGGACTCACATTAGAGAAGTTCACAGTGTTGTCTCCACTGCAGGGAACCCAGGGCTGAGCAAGGGAGCAACTCCTCTCCCGGGCAGCAAGAGATACCACAGGTGGTGAACTGACCATAACCCCCATTCTCTTCTTGCCTTGTGCTGCTGGAGTAGGAGATAGAGCTGGGAAGGAGGGAGGGGTGGGGGGAAAGTGTTTCTAAGGCTTTATTTTACTTCTCATTATTCTGCTCTGATTTTGTTAGCAATTCATAATTCTAATTATAGCCTATTTTGCCCATGATGATATTTGATGGTCTCCCCTGGTCCTTAGTGTAACCCACGAACCCTTCATTAGATTTTCTCTCCCCTTTATAGTTGTGGAGAGGAATGAGAGAGTGGCTTTGGTGGGTGCATGGCCTCTGGCTTTTACTGAGGATAAAACTTAAGCACATTCTCCAAGAGAGCGAACTGAGACAGCACATATGAAATCTCTGTGTTCAGCACACATTAGTCATGCTGATGCTAGGTTAATTTACCTTATCTGACATAACCTTGTAGCAAACTGGACATAAATACAGAATTAGACATAGCTGTGAATAATCAGCTTTTTGTGCACATTTGCAGTAATAATTTAGAGTTATTTCTTTTGATATTTTCTTGTCAAGTACTTTACATTTGTGAGCCATTTAAAATGAAAAGACAAATCAAGGGGAGTTTGTTGCAAACATTCCTCAACATACCCTTTAGAATGAGCTCTGCACAAACCTTTCACAGGGAGGAGGTAAACAACATTTTAATAAAACAGGAAATGGCCACAGTGAAGACCAACACTAAATGACAGTAGGAAACAATATAAAAATTACTTACTTCAAATTCCTTTTGGTGAACACACAGGCTCCAACCATGGCATAATTTTTTTTAAAGCACTGGGTTCTGAACTAAAAGAATCCATTTAAGAGAAAAAAGCATGAACTGTAAATTATAATAGAAAATCAGATTACTATATATATATATATATATAAAATCATTTAACAACTCAATGTTTTGATACTGTAGGGATGCTTCAAGATCAGGGAGTGACTGGGAAATCTTTTTCTAAGCAAAAAGGCTATACTGAAAAACAATGACATGAGAGAGATTCTGGCTGTGCTGTACAGAGGGACTTTGTTTTCTTGTAGGCTTTGGTTTTGCTTTCCAGTTTGTCATTGGAAGTCTGAAATCCACTCTCAGAACTGCAACTTTAGGTAAGTGAAGAATATTTCAGCTACTAACCTTTAGTAAGTATTACAAGCTGATCTATATATGAAGCTTAAGGAAACTTTTTATTTCTTTTTTTCCCTTTTCTTTTTGGTTTTTCAAAACCTCTTAATAGTGCCAGGAACATGGGAGATAGGTCACAGAAAATGCCAATGATACTCCCACTAGCACCTACTCTGTCATTTTTGTGTGTGCATTATGGAAAATTGGTCTTAAGTTTTCCCATTTTTCTAGTTTCCAGAGAGGGTAGGAGGGAAAAAAAGCTTTGCAGTGATAGGAGGAAAAAGATAATGAAGTTGAGCAGTTCAGTTCAATCTGATCTCTGTTAGTTTTGGAACTTTCAGTGAATCCATTAAATAAATTGCTTGAGACACTGGAAGGAAAATTGTACATCAGCATCTGATTACTAATGATTTGTGAGACTTATTCTAAAACATTATCAATGCTAATAAATGATGTCATTTTTGAGGATGGGAGTCATCCTTTTAAAAAAATTACAGCAAGACATCATTTTTTACATTAAATGGTTTGTACCTAAAAACTGGTAAGTAATCTTGAGATTGAAAAAAAGAGCAGAATTCAAAAAATGGGGTTACAGTTTGTGAGTTGGGCTTGTCAAGTTGTGAAGTTCCAGTATTGCAGTGGATGTGGAAACAGCAAAGCTGACTGAAGTCATTGCAGCAAAAATACACAGGTAAGGTTGCAAACCAAACCAGGAAGTCCAGCCCTGTACTAGAGCAAGGTTGAGTTTCAGGGAATATAGAGAGGGTCAAACCAGAAATTGGAGAATTTGCCTTGAGTGTTTAGGAAAATTTCCCTAAATGCCGATGCAGTGAATTGAGAGCAAATGATAAGTGGTTTCCTTTTGTCAGGTAATAGACTCTTAGTGATTCCAGCATGCAGTTATTTCACGTGCTTCAAGAGGTCAGACTGCTGCCAGCAGTAACCTGAGACCCAAAATTTTGCTCAATAAAAAATACTTGGTGTTCAGGCAGAATCAGTACACGCAAATATTGGGTAATTCTGCAATGAATGCCAGGGGACACTTTTCATGTTTGTGTTGGAAATCATACAACTTTTCACTTTTTTGAGTAACTTTTACCATGGGTTTGCTCACCTTTGCCAAGGGGGGTGAAATTAAGGTTTCTCTTTAAAAGACTCTGCTCACTGAAGGTTTGAATTTCAATGGGTGAGGCCTGACAGGGCTTCAATCAACAAAAGGAAAATTCCTAGACTCAGAGAGTTTAACATCTACAGATTGAAAGTAGACAGAAGATACAGAGGGGATAAACAGACATTAAGAAACATTACTCCCTGGTGCAGTCAGAGACACCTGGTCTGGGAAAAGGTTTATGAGGGACCCAAAGAATGAGGGCCAAACTAGCATCAAAGACAAAGGGATCAATAACCAATAGGAGACCAAATACTAAGAATTGTGTAATACGCAATCAATGAACAAGAGTTTCTTGTTCATTGATTATTAGTATTAAGTTTTTTTTAGTTTATGTATAAATATGTGGAAAGTCTGGTAAAAAAAAAAAAGTGTGATGGAATGATTTCTACTGCACTGGGCATGTGTGGACGGAATGATTTACATTGCACATCCTGTACAGATTAACATCCTGGCTAGAGTAAAGTAATGCCTGATTCTCTAACACTTAGAAGATAGTGCTGGAGAGTTTCTGTTTTCCCACAGTTTCAGTGACATTTGGAAAGCAACAGCCATGGCCTTAGGAGAGTTTCCTGATATGATGGCACCTCAAAGTTCAGCTTTGGATGTCTGCTCTGCATGTCTGTTTTGCTTCAAGGGTCACTACTGGCAAGGCCAGACAGGAGAGGTACAGACAGGGTCTTCTGAAGCATTCTGTCCCTGATCCTCCATTGTAGTCTGTGTCACATATTTAATCTGTAGGATTCTGACATTTTGGCTTTTTTTTTCACTTCCACCCCAGAGGACTGAAGATCAGGCTCATTGTCTTGCTTAAAATCAGTGCCAATGCGTTTTGCATTAGTCCAAGAGACAACTGGTCCCTCACCAACTGCAAGCTGCCATAAATTGAGCTTAGGATTTATTTGCATAATGATCTGATCTGTTTTGTACCGAAAAGTTGATAGCAGTCTTTTTGGATTATAATGGTCTGTGTGAGCCTTTCTGTGCACTTTATTTACTTTATAAAGGCAGGCAGCAGATGATGCTCTGTGTCTGCAATCTCAAGGTTAACTGGTTTCTTATGACACAAGTAGTTTATTTTTTAACAAAATTGGGCAATTTTGGTGGTCTAGAAGATTTGTAATTAGCACCTATTCACAGAGCAATCTAATTGGGGAAATGAGTCATTATTTTTCTCAACAGTGGAACAGTGATTTGAGCGTTTTCATAAAGTGACAGGTACCTTGATAACCCAATTAGAGAAATACTTGTATTCTAATAATCTATTTTTGCTTTCGTATCTGAAGAGAAGGCTGTCCTTTACAAATTATTATTTTCTTAAAGAAATAGCCTTTTTCTTTTCATCTGTGTCAGGGGCATTCATGTTGATGGGGTTATTCCATAGTCATCTAATGCCCGGAATTGTCACCATTGTGCTCCCTGCACCCTCCGCTCCCACTCCCCTTTCTCCCTCCCATGGAATATCACAATGGGTGAAGTCTTGGCTCAGGATCCTGTGGGGGTTGAGGCCAGGGCACGCCTTTCCTTCCAGGGGGCATTGAGGAGCAGCCATGTGGCTGGCCCTGTGAATGGGTCTGACCTGAGATCACAGAATTCACAGAATTCACAGAATGACTAGGTTGGAAGAGACCATAAAGATCATTGAGTCCAATCCATGCCCTAACACCTCAACTAAACCATGGCACTGAGTGCCATATCCAGTCTTTTTTTAAACACATTCAGGGATGGTGACTTCACCACCTCCCTGGGCAGGCCATTCCAGAACTTTATTACTCTTTTCATGAAAAACTTTTTCCTAATATCCAACCTATATTTTCCTTGATGCAGCTTGAGACTGTGTCTTCTCCTTCTATCAGTAACTGCCTGGAGAAAGAGACCAACCCCACCTGAATACAACCACTTCTCAAGAAGTTGTAGAGAGTGATAAGGTCACCTCTGTCTCCTTTTCTCCAGACTAAACAACCCCAGCTCCCTCAGTGGTTCCTCACAGGGCTTGTGTTCCAAGCCCCTCACCAGTCTCGTTGCCCTCCTCTGGACGTGCTTGAGCATCTCAACGTCTTTCCCAAACTGAGGGGCCAGAACTGGACACAGCACTCAAGGTGTGACCTCCCCAGTTCAGAGTACAGGAGAAGAATGACCTCCCTGCTCCTGCTAGCCACATTATTCCTGATACAGGCCAGGATGCCATTGGCTTTCTTGGCCACCAGGGCACACTGCTGGCTCATTCAGCCAGCTGCTGACGCATACCCCCAGGTCCTTTTCTGCCTGGGCACTGTCCAGCCTTAGCATCCCCAGACTATAACATTGCATCCTGTTGCCCTGTACTTGGTGGGTTTGAATTTTTTTCTGGTTTGTTTGTTTGTTTGCTTTTTTCTTTTGGCACTATGACCAGGGCCTGCTGGTTTGCTTCCCTGTCACTTGGGAGCTCAGAATCAGCACATCTAATGCTGAAACCCAGGACCAGAATCGGCACTACTTTCTGCTGGGCCACTGACCCTGTGGCTGCTCCTGTGTGTGAGGCTCCAAGGCTCCAAGACTCCAACTAGCAGTGGTTTCTACACCGAAAGCCTGCTTGATTTCTCCCTGTTTCCTGGTTGTTTGGGGGTCCACAGCCCACATGTGGGATGATGCTGCAGCTGGGGCTGCCCCTGACAGCGCAATAGCCCAACATCATGACCAGCTGCCTGTGAGCTGCTCAAAGGAGCAATGTCCCATCCTCCCCTTCACCTGAGTTCCCACTGATGCTTTAAGCTTTAGCTTTCATATTTTTCAGATTCTGCGCTGCCTAGGTGTGTGAGATTCAAATTAAATGTTGCTAAACTCTCTTCACAGATTAGGTAGATAAAACAATTCCTTTTCTAGCTTGGGACAAAGGACAACCGTTACAAGTTTCAGGCCCAAGAACATAAACAACAGTAGACTGAGGAGAGAAAAACAAGAAGGATGGGACTTGTTATAGAAATATATTCTAATATTGGCTTTTCACAAATAGTAAGATGGATTTTATATGTGTGATGTTAAAGTAACTTTGTTATAAAGATATAGTTTTTATTTCTGTTCTTAATTAATCTTAGACATAGTAGTGAAATACCTGATATAAGTATGCTTGTTTTAAAATGCCTGTTTGCATGGGATAACATCCAATGAACATATGAAGAAGACACCTGCTACAGATATGCCAACTATCAGCACTTACTGTCTGAAGACAGTGTGGGCCAAGGCGCAAAAACTGGAGGTGATGAAAATGGACTAAAGCCACAGCCAAGGAATACGCATGCTCTTAAAAGATGATCCAAGAAGAAGATATGCTAAACAGTTCTTGGAACATGTAAACTAGTTTGGGGAAAAGTTTACTCTGCATAAGGGTCTATGAATATGCAACAGGCTGATGTAAGGGAAAGGTATTTAAGGGGTATCCCCAAAGAATACAGTGGCTGAGTGCCAAGATGCACCCAGCCATAATAACCTTTGCTCTATGGTCCTTTTCTCCTGCCCTTTATTAAACTTTTTTAATATTCACAGGAGAGTTAATGTGTTTTTCACATGACTTCATAACCTTATGCTATAATTGGTCAATTAACCCCAATATGCAAATGGACAAAAACTTATAAAAGTGAGATCTCGTGACCAGTCATCCATTTTGTGACCATTTTGGGTTCATCTTGTACT
The DNA here is from genome assembly GCA_034509185.1 of Euphonia xanthogaster. Classification (NCBI taxonomy): domain Eukaryota; kingdom Metazoa; phylum Chordata; class Aves; order Passeriformes; family Fringillidae; genus Euphonia; species Euphonia xanthogaster. Next base: position 16,966,833 of record JAYDZK010000169.1, read on the forward strand.
GCCCTAGGTGTATCCATTGAGGTCTTTGAATAAATACCTACTTTATTCTTTAACTCTGTCTAGCCTCTGATCTAGATCAGCCTCTTCAAGTCATCACCACCACCCCCTGCACCTGCCTGCCCCTGTGGCCACGGGGGAGCTGTGGCAGTGCCCCGGCCTCACTGGGAGCAAGCAGCACCCCCTGACAACGCGGGGGAGTCACTGCAGCACCACTCTTGCAACAGCGCCCCGTCTGGGCTGTGGTCATAACCACACCAAAGGCGAAAGAGCAGGGCGTGCAAGGAAAGGCTGTCACTGGGGTTTCTGGGGTTTATTTTGTTGTTGCTGTTGCTGTCATTGGTCTTGTTTGTCCAATTTGTTATATATATATCTCCTAGTAAAGACCTATTATTTCTTTTCCCATATCTTTGAAAAGCCTATATCCTGAAAGCCCCATAATGGTTTCAGGTTATTATAATTTCAAGGGAGGGGTTTGTATTTTCCGTTCCAGGGAGATTCCTGCCTTTCCATCACAGACACCTGTCTTTTAAACCAGGAGAATCTATCTGAGGGAATTGCAAAAAAGGAAAGGAAATGGAGTTGTTTCTCACTGCTGAGAAGCTATTTTTCTGTTTGTAAGTTAATTTCAGAAACCTTATCCTACTGACAGCCCTCTCAGGCTATACCTTGCATGTTGCTGGCTGTTTTTAGATGCAATCAAGGCTGGAGACATGATGACAGCTAAGGGTGCTAGCAAGAAAATCTCAGAGACTCAGGCCACCATGGTAGCACAGGTATAAGAGAGTGGATAAAAAGCAGATCAATTAAAATGTTAATTAGGACCATGTCCCTGAAGAGGCATTTTCCAATACTTTTCTGAAGGTAGAGACATGTAGGTAAACACTTCACAGGTGCAACTCCCAAATTTTCCAACAAGTGCTTTGTAAAATAAAGGAGCTCCAAAGTGTATTTTAGTGAAATAGACAGTGAGTTGTTTAGATGATTCATAACAGCCTACTAAAATTCAAATATTAAAAAAATGTCCTTTTATTTGTGAAATGAGCAGGCAACAATCACTAGGCAGAGTAATTAAGTAATCTTTGGATTAGCAGCTCTTTTACCATCTTGCTTCCAAACACCTATGTAGCTAAGAAGTGAGTGCACTGATAACCTCAAGAAGTGAGCCCTTCTCTGCATTGAAGGGAAGTGATTACAGCTCTGCAGAGCAGCACAGAGCAGCTGAGGGTGGGGGACACAAGAGTGAAACCCTACCTTTGGGCCTACTTCTGCTGTGCTGCCTTTGTGAAGACGTGTAAACAGGGTGGTTGTTTTGTTTTCATGTCTCCCTGTAGATGCTTGGGGATCCCAGAAAAGCTCTGCATCAGTGATTCAGCTGCCAGAAAGACCTTATAACCTGCTTGGAGGAAAGAGTGGCTGGAGAGCCAAATAAACACTTGGTGTCTGGGAGCTTGCTCTTCGAATACCCAGAGACCAGTTGAACAGGGATTGTCATTATTCCCCCAAAACCTGAAATTGCCACCTAAGCCCTTCATGGTATCTGCTTTCCACACAAGCCATTCAGAAACAGGCTGGAAATAAACAGGACTCTCCTTTTGTACTTAAATACCCATGAATGTCAGTGATTGATACTGCACCCATAGCCAGCTTTTCCCTGCTGTAGACAATCAGAGAGATGAACAAGAGACTCCTCAAATGCCTTTATAACACGGAAAACCTTGTATTTATGATGACATCTGGTCTTTCCCCCATATGCACTAACCTGACTAATTCCTTTCTTTATTTGTAGCCTTCATGTCCTCTAACCAGGCTTACACCATGACAACAACAAGATGACTGCTGGACTGATGCAAACCAATGTCAATGGCAGTGAACAGATGGACTATTGCTTCAATCATAGGAAGCATTTAATTTCTAATTAATACTATTTAGATCTTTGCCTCAAGTCACAGATATCATCTTTTTGTTTCCTGAACTTTTACTGAAGGAAAACTAACAAAGTGCTTTATCATGTTTTCTCTTTAACAGGATTCATGGCAAGCAGAGCTGGCAAGCAGTACAAAAAGAAAGGGAGAGAATTCTGTTTTCACATCTCATTTATTCAAAATTTCTTAATTTATCCTGTTACATGTTTTACATTCTTTAACATTTCCACTTTCATCTATGGTGAAATTAGGGAAAGAGGAGAAGAAAACACTACCCTGGTGAAATTTCTTTCCAAAAAATTCTCTGGTCAGTTTTGTTGCAATTGGTGCATTCTGTTTCCTGCTCTTAAGGCACAAATCTTCCTGTTGTTTACTTCTCCCTCTGTAGGTCTGTTTGTTGCTAGAATGCCTTAGGCAGCTCTGAGGGCAGAATGATTTTCCAGAAAAACAGAGCAGGTTAAAAATTGCCCATTGAATTAGAACATGTCTGCTTCATTCCTGTGACATTGCACTGGAGATGTGATCCAGTAAAAATCAGCCCTGCTGAGTACCTTTCTTTATATATCTGCTGCTGGAGAGAATTCAAGTATCTTGCCTAGTTTTATTACATTCTGAGAATTTAAGGCAGGATTTTAGCAGTTCTTTGCTAAATGTTCAGGGCAGAGGGGAGGGAAAGAGAAATAAATGTGTGTTTAGAATTTTCAGTCTTCTCTGTGCAAAGTGTGTCTAATGGCTCATTTCATTTTGAGGCTATTCATCCCCAGTATTGTGATGAAATGTTGCTCAGATGAGTCTGAGAGTAGCTCCTCAAAATGAGCACACACCCATGTGGATTCTATTAGGAAAGACATTGTCATTTGCCAGATGTGTGGTTTTTAACTGTTATTTCCTGGGCAGGAAAAAACAGCAACTGCTGCTGGCATCAGAGAGAGGGAGGAGATGCTGTGTGCACTTGGGTGCTGCTGGGGAGGAAAAATACACATTTCTGGCTCTCTTCTTGCTCCTTTATTTGGTCAGGAAGGGCCAATTAGCTCTGAATACCAGTTTAACCTGAGTGGCAGGTGCCTTTGGTAGCTGTGAGGATCAGGGTCAGCCTTTCAGATTTGCAGGCGCTGGGACATGTGGTTTGTGGTCTCACTCATCCTCCTCTGTGAAGGCTGTCCTTAACAAGACCCTGGCACTGAGCCACTCATGGGGCAGCAGCAGGAGAGGAGTGGGGCATCTGAGCCATCCCCAGTTCTCTCCCCAGTCTGCTAGAGGCTCCTTGTCCTGTTTTCTGCGCTGGACCTCCCATTACTGTCAGTGCTTAGTTGCCATTAGCTCTTTCTCTGAATTACCATTGGTAGTGCTCCCCAGACAGCCAGCTTGGTGTACAGCCAGAAATATAAATTTATCCTTTTATCTTCTTTTTAAGCTCTTCTTGTTTCCTGTCCCTGATTCTATTGCTTCCATCATGTAAGGTATTTCTTCCAGCATCAATCTCCTCTGGCTCTTGTTTTCCTTGTTCTGTCACAGGAATTCGGACTATTGCCTACACGGCTCAGGTGAAGCCCAGATTCAGTTCAGCTGCCTTTCCACTTTCTGTCTGCCTCCGGGAAATTAAACACCCCCACAGAAAAAGCTTCCTACTCTTCTTTTCCTATATGTAAGGAAAGACCATTTGGTTTATGAGATATGCTATATCTTTTCTTTCCTCATATTATGAACTCTTCAGTGAGAAAACTGGATTTATAAAACTCTTCTATACCATGAAGTATATTATTGGTCCCATCAAAATTATATATCTCAATTACTGTGTTTTTCGCTCAAAAAGAAATGTGAAAAACCTTAAGATTACATGGAAAAATTTGGTCTGAAATATTTCATTCATCGAAGACATTCTGAGAAATCAAGAATTGTTCAAGTGAATTTTTTTGTGGTTTGAAGTGTCAAGGAAATAGACACAGTACTTGAAGCTTCTGAATCAACTTCTTAAGAAATGTTATTTCTACAAAGACTGAATAGATATTTCATTTTTAAGCATTTTCAGGGTGACAAGATACAGACTTACCGGAGTATCTCCAAAATGTTCTGTCCTTACAAATTAGCAATATTATTAAATAATGAGGTGTGGATAGGTGGATAGGTGCCATCCTGTGCCCCAAGTCAGGGAATATTAAGTGCTGAAAGGAATGTTATCTCCAATTAGCTCAAACTCTCTTCTTACTTTCTTAAGTTCCACTTTTTTTTTCCCAGGATGTCTGAGTTAGTCTAAACCACTCATCAGAGATCTCATTTATTTTTGATATGTTGTCCTTTGCTGCTTTCTGCACTATTCAGAAAGGGAAAAATAATCCAAGTGGATAGAATAAAAAGAAAATAGAAAATTAAAAATAAAATCCTGAGTATTACCCAGTTTTCACATCTGATCCTTTGACTGAAAAGGCATCTATCAGAGTGGCATTTCTTCTGGCTCATAGCCAAAATTATCTGCCGTCCGCGGTCGCTCCCTGGAGTGGCTCGGAGGAGGAGGAAAGTGCAGCTCTGTCCCCTAGGAGGCAGAGCTGGGGGTCCCCTCC
>JAYDZK010000169.1:16972200-16986702 GCA_034509185.1 Euphonia xanthogaster
ATCTGCTCACAACTTAACTTGTAACTCTGCAACCTTTTTTCTCTAAAAAAAATGAGCAGCTTTTTTGTTCATAACACTGGTGTTGCCTGGAGGGGTAAGAATATCTCTAGGGGAAGAGTCCAAGAAGCAGGGTGCAAGTCAGCATCCATCTGTGATGCACTGCATGGACATGACCTACCAGATAAAAACTTCTAAAGAAAATTCAGCAACTGAGTGCAAGGGTACTTAAGAAGTGGGAGAGTATTTACCTCACAGGAGTAGGAGAGACCTTAGAAATCATTGTCCTGAAAAAATTACTTGCCCTGGGAAGAGGCAAGGACCTCTCATTAGTGTTTTGACAATCAGCAATAAACTCTTCTCTCTCCTAAAGGAGAATGAAACAAGAATCCCTTACTCCTGGATAGTTTGTTTAGCTTGATCTTTAAAGTGCTTAAATCACTGAAATCTAGCAATATTTTACTCCCTGTGCTTCATTTGAGGAGCGATTAGCCTACTTGTCTTATATCTCATTCAGAGCTTATATTGCACAGTCTAAAGTCATTATTCCTTGATCGATTTACTATGGTCATGGAAAAGGAAAAAACACACAAGACTTTTTTTTTTTTTCCCCAGTGTCCTGGTCTCTTTCATGTTTGAATATATGTTCTTTGATTCTTCCTTAAAGCTAATCAGCACAAATTCATTTCATATTTCTGATTGATCATATTCACTGAATGGTTCTGCTTTGAATGTCTTCATAGCAGTTTTTTCAGATAGGTAATGTTATGTATTTGGACATGGCTCTTGAGCGTCAGTTTTCAAAATGAAGAATAACCTCAATTTCCATTCCAAGATCTCAGCATGAAACACTTGTGACACATTTCATTATCACACCTTCTCTGAAGTTTCATTCTGGACTACAGGAACAGGAAACCCTGGGCTATAGCATCAGGCTCTGAATAAAGCCAAATAACTTGAAAAGACAGCAAGGGTGAATTGAGTGCCTTAGCTGGGCTGTACCAGTAGATATGATCGTTTTATAGCACCAGTTGTACCAACAAACTGTCATATTATTATTGAGAAAACTTTGAGGATTAATTGAAAACACTGAGCCCACTGCCTTGAGGGATCTATGTGACTCTTAGCCTGTCTTAACCCAATGTAGAAAAGGTTTTTGCCATAAGAAAAGAAACAGAGCTGGAAGTTCCCAGGATAGGGAGAGTACAGGAGCTCCAAGGTTGCCCCACAGCAATGGCCAGCAAAATGCGGCCAACCATAGCTGGGACTGGACTAGTCTTTTCAGAAAGATAGAGTTCCTTTGGATTGTGACATTTTTAAATGTATTTTATGCATTTTGATTTAGTTTGAGAAACTTGTGTTGACTTAGCCAAGCAGTAAGGAGTACAAGCAGGATTTTGGCACTGCCAAAATATACTCATGGTATGCATTAGGGATTTAGCCAAGTTAGATTGCAAAGTGATTTATAGTAGTACAAGCAATTAAAGAAGAAAAAAACTACCCTCTTGTATCAGAGATTTATTGAGCTGTGTAAGTAAACACCCATTCTGGGTTGATGGTGATATATCATATAGTGCATTTCAACAGCAAAGAACCAGCCTTCAGATTTTGTTATTGGAAGAAGTCACACATAATCTAGGGACAAAGAGGGAAAGTGCAAATTGTTTCTCTATGCTCCTTCTTGTTTATACTGCAGGTGTTAGGATGAAAAGTGTTCTTTATATGTGTTCTTCAATACATACTCATTGATTTAAATCTAAAAATATTTCAAGCAGTTTGTCAGGCATTTCATTGATGTGTATACAGATAACCTTTCAGTCTTTGAGCAATCTCTAAATAGGAAACAGTGGACAAGATCCTTGTGTAATTCACCTTCGTGGTCCATTAGATGAGCCAAATAATTCACCGCATAACAGAAGCAGATTGATTTTCTGAGGTGTTTTTGATTCTTTATTTTTGAAAAGAGTAGCAGCTGCAGTTTGTTCTAAACTGGTTTTCCTTTTAGGCCATCTTAATCTGATTTGCTGCATTTGTGTTCAATTTTGGGCTTCTTGCTGCAAGAAGGACATGGAGGTGCTGCAGGATCTGCAGCACAAGTCTGATGAGAGGGAGCTGAGGTGTGTTTAGTCTGGAGAAAAGGAGGTCTGGGGAAGACCTTATCTCTCTCTACAACTATATGAAGGAGGTTGTAGTGAGGTGGGGTTTGTCTTTTCTCCCAAGTAACAAGCAACAGGATGAAAGGAAATGGCCTTAAGTTGTGGTAGGGGAGGGTTAGATTGGATATTGGGAAAAAAATTTTGCTGGAATGGTTATCAGCATTGAAACAGGCTGCCCAGGGAAGTGGTGGAATCACCATACCTGGAAATGTTAAAAAACTTGTGGATGTGACAGCTGGGGACATGGTTTAGTGTTGAACATGGCAGTGCTGGGTTCTTAGAGGCCTTTTCCAGACTTTACCATTCTCTAATTTCTACGATTTGCATGTTCACAAGCTGTCTGGAAGCCAGGGTGACTCCTTAAAACACCTCCATCTCAAAAAGTCACTAACACAGAGCCTGAGTCATGTAAGCTTGCTATGGCCCTGGTAAAGCTGCGTCTATAGCAAGTCAACAACAGAAACTGTCCAAGATGAGGTCTTGGAATCAGGGATCTCACCTTAGAGACATGCATGTAATAGCAAAGCATGCTATACCAACCCCAGAATTTCCCAGTAGAAGGCGTGGGATAAATTTCAATAACAAAAACTGGGACTGCAAGGGTTCCCCTGTAGATAGACCACTCCATTTAGGGACATAGTGAGTCACTGAAAGGCCTGTCCATTTACTGCCTAAGGAGTTAAGGTCAGCACGGAGTCAGTGCTTCTTCCAGCCACTGAGAGAGAGATGGAATAGCAGTTACATGGGCTATTATTTTATTGAAAAGCTGTCTAAAGCCATAAAAACTCTTGCCATGAAAATACACTGCCCACAATCCAGCAGAATCTACTTTCTGATCTCTTCTGAAAGACTAACTTTGTTAAAAGCTCAGCTACATTGTTGGGGTAAGCAGGCTGCTCCTGCCAAAGAGCTGCAAATGCGGATATGTTTGTGCAGCACGGAGATCAGTGGCATGTTCACTGGTTCATAAAGATCCCAGACAGTTCTGAAAGATCTATCTCTGTTTTGCTATTTACGTACTTTGGAAGCAGACGATGGAGCTGCACAGTCTGTGTGCACAGCCTAATTAAATTTTCTGAGAGATCATTTGATCTTTCCCCATGACACTTCCAAATAATCTGAAGCAAAATAAGAAATATGTAGGAAATGTCTAATGAACATTTTCCCCTTTTGATTCAGATTTAGTAGCAGAGAACCCAAACTTTCTTTTTCAAGTTGAACTTTTTGAGTCACCTGAGCACCAACTGCTTTGTTCACCTCTGTACTTGCCATCAGTGCCTTGAGATCTGTTGAGCTTCAAAATACATGAGATTTAAGTATTCATTTAAGATATGACCATTAAGAAGTGAAATTGACTTTTATATTAATTATTAACGGAGATCTCAAAATTAGAGTGGCTTGGTGTTGGGCTTTCTGTCTGGGCAAGTAGATTAGGGAAGAACACATCTAAGAAATAGGATTTTTCAAAATCAAAACCAGGAAAAAAAAAACTAGAGGAGATGCATCGAGGGGAAATTAAAGCCTCTTAGAGAATGGCAGCACACAAGACTCCATTACGGTGGCAGTAAAGGAAGAATGGTGGCTTCCCCTGAGATAATATGGAAACTCAACCAAGTCATGAGGTGACGTGCCTTTGGCTATCCCCAAAGAAAGTGGCTTCCCAAAGAGGCTTTGTTAAGCAGAGGTTTTAGTACCACTGCTGCTTGTGTGCTTCTCATGCCAGGTAGAATTAACCAGCAGAAAACCTGATATGAAGCCTGAAGTGAGAACCAAATGACCAAATCTTGCCCATGGAGCTGGAGTCATATTAATTTTTAAATACTATCCCATCATTCTAAATGATCACAAAACTGTCAAATAGCAAAAATCAAGGGCTGCCATCCACTCACACCGAAATCCTTTCTCAGCAGAAGGCCTCTGTGCACAGCCCTGGGGACACCCCCATGGGACAAAGCTTTCCCTCCAGCACAGCCATGAAAGGCTTTGAGCTTAGCCTTTAAAACTGCAAAGCAGTTGTTTTGTTTTCCATGGATAATGCTTTAATCCACCGGGTGAACGCTGGACGTTGCTCTCTTTTATCCTGGCTGTACACGATTGCAATGCTTGAAAAGAAAAGCCCCTAGCCCTTCTGTGCCCGCCGCTCCTCCGAACTGCTGACGCCTGGATGGGCAGCTCCAAGGCGGGGCCATTGGGATTTATTTAGTTCACTCCCACAGATGATGCCTTTAGTGCCACAAACCCCCCTGGAGAAAAGTCCTAATCATCTGGGGAGGGGGATTATGTTCAGTTCTTCTTCCCCAAACCCCCCAGACGTAATTCAGATCCAAACTGGAGAGACAGGCAGGCACACAAGAGGGGACCCCGGCACTGCACAGCCCCTCTGAAGCCATGTACAGGAGCAGCTTCCTCCGTGAGGTCCGCAAGGAGAAGTATGAGCGGTCAGATGCCTATGATGAGCTACGAGGCTCCCCAGAATTCGACAGTTTGGCCCAAGCACGGGGCTTGGAGAACCTGCAGGAGCTCAATGAGCGCTTTGCGAGCTACATCAACCGAGCGCGTGTGCTGGAACAGCGCAACACCATCCTGCGCAAGCAGCTGGAGACCTTCCAGCGCATGGATGAGCTGGTGGGCTTGGATGAAGCCTTTGCTGGGCAGATTGAGTTCAACCGGCAACGAATGAGGGAGCTGGCTTCTGACCGAGCCAAGCTGGAGCGGGAGGAGAAGGATGCCCAGCGCATGCTTGATGAGTACTGCAACAAGTAAGGCTTACAATCCATGGAAGATGAGTGGTGTCATTTACATAATTAATCTTTGTAATAAGGATGGGTTCGGTGTCACCAGCTACTTGTGCTACTTGTGCATGGGTGATGCCTCTCCGTGTGTATCAGACTTGTCAAGAAGGACAGCATGTAAGCCCATGTAAGCCCATGTAAAGTGAAAAGTAAGGTATCAGGACTTAGGGACCTGCAGCTCTGCCTTTTATGGTCTGACTGCTCCTAGATGGGAAAATGCCCTCCCCATTCCACGGCAGCAGCCCTGGCACACGTCAGCTGCTGTTGTTCATTAGCCTTAGGAGAACTTTGCTCTGAGGCACCTGGTTATTTTGTCTTTGCAGCTCAAAGCAAGTCTTGTGTCTGAGCAGCCCAGAGTTACACAATGCCAAACATCTCCTGAAATATGCAGGATATCTCTGAGAAACTCTTATTTACAGCCACTATGAAGCACCTGAGCCAGTCTGTGCCAACTACATCTGTGATGTGTCATAAAAAGAAAGGAGATGTATTTTTTCCTGGTGTGTAAAATTTGCCCTCCTCTTCTTCCTTGCATCTTGTATTTCCGTCTCATGCCACTAAAAAAATAAGAATAGGCTTCCCCTAATTTCACCTCTTTAACTTCTGTGCCACTATACATCAAAGAGCAGGAGCCTCACATGCTGATGGAGATGAGTGCCTTCCCTCCAGCAACAGGCAATTTTGATTACATGGCTAAATTACACAAGAGTTGGTGAGCATTGCTCATAAGACAAAAGAGTTTAATCCTCCTGTTACTTATTGGTCAGGGATTTTTTACCCCCAAAATGTCTATCTGACTACTTCGCCCATGAAAATTTGGCACTTTGCCAAATGAACAGCCACATGGGGGCTGTGAGCTACAGCATACCTATAGAAATGCCAAGGCCTGATCTCTCTTTTTCATCTGACAGGAGAGAATACCCCATCCAGGTGCACTGAGGCTTATTGCTGCCACTGGTCAGATGTCCACAATGTCCTGACTCAGTGCCAGTGGGTAATAAGCACCTGATTCGGCAGAACTGTATTCCAATATCTTTGAGCAGGAAATTCAACTATGAGTCAATGCTGTAATTTAGGTGCTGACTCTGGTACTTGCTCATGTGTTTGTATTGCACAGTGCCCATGAGTATTTGACTACACTCAGTACTTAATTTTCTAGCTGCATATTAGTTAAAAATCTATGTGAATAGTACAGGATTAGTAATGTGACACAAAGTAATTTACTTTTATTAAAGCTGCTCTAAGCAAACTGTAAATAGGTGGGGAATAATACAGGACATTGAAAATCCAGAGGAGGAGACAACACCCAGAAAAAGGGCTGTGCTTTCAGAAAGTAAGATTTAGGACCTGCTGAAGGGGTAGTTAGTGGCTTCCTAGAAAAAAACAGGTGGTACTTTGTTGTACAGTCCTGGGATGTTCACTCAGCAGATGTAAACAAAAGTAAGAAGGAAACTTTGGCTAAATTCAAGCCAAAAATTGCAATTTAAAAATTAAAGATACACAGGGCCATGACAATGGAAGGACATTGGCTGCTTTTTAACCAAATTGCACCAATTGGTTTACATCAACAAGTGAATTTTGGTGAGTTTTTTTTTCATTGGGAGCTGCTGAATTTGTCTAGAAGAGAGACATGAATATTTCTTCAGTGTCTGAAAAACTTGGGATGGTTTTGAGTTGCAGGTTTTAAAACAATGACACTGCTCTGGTAACGTACTCTGCCATCTGATGGCTCTCATTTCAGTTCCTGAAAGTTATAAACAAAGCTCCCTAAACAAAATATGGAAGGAATAATCTTCTGTGCCCTATTAGGGGCTGCTAAAACCAGAAACATTCCTGTGCTGAAGACCCGCTCTCCTCCCTGAGTCTGCATTCCATTGGCAAGAGGCACTGCAGGTTTCTTGCTACAACTTGAACCTAGATAGAGCTTTTGGTGTACTGGGATTAACAAAATCCCTGAGAGGGAGCATTTTGAATCAATTAATTGACAAATGTCTGTGTCCTTCACTAATGCAAAGAATTTTGACTCTTACAACCCGTTCTTTCACTCACCTTCACTATTGGGGAAATAGATTTATATCTAAGTAAACCTTTTAAGCTACATTTATATAAATAGGCCTTTAAAGTTGCATTTAGACAAAGTGGGGCCTAAGACTACTGGGTCTGTGCAATTAAATGTTCATGAACTATTAAAAAGTAGAACTTACTTTAAAATTTATTTTAAAATCCTCTCTGGTCACATTTATAGCTTTTCTCATTAACCTGAATAGTTCAGACTCTGTACCAGGGGAGAATTCTTTCTCTTGAAGTTGCAAAAAAAAAAAAAAAAAATCAATGCTGGGAATAGTCTGGATGCATCTCATAAAAAGACTAATTATGCTACCTTTATTGACCACCACCATTATAGCAACATTGCATCTGGCTGTAGGACAGGATGGTATTTCTCTCTCCATGATATTGGGAAAGATGCTGGAATCCAGATTTTAGTGGCCTTGACTGAACAAGATTAATGGACTTCAGAAATTAAAAGTCTTGCTAATCAATTGTTTAATTAAAAAATTTGTGCACTGCTAATGCAGTGAATTTTGAACATGCAATATGATTCCCTGGACACAGTAATTGGCACAGTGTTCTCCAGAACAAGAATGCTGTGTAGTGATACTCAGATGAGCTAACACCCTTTGGGGCCACAGTAGAGACCCAACACATGTGAGAAAATGAAAAGAAGTGGTAAAACACAATAGCTAGGATATGGTGACTCCACTGGCAAAGCTGCCTTCCAGCCCTGTCTGCAGGGATTGTCTTGGCACTGCTGCTGCTTCTCTAGTGATAGGAAGGACTTTATCCTGCTGCAGCTAAGATGAGGATCCTTTGCCTGCCCTCCACACTCTCCACAATCAGCAAGAATATTCCCCTGTGGCTGTCAGCTGCTCAGCAGTGGCTTCTTGATAACACAGGTAGAATCTGTTCATAAATCAGCAAAACACAACCCTCTTGGGCTCATTTGAGCATTCAGGGTATGACCCTGGATGACAAATATTACTGGCCTGTCCATCATCCTTGTAGGACCTCTCTTTCATAGTCTGTGCTGTCCTTGGCACCCAAATTGCTGCTGTCTGTTGAGAGAAGGTTAGTGAAGTGCATCAGGGAAAGAGAAAATGACAAAGGTAGTAGCCAAGAGGTGCTACTACCTTTCAGTAGGATTCAACAAATCCAACATTTTTCTTCAGATGAAAGGCTCAGGTTTGACGCCAAATTGAGTATCTGGCCATTGTGCATTGCTGGGATGGATTGCTACTGTTTCTTCTTTGGAGGGGAGTGAGCTCCCGCACTGCAGCGGAGGCAGGGTCCAAAAAAAAGAGGTGATTGAAATCTTTAATCCTCTGATCTGCTTCCTTTGAGTCTGGCAGCTTCCTCCCCTCCATTCTTTTCCCCTATGCAAAAAAAACCAAAACAAAACAAAACAAAACCCACAAAAAAAAAAAAAAAAAACCCACACAAAAACCAAACCAGTTAACATCCCTTTTCTTTCAACAGTCCAAAAACATTTGTCACCAACCTAAAGCTACCTGACTAGGTGAGAAGGTTCATGTTTTGTTGGGTTTTGGGTGGGGGTTTTTTTGGGTGTTTTTTTTTTCTTTTTTTTTTTTTAATGAAGCAAATTAATTTAATGGCTCTTAAGCTCCAGGGATGTCTGACCAGCAACCATCTAATAAAAAATTTTTGGACATGACTAGCTAATTACTAAACATCAAAATCAACTTTGAAGCATAACAGGTTGTGACTTGTCAGCCATTGCACTTACAAATACATTTCAGCAGGCATAGAGGCATCCTGAGGTCTCTGAAACATTTCAAAGAGGTCCATAGCACTTTTGCACTGATCTTCTGGAAAAGATTGAACATCACTTGAAAGAAATTCTCCTTCAAAGGATAATCATGCAATACTAACTCTCTCAAGCTGCCAGGTGGATTTACAGCTGTGTGGCACAGCACATATTTGGGTTATTTGAGAGTAAAGGAAAATGTAGCTGAATATTTTAGTAACTGAAAAATCTTTTGAGTGAGGATCTAGCAATGAGGGACATCTGAATTACATTAGGGCTGAGGTTTAGACACTGAATCCATCAGATGGTTGTATATTACTGTGAGTGGAAAACCAGCCTTTTATTGTAACTGTGTATTTGATTTTCACAAGATGCCACAATTTGCTTCATTCTTGCCCAGCTATCAGAAAGTATCAAAGTGTTTACTGTCAAGTGCACACAAAAATATTTTAAAATAAATAGAAAACTGGCTGGAGTTGAGCTACTTGATAAACACCTGAAACAAAGGCAGTGTCACTTCTGAAGCTGAAAAATATTCTAGATTTGGAAGTGAAACTGATGTTAGTACTAATTGGCAAAAAGGGACATTGTTTTATCAGCAATTTGTTGGAGTGATAATGAAATAAAACCTCATCATTTTCACTTGTTTGTTTGCTGTAAGAATTGAAAACAGACCAGTGACCAACCCTGCTAATATTATGGGATTTCACAAGAAGTTGGTAAACCAGAGCATCAGGTTAAATCCATTTCCTTGTTCTACCAAGTTCTTCCTTTGTGGTCCTGGTCAGTTAGTGAGTGACATCATCCACTCAGCTTTCCAGTGTTGAAAGAGATGAGAATAATGTTGGTTGTTCATCCTCCAGGAGACGAAAAGGAAGAACTGAGGTTGACATGATCATTCTAACTTGATCCTTGATGTGTTCAGTCCAGGAGCTGTCAAGTTCCCTGTTGACTGAAGTAAATCCCTTTGATATCACCAGCCCATATGGGCTGGATCAATGATTTCAGAAGACAGACAGTTGTGAATTTTGGCTTGTACTGGTGTCTATTGCTTTTATTGCAAATGAAGGATCCTAATCACCAGAACTGACTTGTCACCTACCAGAGTGTTTCTTGAAATTAAGATGATAGCTTTTTTATATCTCTCTACATCTATTACTTTAGGAAAAGTAAAGTGTTAAACTTAAACGGTTAAGACTGTATTTCTGCTGCTGTTGGAGTTTGATAAGTCAGTTGTTCAGTACTGATGACAAAGTCTCATTGCCAAAGTTGCTTCTGGCTGTTGGTTTTTGAGAGGCTTTTTTGTTTGTTTGTTTGTTTGTTTGTTTTTAGAAGGAGTCCCATTAAGCCACATCTACTGTTGAACATTTCATATGAGGTTTACTTAAGGAAGGGAATAAATTACAATAATCAACAATTAAGTTTTGTGCTCTGTGGCTAAAAAGATTTTCTAGAAGATAATTCTATTTATATACAAATGTGGAGCCCTAATTCTTAAAGAATATGTGCTGTTTCCTCAAACCAAACATAAACACATTATACATCCATCTCAGCACCAGGAACATGCACTTCATGCACTTGTGGATGTTTTATAAAAGCATAAGAATAGTTGGTTAAGTGCAGTCCTTACTAAGGCTCACTTGTTGTTTTGACCATGCTAATATACAAATTACCATTAAAGGGGACACAAAGCTTGATCCATCTAAGCATACTAATCCAACATCTTTCCTAAATGGTCAATATGTAAAATTGCAATCATTATGTATCTGTCATTAAAGTGCTTATTCAACAACAGCAGGTATAATAGAAAACGAAGAACAATGTAATTAAATGTTCATGTGCCATTGTAGCAAATCCTCACAGAGTAATCACTGCTGAATGGCTGTCACTATAGTTCAATACCAATGGAATATGCTTTTATTGTAGACAATCTATTCTTGAGTATTCTGTAAAAAAGTGATAGCAAATATATGGCATTTCATTGTATTCTGTTATGTAAGCTGAAGACAAGAATTTAGACAATTCTGAAATTACCCTCAGCATGTGGGACCAAAAAATAATTAATGCTAATCTATGAATAAATTTTTTGGGCCCTTTCAAGATTCATATTCTCCTTTAGCGTGAAGCATATCTTGTGCATGACAGTGCAGATAAAAATGCAGCTTGCAGAGGGATGAACCACTGAACTCTATCTCCTTTTCTCTACTTGTAGGTATAGAAACGAACGTGAGTATCAGCAGAGGCTAAAAGAAACCCTGGAGCACCTTAATAAAGTGAGTCTGGGAAAATGCCAGGGGACAGATGTACAATTTTTTCTTTGGTTTCATTTACTACAGTGAGCTGCTTTGAAGAAGCAGTGGGAAGATAAAATGTCAGAGCAAGGCATTTCTTGTCATTATGCCCTTCTCCATCCTCCCCCTCCCTATGTAAGTGTCTGAGCCTTGGCACGTGCGTACCTTTTCCCCACGTTTTTTAAACATAGCTACTGTATTAAAATACAGTCACTAGTGATAACCATGCCATGAAAAATTGCTGGTTAAGTCCATGTTTTGAGCCTGGAGTGTCTCAAAGCTCCTTAGTCCCTTGCAGGATATGGTCAGCCCTTCCTAGGACAGACCCTCAGCTTCCCATTAGGTTCCCAAACAAAAGAGACGCCGCAACTCCCCTGGTTTGTTCCTTTTACATCAATATAGTTCTTAAACTAATACCATGGGAAAAGCAATAATAAAAATAACAACATTTAATATAATACAAAGCTCAGAGAAAGACAAAAGTTGGCTGAAGTATTTTGAAAATTTCCAAACCAGGTCTGTGAAACTCAAAAATCTCGATTCATCTTCTCTCGCTGCTAGCCTTCATCTGGGTGAAGAACATATTATTATATCTTTTCCCAGTTCTACTTTGCACAGGCTATCATTCATCTTCTGTATTGGAAAACAATTAAAGGTGGATTAAATAGAGATTATTTTTTTATTTTCTTGCTATGAATGGCTGGACCTGATCTGCTGGAGCATTGTCATATCAATGTTTTATATTAAGAATATGTTTTATATTAGGAATATATTTTATATTAAGAAAAGACAGAAAGTGCATTTTAGCATTTCTATCTCCAGTGAGCTCTTGACATCCCACATCAGTTCTGTTTTCCAGAATCCTCTGCTCTTGAACAACTTGCAAACCCTTAAAAATTTTTGTGAAGGTAACTCACAAAAAAGGTTAAGAGGTTGTTGGAGCTGGTAAGTCTGTCTTCACATTTCTTCTCAATGAATCTGCAGCTAAAGAAAAAAGAATTGATTCACCAACCCTAGGCACAGTTCACAAAGTCTTGAGGCACAAGGGTGTTTTTTATCCCAGAATGTCCCTGAACAGCCCTGTGCAGGAGCTCCTTGCACTGGGAGCACCAAGAGCTGGAGGGAATACAGCTGGTTTTCTGTACAGGGCCCAAGATGTGGCCTAAAAACCTACATGTCCAGGTGCAAATTCATTCTTTATCTGGCAGCTGGGAAAAGACTTGTTCTGGAGACATCTAAAGAATTTCTCTTCCATGGTAACAAAAATATTGCTTCAGCACATGGACACAGTGTTCTGGAATCATAACATAAAGCAGAATGGCTTTTCAAAAGTTGAGTGACTAGCAAATATTGCAAAGTTCAAAAGAAAATGTATAGACACTGCACTGTTCTGATACACAACTCCATCGAGGAAGCTGGTCTCTTTGAAAGCATGGAATAAAAGCAGAAGTATTTTTCCCCCTTGAGGGAACATTTGGAAAGCCAAAAAATTGCTTTTTTTAATTACATGCAAAAATATTTGCTTATATGTATTATCTAAGGGCCTGGGGGCTTTTTTTGGCTCCCTCCCAAACCTCCCAACATGGCCATTGTCCTGCTGATCTTCCTCTCAATAGGACGAGAGTGGAGTATAGAAAAGCAGCGGGCATTCCTGATGGCTGGCTCTGAATGTGCTGGGCTGGATGTGACTGAATCAGCCACTGGATCACAAAGCAGAGCCTGGTGGAGAGTTCTGTGCCTGTGAGGTTTAGCAGGACAATAAGACAGCCAGCATCTACACATTTTTTGAATAGGGCGTGCTGTATGCATGCAAAAGGAAAAATCCTCTTCTACCAGTCATGTGCTGCACCCACAGATCTCCATGGTTTGTTTGCAACCTGATCCGCTCACAGAGGTATTTTTACAGCTGATAATGGCACATGGGTATTTTGAAAGAGGTACCTTCAAACACTTCTTTTATTATTCTCTGAGTTAAACGCACAAAGCAGGACTTTCTTGAGGTAAATTGCAAACTGGTGGAGGAACTGGCACATTTTATAGAGTTGCAAGGAAGATTCAGTTAAAATTTTTTAAGATGCTTTCTCAAAAATTAAAGAAATAATGCATTAAATAGAAAAATAAAACATATCACTACTCTCACATATTTGTAAAATATATTGCCAAGTTCCAGGGAATTTACCCTAAATTCCGTGTTTTGTGTTAAATAACATAACACAGGAAAAATCTAAATTAAGCCTTTGAACAGAAATGGAGATTTCATTAGATTTAAAGACCAGTGCCACTCATTCCTGTACACTCTGAGATCATGGTTACTAGTCATATAGTTTGTTCTCTGAACTAATTGGATGTTAGGAACTTTTGTTCTTCGCAAATTCCAAAGTATTATAAACCTGTGGAGCAAGGTGATTTTTTCTAAACTTGGTCAAATGTCATTTTTATTTCCAGAAATGGCTCCAAATTGACAAATATTTGTGGTATTTGAGAACATACCAAGGAGAGTGCAAATACTGCAGAACCATCCTGGGTTTTTACAAGGACTTCTTTACTAGGGATCTTAAAAAAGTATCAGGATACCTCAGATCTTGTCATAACACTAGAGAAATCAATGCCTTAGTCTGCTGATGTCATTTGTTTAAGATTCATCCACCATTTCAAGATTTTAACTTCAAAATCTGGTATTTCAAACATCTACTACTTGGCTCCCAGCATTATTTTGACAGTGACAGTGCCAAACTCTATTGTAAATTACATTCGTGCAGGTCATGGTGAATAACATGGCTCCTGTTTGTTGTTCTCATGATACTGTTGTATGTTCCAGTAGGCTCTTACACTTCAGGCAGGCTGCTCCATGTGCACAATGACTCATGCAACACCTGTGGGCCTGCTGGGGGTTTGGCACTCCAGCCACACATACCACCATGCCACGTGTCTCTGCATTGCAGGAAGCTGATGAAGCCTTGTTGTACAACCTAGAGCTGCAAATCGAGTCCCAGTTCCTGCAGGATGACATCAATGCTACAAAGGACAGATACAAGAAGGTAACTGGCTGAAATTGCTGTTTTCCTTGTAGAGATAGATGTGGAACTTTGCCCTTCTCTATGATCAAATGGTGGCAAATTAAAGCAAATTGCATTTATGTTTTGGTAGGTGCATATAGCACTATTTATTTTCCGTGGGCACAACAAACGGATGGTTTCCAGCACCCAAACACACTTCTCAGGGTCACTACAGCTGTAGCAGAGTCTTGAATTTGTCAACATGGTGTCATGGTTCAACCCAAAGTGCTGATCAAGCTGTCTTATATTTCATGCTAAGGAAGCTGTTGCTTTCATCATCCAATTTTTTGGGAGAGGGCACTCCAGTTAATCATCAGACATATGCCTGTGGATGTATGATTCCATTGCAGCTGACTTTAACATTTGTTACCTTTTTCCTGGGAGAAC
>JAYDZK010000169.1:16986802-17012031 GCA_034509185.1 Euphonia xanthogaster
CTTTTTCCTGGGAGAACGGTGGGTCTTGGGATCAGGCCACTGTCCCATCTTTGCTGCTTTTGAAAAGTTACTCCTCTTTTCGTGCCACATGCAAAGATATTTGTGATTCTTATTTTGAAAATCTCTTATGAAATTGGAAATGGAATGGAATCTTCAATTAAAACTATGAACTGTATAGTCCTTATCCAAAAGTCTGTGATATACCCTCAGAATGATGAAACTGCTAGCACTCCTGCACTCAAAAGCAGTTATAAGTTGCATTCCAAATCCAAGCCTGAACATTAATTGGACTTTTATGGGCTAAAAGCATTACATATCTAAAAATAAGCCCCAGGAGTACATGGAAATGTCTACCTTACTATGGCATTTTCTAATGAAAACGTTTTTACCTTATCACAGAACCTCATGGAAATCCAGACCTATGTCAATGTCTTGCAGCAGATCATCCAGACAACTCCTCGTGTGTCCCCAATAACCACTGGCATATGTGAGGCAAGTATTGCTGTTGGAAAGTACATGCAGCTCTAAATAAGAAAGAGATAATGTTTACACCTAAAGTGTCCCAGATCCTTTAACTTCTGCTCCAAGGTTAGTTGAAAACTGTCAAAACAATGTGTAAGTACTGAGTAGTGAATACCGGAGAGAAAAAAATTACTGTAGCTTTGAAAAACTGTATCAATGAGGAAAGAGAGATTAGCTTTGTCAGGTGCACTCCAGTATATATATTAGTCCCAAAAATGTGTGGTACAGAGATATTTGAAGTAGTTGTGCTTCTTCTCTGAGGAGGAGCTGGCAGGATATATGAATATTTTAAGAGAAAGAAAATCTTATCCTGAAGGGGTGAGATGTGGTGAAAATTTAAATGAAATTAATTGATACAGACTAGATGAAAGATTGGTGACTTCCACCAATATGAGTGGCTATGGCAGGAATGTTCATTATTTGGAAGAAGATGTGAACAGGTTTACAGGGTCTAAGCTGTACTGTTGCAGACCTGCCATCTGATATCTTTATTCTTAAAGCCATGCTGCCATTCAACAGAATTTGGCTTTGCCATTTTCTATTTGTCTTTACAGTTTATTTCCAGTAGTGCAATTTCTTTTGGCCCTTTTTAGGAGTGAAACATAATTTCCTGTACACACATTGTTTTCTTCCAACCAGGAAAAACTGATAGCAGAGAGGAGGATCCCTGTTCTGCAGAGCCAGCTGGAGGAATACAAGAGCATCCTCTGCCAGCTACAGGCACAGAAATACAAGCTGCAGACAGAGGTATTGGAATCACTAGCTGTAAACACAAGCATGTTGCTCATGAAGCACTTTTTTTATGGTCACTTGGTAAAACCGCTAACATGGCTTTAACATGGTTATGTTAACTTGGTGGAATTGGAAGTCTGTTTTCCTTTTAGATTTCCATCTTTTTCTTCAGCTGTTTCATTCCCATTCTCTCAATGGAACAAATTGTCAGGTTTAGTTGGCCAGAGTAGGCTGTAGGTATTGTAGTTGCAATGAAGCTATCTTTGCTTATCAGAGTGGCTGATGGGAGAAAGTTTCCACAATGCAACTGGATTCCTGCAGGACAGAATCAGCAGGATATTGTGAATGGAAAAGTCCCACAGGCCTCCTATGACTTTCTTTCTTGCTGAGCTCTGGCTGGAAATTGGCTCCATGAAAACTGATGGGGAACCCTCAGGGCTCTGCCCAATCCTTTCTATCACTGCCACATCCAATGCTGAGCTTGCTGTGGGAAGAACTGGACAGTTATGGGGAGCAAAACTGAGAGGGCTATTGAGCTACATTTGGCTTTCTGCCTTCATCCCTATCATTACTAAGCATTAAGCCAGCATCTCTCCTGTGCTTGAACACTACCAGCAGGGAAAACCATGTGCTTTTAGCCAAGCCCTGAGTTTCAAAAAGACTTTGACTAGTTGTCCTTGCCCATCTCCCAGCCAAACCTGCCCTAAATCAACCTTCTGTCTCCAGCCAGTGCCTGCAAACGAGTGCAGTGCAGGGCGGAGGGTGGCAGGAGGTGGAGGAGCAGCTGAAGGCTGTAGTGGTAGATAGAAACCAGATCTGAATAGTTGCCAATGGCATCTCTACCTCCGTGCAGTTGAATATTTTTTAGCAGATGGGGTGAAGAATGACCCCAAGTACAGCTTCCTTTGTGCCACGAGTTGTCCATCCAGATGAGAGGAATGAAATATTGACAAAAACATCATTTGGTGGGATTTTGGACTCTTTTGGACAGCCATAGCAGCAGGTCATAACTTTCTGAGCATAATTTCTTTCATTAAGGTCAGGACAGTGTATTTTCCTTGGTCTCTTTCTCACATCTGATGTCTGGTGGAAAGGATACATGCACTCTGGGATGGACAGGAATCAATATGGGGATGAGATAGTGAATCAATATAGAGAAAAAGTGGAGGAAATCAGCCTTCTGCTGGCAGGTGGAGAGAGACAGTCTTTGAGGAATTAATCGTGCTGCTTTCAAAATCAAATCTTCCCATCCCACTTAGAAATAGATTATTCTTTCATTCATTCTTGTGCCTTGAGATTAAAAGAGTGAAATAGCTTTATGACTGCAGGTCAGTAACACAGTTGCTTGTGATGGTGAAGGCTGGATCTGATGACTGAGGTGTCATCAAGTTTCTTTGCTTTCCTGTTTCTGGACCTGACAGCCATGTGCCCAAGAGGTCATGGGCCCTACCCCATGAGCACTGAACAGAAAAGAGTCTCCATCTACTTGTACACAACAACATAACCAAACTAATGACAAGGGACATCACTTCTATATTTAGCCTCTTAAAAGTCCTTTTTTTTTATCTTGCCTGAAGCATATAGAAATAAATCAATTATTGAAGAATTCATTAGTCACTTCTTCCCCTATTACCTTTTTGTGAGTTCATCTCTTTGAAATGTAGCGGGAAAAAGTGACAAAATAGCTATAATAAATAGCTAAAAATATCAGAAGAAAGTGAGAGGAGATTTACAGGGTGAAATATCCCACCTGAAATTCAGCCTTTATTTTTGGAAGGCGACTTTTGCCACCTCCTGGTTGATGTCCTCATTTATCGCTGAAGTAAAAAGGCCGAGGAATTGAATTCAAAAGGAGAGTTCTTTGTTTAAAATGTGACTTTTGTTCTTATTTGCCCTGTCTGCAGACCACAGAGAAGGAGGAGTGGGCATTTCTTGAGCCTATCTTCCCAGTTAAGAACTTTTACTGTCCTTGTAAGGCCCTGCCCACTCTGATAAGTTACTGCCTTTTGAATAACTGAACAAAGGTAGTGAAATTGCTCCTGTGTTTCAGCAGTGCAGCATCACATTGTAATAAAGCATGACTTGCCTTTCATTATGCTTAAAATATGGGGATGGTGAATTTTTCAAAGCTGCTTCTTTCACCACCGATTTTATTTACCAGACAACCATGCTGGAGCAAGCAATTAAAAACACCCAGGAGAGTTATGACGATGAAATTCAGCTTTACAATGAGCAGATTGAAAACCTTAGGAAGGGGATAGAGGAGGCTGAGAGGATCTTGGAGAAGTACACCACTGACTGCCGCCAGCTGGTGATCTACCAGCAGTCCCTGGAGAATGAACTGGAACGGTACAAACGGATCATCGAGAATGAGGACAGCCGGTAAGGCTGGATTTCTGGGCACTCACAAAGGGACCAGGGATCTCTTTTATCTCATTTGAAAAATGTATAAGGACATTTGATTCACCCAAAGCTATAGCATTTTCACAGCTTTCACTGGTAGATATCTAGGGATAGAAATGGAAATAGATGGAGAATCTGGTCAAACTTCTGCCAAGGAAAGGGTCAGAGCCATTTTGGGCTTTCCTGTCCATGCAATCTCCTTTCCATATGCTGTCCTGGCATCAGTGTACAGAGGTCAGGAGCACACAAAAGCAATCTGAATATCCTCTCCTCAGACTGGGTGTCGGTGACACTTTTTCAACACTACCGGCAGGTTGATCTTTGGAGGGTGCAGACAAAGCAAATACCTTGTAAAGCAAAGCATTTATCACAGCAAAGCCATTCCTCAGGCATGGGGAGAAAGAGGAAAAATACAAGAAACTGGCAGGGATTTGGAGCTTAAACCTACAGAGGACCACTGTCTCCCTCTAATGTCAACCATCAGCCACAGTGGACAAAAGGATCTTTCACAGCAGCAGAGCCAGACCCATGAGCACCCAAAATACTGCTCTGGGCTGTGCAGCAGATGCAGGGGAAGAACACTCACTAAATAGTCCATCCTATATGTGGGGAATGGGAATTTAATTAATTTTCAGTGTCTAATTTTGGACACTGAGTTCTAGTTAGAAGTACCTTAACAGAGTAATTCTCAATGCCAAAAATCATATTGACACAGGATCTCTGACAGGACAAAATATCTCAAATTCCAGCAGAGCAGACTGGGGAGGTCAAAGATACAGTAACTGTTTTGCAATAGGCCTGCCTCTCAATTTTAATTTTTAACCCTTAATACTACTGACTCTTCAAATGTTTTCCAGGGAAGACTGCTCCAAATTTCCTATTTTGCCAGCCAGCATGGTAAAAATGGATTTACAGTTCTCGCTGACCTCTGGTAGGCTTGGATTGACAGTTTGCCCATCTAAAAACTTCCATCTTTTCAAAGTGCCGTGCTAAAAGCAAAGCTGCTGCTACATGTTGTAATTACTGGTGTACTTTACCTACTGGAGTATCCCATATCTCCTGCTGGCAGAAACCAGCCTCACTCCTGTGAAGGTGCTGTGGCTGTCTTGATTTTCCCCAGACAGGAAACGGGTTCTCATCATTCTTTTTGACTCCTCACCACAGAGAAGTACATTTCTTTAACCTCTGTGCTTAATTTTGCACAATTTCACTTGCTTTCACTGAAATGGTGGGGAGAAAACTGACGGATGCACATATTCTCCACAGGTTAAACTCTGCTATAGCAGGAACCCCAGTCACACTCTTCACACAGATTTACCGACCTGCCCAGCCTCAGGCTTCGAGGGGAAGAGGTAAACCTGTGATGTGTCTTTCTGTGTATGTCAGGAGAAGCATCATTGCATTTTAAGCTGTTTGTCCATCTGTCTTTAATATGGCCCCCAGTCGCAACAGCCTGGCTACAGGCTTGAAAACACAACCATTCCAGCTTACCTCAACTGTCCTTGAAACAAGCTGTCAAAGGCCAAAACCACAAGCAAAAGCATTTCTTTGCTAATTTCTACAGTTTACTACTTAGGCAATCAAGAGTGAAATCAAAAGCCACCTGAAATGGTGGAAAGAGCTGCAGATTTTGTGTTGACTCATTCCAAGTTTCTTTGCACCTTCGTGATGTGCAAAGAGCACCAAGGGCTAAATGAGCAAGACTGCTCTTAACAAAGGAATTGATGTGATAGGTTCTAACATAAGGGATTACTTAAATGCAGGGCTCACTGGGGTTTTAATAATGACAAACTGCCTTGAGAATGGAGACAAACCATCATGTGAGGGATGTTTTTGGAATGCAGCTGTAATTTTTCTAACTGCTGTGTGAACTGTAGCAGTTTTATATTAAATGGGTCCATAACGCCTGAGGCCAGATCCTTGGCAGCTGTAAATAACTACTGTCGTGCAAAGTGGTGTTTTATACATGCTGAGGATTTGGCCTGTTTCTAGACACACCACTGATTTCTCCTGTATGATGAGCATGGTATTTCATGTGTGTTACTGTGCTGTGGCAGGGGACAAAACAGCTGCCTTGGGGAAAGTATGTTAATATCTGTCTGTCCCCTTGTTCATGTAATTACCAGTACCAACCCCTGTCTCCTCTGCTCTAGCTGCTCATGCCATGTAAATCAGTACCTTGCCTATGCTCCTGCTGCTGCTAAGCTCTCATGTGATCTGTGCCTACTGATTGCCCAGGAGATCAGAATCAGGGGGTTCTAAGAGCTCAGTGACAGTGCCTGTGTGATGCCATTGTAGATGGGTGGCTTCTTAGCTCTGTGACCACCAGCCACTGCTGCTCCCTCCTGACATGACTTTCAGTATCCATCCATACTCCAAATTGTCAGGAGTAGAGGTGCCTGGCTCTCTTTTAGCCCCCACCCCCTCACCCCCCCCCCCCACCCCAGGATACAAAGGCTCTCCACCTGCAGTAGTGAGGGCAAGAGGCAGCTCTAACATTTGCGTGACTGTATTCAAGCACTGTTTGTTGTTCCCTTTGTTTTTTCTTTAGATATCACCCAGGCCATGCAAGACATTGCCAGTATAAAGCCTAGACAAAAAGGCCTGACAAAGAAAATTGCCAGGAAAAAGGAGCTGATGTCAAAAGACATAACAGACAGTCACTCGCCTGAAAGAATGTACGAAAGAACTCTGGAAGGTTTTGACCAAGATCAGATGGAGTTTAGGCATGAAGGCTCAGTCAGGTGTGAACCTGAGCAAGAAGGATCAGAATTTGATGAAAAAGAAATGGGCCCAGAGGACGTACCTGATGGAGCCCAGATAAGTAAAGCCTTTGATAAATTGTGTAATATTATGAGGGAGAAAATAAGAGTCTACAAGAGACCAGAGGCTAAGTCTGATGCCCATCCCAAAGGGCGTTATGTGCTGGTGACAGGGGAGGAAGGCTATGAAGAACCGTGCATCTTGGCCTCCTCTATCCCTGCTGGGGGAGGAATCACAGTTTCCACTGACAATGGGAAGGTGATGAATGGTGGGGATGTGGAGTCCATACCAGAGCTCCCAGAACCTGCCGAACCACCAGAAAAAGAGAAAGGGGAAATCTGTGAAAGGAGAGAAGAGTTTGAACTCCCAGATAAACAGAGAGAGGAGGGGAAAGGAGAGATGCTTGAATGGGGGAAAAAAGCAAGAGGAAAAATTGAGCAAATCACAAAGTACCCAGACATCTCTGAGCCTGAGACAGTTACTTCCTCTGGTCTGATAAGCCCAACTGAGCCAGGACTCCTTCGAGAGACAGAATATGAGCGAGAAGATAAGCAGGGCCTTTTGTTCAAGGAAGCAACCTTACCTGGCTCTATGAGCTATGAGAAGGTGGAGGTGGTGGAGTCCATTGAGAAGTTTTCAGATGACAAAATTCAGACATATGAAGAGACAGCAATGATTGTTGAGACAATGATAGAGAAGACAAGCAAGAAGAAACTAGGTGACAAAGGCTCTTAAGTGACACATACCCTCTGATAGTCAATTTGTCTGGCATAGTTATTAAATGACTGTGTTTTTTTCCTGACCGAATGATACAGTAGTGAGATTTTTGCTGTTTGGTATGGAACAGATTGAAACCTTGATGGCAATTCTGTAGGCTCACCTTTGGTGCAACAACCATTAGCGCTCTCCAGGGCAAATCCTATGCAACTCATTTTCATGATTAGGACACATGGGAGGAAATTATGACTTGTGACATCTGGTTCATTTAATAAAAGTTTTGCCTTCTACCAAAGATACTCACTGTGGGTTTATTTTGCCTATAACATTGACTCACAGACCCTACTTGTAAAGAGACCCTACTTGTAAACATCACCTGACTGGTGTGCAGCAGTTTTTCCAGGGAAAGAGCTGGATACCTCTTAAATAACCTGTTCCAAATATCTCCCTTTCAGAGTCTTTAAATAGCAACGAGCTTGGCAGACCTTTCTTTTTGGCAATAAAGACAAACTTCCTGTATTCAAGATAAGCTCTTACTGCAGATCTTCTCACAATAAATCTCCCTGAAGGGAGATCTCCCTTACAAAAGCTATTATATGTCCTTCACCAACACAACTAATGTACTTATGAATGCCAACAAGCTTTTGAGCAGACTGCAGCCAAAGACCGAGTATTTAGGTATTTTCTTTTTAAGTATTTCCTTGGACTGTAGAGTTTCATACTGCCACAGGATCCTGTCTCACTCCTGTTGCCTACAGTCACGTGGAGCTCCACAGGATTGTTGGAATAAGCAGCGCCTTTCCACCTCCCCATGCAAAAAGAAACACTTGCAGCAACAACAGTCTTGCAGCTCCCAGAAACCTTCAGCTCAAGAAAACAAATAAAAAACCACAAATTAAAAATCAGGGAAAGGAAATATTTTGCTTGTATGTGTGTAAAGAGTGAGCTCTACTTAAAGTGCTCATACACCATTTAGGCCTCAGCTTGACCCCAGGCACACAAATGATCCCACTAAAGCCCAAGACTTACTGAAGGGTGGTACTAGATTAGTCTCTACACATTTCTTGTTCAATCCAATGCCAGTTCTCTAAGTTTTCATTTCAGCTTCCAGCATTGTTGTGCCTTTTCTTTCTGCCCGTTAACTCCTATCAGCTGCAGGAAAGTGAGGTTAAAAGCCATTTGAGCTGACAAGTCTGAGCTTCAGGAACTCCTCACAGCACTCAAGGCTTTCCTTCAATGATATGTTGGGTTTGGTTATTTCATTCACGAGGCCCAGCACAGGTGTAGCATCTGATCTACTGTGATTGTTATGTCTGGTAAAGTGGCACCTTATTCTTTGAAACAAGGACAGGTGACTCTCACAGTCACAATTTTAGTGAGGACTTTTTACTGATGCTGGTTTATCGGAATGCTGTGGGAGTTTATTCCAGACATGGCTTACTAGAACATGTTCCTTTTCAGTTTAATATATTAACAGTGTAAATAACTGCAGAGAAGGAATTTATCAATGCCTATGCAGGCTGGACTCTGGTCACCTGGTAGCAGCTGCCCAGAATAATTACTGCTGAAAGAATTTGACTGCTGCAAGGTAAACAAAAAAAAAAACCAAAAAACAAAACCCTAAAACCTACCCTCTTTGCAGCAATAGGCAGGGTGTTTAATAATTCTGTCACAAAGCAGAGTATAAACAGGTTCAGGCAGTACCTGGATGGAACTGGATATTCTTTCCCCTCTCCCAGTCCATCTGATTTCACTGCAATACAGCAGACCCAATGTTCAAAATACAAAAAGCCTCATTCAATGGCAAGGAGGCAATGTCCAGTGTGTGAATACCTCGATCACCTTAATCCTTTTTGTGCAGTGGTGTCACCACTGGCTGCTGACCCAGATGGCTGTAACCTTTGCTCAGCATTTCGGTGTGGTGTAAGAACTGCTCCTAAAGCTGGTTTGATGGCACTTACTGCTGAAGGAAATCACATACTGCATTGCCTGGGCAGCAACCAGCAGAACTCAAGGACTAAGAAGAGGTGAGGGCTAAATTGTGCTACAGTCTGTAAACTTTCTGTATATTTGCATGAAAGTTATATAGAAAACCACCAGTACAATCTGGTTAATAGTGACCTTGCTCAAGTGTACAGTAAATCTCATAATTCTAGAGGCTAACCACTACATTAAATGCAGATTCTCAATGAAGTGTTTAAATGCTAAAGTTTAATGGTCAAATAGTTGCAAGTACTCTATTCAACAAGAGACTGGAATGAGAATCAGGTATCTACAGGCACATTCTCACTTCTGAGGCAACCAAAACTAGATCAGGAGGTTCCCTGCCAGATTGTATTGCTGCAGACATGATAGAGTATTATAAAATGAAATGTACTTTCTGCCATGGGAACACAGGAGCTAAAAAGTACCCAAACGTTATGGGGGGAAGTAGAGATGAAAAGGGAAACAGGGGGCTTAATGTGAATCAAAGTGCTCCAAACAGCAGAGGAAAAAAAATCTGCTGCAGCATTTCCTTGGGACCAGAGCTGCTTATGAGATGAAGTGCCAAACTACCACAGCCTCTATTGCTGATCATCCTCCTCCCAATGCAGCTCAGCACCTGCACTGCTGCTGCCTTTGCAGAGCTGACCTTGGAGCTAATGGGTTTGAACCATGAAAATAATGCCACGTAAATTTAAAAAATCTCCTCCCAGCCTGTGGCATGCATCTTGTATGTGACAGAGTTTCACAGTTAACATAAAACACTTTATTCGTAAACTGTTGCTATCAACTCTTTATCTTCTCTGCATCCAGTATATGCAGGATACAAATTTCTTTACTGGTGTAAAAAGCAGAGAAGTAGGAAGTCATCACACTGAGAGCAGCATTTTTCCTGCTGTGTAACTTCAGATAAGCTATGATTATAGGACCTGCCAGGTTATAACAGCTCTTTATTTTACTGATATTATAAAACATCATCACAGGGCTCACCTGTTTTGCATCATGAGCTTAATTTTCCCTTTTATTCTAAATCCTACAAAATTAACTTTTTTTTGCATCAGCAATACCATAAAAACTCAGCCTAACTGGACATGCTTTTTAGTGATCCCTTGAAGCAAAAATCCCCAAGAATTTGAAGTAGATCTCTGTATTGTATATAAATGTAGTTTTATAGATATAATTATATCAAAATTCACCATTTCAGTATATCACTCATTATTGTGATTTTTCAATTACTAAATTATGTCAGCATTATGAAAATATGGACAGCCATCTAGTTATTTTGCTGCTTTATATTTAATAATTTAACAGACAACTGAAAAATTACATGAATGCAATGGAAAGTCATGTACATGTTCATTTATGAATTCCACATGGACTTTTCTTATTCCAAAACTTTTCCAGATTTTAGAATTCCAGTAAAAACTTTCAGTAACCTCTTTGATCACATACATACAAAAAGTTACGATGTATGTGTATTATACCTTACATACCATATGTAATTCTAGACATATTTATATGCAAATATATGTAATGTACTCTGAATAGATATATTGTATGTTTTACATACATACATATATATATATATATATATATAAAACACACAGAGAGTGATACCACAGGTGTGTATGCGTTTAGTCATACAGGTGTGTGCATAAATATATATATGATAAATTTTTCTGATGGGACAGCTGCATGCAATGAGAAACCTGTGAGTAGTGTGAGGCTGCTTGGCTTGGCTTTAGAATGTAATTCCCATAGACTTTGAGTAGGTTGAGCTGTTTATTTTTCATTTGGAAAAGGAAAGAACAGACCTCTTATGGAAAAATAAAAGATTGATAGTCTCTTGAATTATTCTCACACATTCTTAAGTGAAACACATCCACCATAGTACCTTTGGGTTATGTTTTTAATTTGTTAGATAAATATTTACCTACTGAATGTGTTTCTCCTACTATGCACCAGATCAACCAGGACAACTCTTATTAAAACATCTTAGATTCATACTCTGAATATTAAAAATAAATAAAAATTTCTGAAACTAGACACTGCTAAAATGTAGATCTTGGATCCTGCAAAGATCTGAAATATCTGCTTAAAATTACCATTTAAGTAAGTCCACTGATGGGCTTTAGTGCAAGTGCCTAAATATTTGCAGAATCAAGATCCTTTATTTCTCAAAGGTTAAATTTGGGATCTCACACCTGAGAACATGTAGTGGTTGCTTCCATCAGTAATTCCCACCAGGAAGAATGTTATGTTTTGCAGCAACAGCCAGAGCATACTCTTGAGGGTGAGAGAAATGGACTTTAACTCATGTTCAAAAAGTCAAGGTGGGACTCACTTTAAACAGAAAAAACAATGACTGCCAGCAAATCTTCCCAAATATACTAGATTTTATTTCTCAAGAAGGCCAACATTGCATTACACTTTAATAACTTCAGCATATTTTTCTCTTTAAATATATTTGTATAACATAATACCTGCAAATATATCGCTTAAAAAAAATTAAATTAAAAATTGCTTTGGGACTGAAACTGTGTACTTCAAATTTTCCCCACAGCAGTTTACTGGCAGCTGGGTTGCAAACCCCAGAAAACAGGTGTCTGTGGTTGGTAATGCTGACACAGCCTCATTTTACAGTGCTGGAGAACATCTCAGTAGAGAGACCAGAAGATGCACACAAGTTGCCAGAAATCCTACAGCTCATCCCTATGTGCTTGTTCTGCTGTAAGATGGTAAATTGATTTAAATTGCTAAAATTACAAAACAAATCAAGGAAAAAAAAAACAAAACCAAAAACAACAACACAGGAAAAGAATCCCCAAAACAACCAAACTAAAAAACACTCTAGCAAAACTGGGATTTGTGCTTCTAGGAGGCCCTGACCCGGTTTGCAAATCACTTCTCCCTGCCACCCAGCTTTGGCATTGCTTTGCCTTCCTTATTGCATATCTGTTGATCCATCCTGTAGCTGAAGTGTGTATGTAGTGTAACTGTAGTATGAAATAAAACTCTCAAAAGAATTGGATTTCTGCCAATCAGATTGGTGAATTTTCCTTATCTCTGGATTATTTCTTTTTGTGGGGTCTAGTGGTACTTTGGTTGAACCCAATGGAGGAAATCCCACTGAAATCAGTGATGCAGAAGGAGGATGTTCAAAGACCTCTCCAGACAACCTCTTTGTGATTCCCCCTCTCTGTCATTTTTAAAAATGTGCTCAATTATCACCAACTTCCAGTGTTAAAATTCACTTTTTTTTAAATACAAACATATATCACAGAAATATGAAGGGAAAAGCCATTAACTTCTTTGCAGGTTATTACCTATTTGTATGACACAAACAAAAAATCATCATTTACAGTCACAAATTGTATATACTATTTGGTAGGAGTATATTTTGTAGCTTAGAGATAAAAAATGGACTGCTTCAGTGGCAAGTAAAATAATTATTGATGAGATAAGACTTTAAAATCAAGAAAGGATGATAATTTGTCTAGAGAGACAATCATTGTAATATGTCTAACACAGAGGTTTGGATAGAACGGTGAGTAGAGGGGTCTGGGGAAGGAAAGACACTGTCATGCAACACAGCACTACTTCTTGCTCAGTATACTCTTCAGGCTTCTCTCCACCGCTTCATCTAACTCTTCTTCCAGCTCTTCCTTCTTGGACATGGCCAGCTTGGACTGATAATCTTTTACGATTTGGTCTATATAAGGTGCACTCTGAGTCCCATGCAGCATCAGTGTCCACTCCTTCAGCACACCCCGCTGGGGCTGGCTGCCAACAAACCCAATCTCCAGAGCCCAGGTGCCTCGGGGGTCTTCTCCCCAAGTGTGAGTCGTCATGAAAGGCCATTTGTCAAAACCCACTTTGGAGTCATCATCCCTGGGGCGTCGGCTCAGCAAAATGGACTTTGTTCCCATTGGTGAGGTCATGTTGATGTTGAGGTCTCCTCGCCGAGTGGAATTCACAGTTATAACTGCCTGCACATGTTCAAGGTACCGGACAAAGTTCTCCTTCCCCTCACATGCATCAGTTGTCAGTGTGAGGAACAGTTTGCCACTCGGTGGTATCTTTCTGTGGGTCAAAATATAATTAAGCAAATTAAAACAGTACAGTATGGCTTATGCTAAAAGTACTGAGTTTTAGTACTTCACAGAAAAATACTGTATGATTTTCCTTATTAATACATGAAGAAGTAAGGAAATAATAGTTGCAAACCTAGTCAGAAAGCAAATGTTCCCCTTTTAGAAAATTATACCAAAACCTTAATTTGAAAATGATTGTGAAATGTACACCTACAGAACGAGAGAAGTAATAAAATTTTAGAAGCACATACTGCTTTTTAAGGACTAACATTAATGGTTGTCTTTACTTATCACTCCTATATTGGGTAATTGCATAACAATGTGCATACTCAGTAAAAGAACCATGAGTAGTCAGTCATGTCAGTTTCCTTAAATGACAGCAGCAAATGGCTCTCTGGTGTTGGAGGAACCAATTGCACAGAATTTCAGTGCAGTCACATTAAAGCCTGTCCTTGTTCTGCTTTGGAAACCTGCACAAGCATGGGATGCTAATTGGTTCATTTGAAAAATAGTTTTCCACGAAGACTCCCATCCTTGAACAGCTCCCGTACATGAGTACATACACCAAGGAAAGAAGCTACATGTGTTTACTGAGTTACCAAAGCGCGGTCTGGCCCGGGTCGGGGGCCGGGGGGGGGAACGGGACGGGACGAGGACGAGACTGTAAAGAAGTGCCTTCTAAACCTGTTGGGATCAGGATGCAACTTCAATTACCCACTGCCTCAGAAACTGGCTGGCAAAATATATGGAAAGTGTAAAAATGCTCTACATCTTCATCATCAGCGTTCTTTGAGCAGTGTGACATTTTCCTCTGTCTAAAAGAAATAATTGAAAGACAAGAATTACAGCAATTATTACGAAAGGGACCAAGTCACAGAAGAGTCTAGTCACTTCGTCATTATCTTGTCTTCCAGTGGTTTCTCCCTGATCTTACTTGTGCAAACTGAGAATCTTTTGAAAGGCATTGACTACTCTGTGGTAATGAATACCTTATTTTCAAAAGAAATCAGCACCAGCTTTTTCCCTCTGCTAATGAAATACCACATTCTTTAGACACCAGTGAAAGCATTTCATTCAAGCCTAGCTTTCAGGAATTTTTTTCTTCTTGAGATGAGCTCCAGATATTACACTTGGTACATCACTAAGTGGCTCAGGCCAGTCTCTGTCCCCTTTCCATAGAGTATTACCTTCTTGGAAGTACTTGCAGAGCAAACCATCATTTAGATCGAGATCCTCAAAGCATTTAAACACTTACCTTAAACTGAAAAACCTGTGTTGTTATGAGTACTATGAGCAGAAGTTGGCATAACATAAATATTGTATAGCTAAAAGATTTGAGCATCTAATATAATACCCTTGAGACACTTATTTTACATGTCAAAGCACAAGAAAAATGCACTACATGCAGACAGATGTGAACGGTTGTAATTTCACAGTTGCCACATGCTTGCAGTTTCTCTGCATGGGAAGCCTCAATCTCAACTCAATCTGAATTCATGTTGTCTCACAGCCTTTTCACACAGTGGACAAAGCTTTGTCAAACACTGCTTCATTCCCAGAGATGTGACAAGTGTTTTATCTTTTTCAGTTAATAAGGAGGGACATCACAGTATGAGTCTTTTCTTCCTGTCCAGACAAAAGCCCAAAGAAGCAAGAGCAATGTGTTCCCACTACATCTGCTCTGCAGAAGGCTTGACAGCTGCAAAAAGCTTTTCCTTCCACGTTCTCAAATACTGCAGTGCAAAAGCTCTCTCAGGTCTCTAAAAACACTAGAAAATACTTCCTCTGTTTCCCCCTTTGCTATTAACTAGGATCAAATAGTCTCTGCTTCACTAGACTAATTATTGCAGTCTAGGTGATTTTTTCTAAAGAAACAAAAAGAACCAGGGTTAATGGAAAAGCCGGACACAAAGGTAAAGAAGAGAAAGTGGATTTTCCACAGCCTTACCATGTGCCACTACCCAACCTGTGTGCATATATATACATCTATATATAGTATATCCATGGCATAGTACCCAGTGGGAGATTATATATAGTATATCCACTTTTGCATGTGTAGTACCTAGTGGGAGATGAGCAGAGGGAGCCCGTGTGCTCCTGTTCCTCAGTTAATGGACTATGTTTTCTTCAAATTTTGTATTTCCCTAAACCAGCCATAACTCTTGTCAGGAAAAGTTCCTGTTGCTAACAAATGTTTCTATTTTAAATACTGTTTGTGTTCAGTACACGGTATATTATGTCTGTTAATTATTTCCTGGCCTTTCGCTTACTTGACAATGCTGTTCTAAAACACACCTCCCTATCAACTACTCACCTTCATAAATCTATACCAAATACATATGTTATGTATAAAAATATCTATACTTTAATAAAAATATAGAGAATATATATATAAAATGTTGCTTCAGCAAGCCAAATTGAAAGAACAACCCACCTATCTACAGCAGAAATGCAGAGTTTTAATTTCCAAAGAATATCTGGAGGTGCTGGGACTTAGCTAGCTATTTTTTTTACAGTGCAATTCAAAAAATGTACATGTTACACTTCATAATGCTTATCGTGTCCTGTCGGTGACATTTTCATTGCGGAACACAAATATTACAGCAGTGCTGTTAATATATAGATGTGTCAGGCAATTGACAGGGGGACACCCTTACAGCCTACAGAAATAAATGTTCTTTCCTCCTCTAGGATGATCCCCATTTCAGTAAATGGAGCTATCCTAAGATAAATGAGATTACTGTGCATTTAATTATTAATTAATAAACTAGAGATATCCTAAAACTAGTTTTGGTATTCTCATTTGTTTTTTTACCCGTGAGTATGCATAGGACAGATAAATTAAAACTCAGAGCTCAGCTGTAGAACCTTGAATCATGCAAATTCAATTTGCAAGGTTGGGGGGAAACCCACTCTTTCCCTAGCTGAGCTATGTGCTAGGGTGGCATCCTGGTTTGTTTTTTTTTCCAACAGAATAATGTTCTCTACAAAAATGGCACTGAAAAGTCAAATTTTAAATGGTATAGATATAATTCAGGCCATTATTAAGTTAGTATTTCAATTACTTAAATTAAACTAAAGCTGTTGTAGTCATTTAGTATTCATTCATTTATTTGTTGACTCATTCACTTTAGCATATAAACGTAAATCAGAAAATAACCTGACTACCTACCCTGAAATTAGAGAATTGAAGAGCTGAAAGCAAGCACAATTAAATGCTATAGTGCTCAATGCTGGTACTTGTAGATGACAGCTTCAGTCTTCTGGAGATAAAATTGTCTGCTGAAGAATCTCACAATGAGATATGACCTGGCTGATAGATATTTCATGTGGCAGCAGTTTATGTAATTTACAGTGCCAGTCTCCCAGATTTTCATTTGGGGATAGGCTCTTTATTCACAGAAACTTTAGTACAAATATACCTGTGAGTGCCCAGGAGAAATGGATGTTGCTACTAACACTACTGGCACTAGCATATAGGATGGACTATAGAATGTACTGCTCCAGCAAGCCAGGAACTGAAAGATCATATAGTTTCATCAAGCATTGTTGATAAAAAATGTTTTATCAACTTATTACTAGTAATGTTACAGTTTCTTAGGAAACAAAAAACATCATTAAGTTTATTTAACTGTCTTTGTCAACATAATTTTATGCTTGCAGTCTCCCAGATGCCTGGAAGAAGCCAAACACATTCACTAGACTATTCACTTACTCAGGTTCCTGTAGTGACCCTCCAACACAATGGAATCTCTCAGGAACAGTCTTCCAGTCTTTTGCCATCTTTACCATGGCTCCTGCATCTAGGACACCATAGCCAAACAAATGGTTGAACTCCAGTCCAACGCCATTCCTACGCCACCTGTGAACCTCATCATGAAGCTGGTTCCTCTTGGAGGTGAGCACTGTCAGATGCTGCATGTCTCTCCATGTCAGATGCAAGCTGTGGAAGAGCAACACAAGAAACAAACATTACAGTATTTCCAAGCAGATATTAAAGAAAAACTGTTCTTGAGTAAGGCTTTGGGTAAAGTTTGCTTCTATGAATAACACTGGAATTGTAACAAAGCTTCTACTGATCCTTCTATTGATCTCAGTGGAAATAAGAATAGGTTTGAAGTATATAGGACTTTCCCAAATACATTCTCCAAAATTGCAAAACCAGTTCTGATTAAAAATAACTACTTTTAAGCAGACATTATAGATCCAACATGCAATTATTAAACTAATAAAATGAGTAAGATACTATACCAGATCCTGAGAGAAATGCAAAAAATTCAAGGTTTATAAAAAAATTTCATCTAGCTTTTCTCTTAGATCTTGCTCCCTTTTTCTTGCCTGCTCCTCCTGCTTTTCCCATCGACCTTCCAAGATCAACCTGTAGAAGCCTTAATCTGATGAAGCTGATGAGCTCTAATGATCCAGGTGTTAGTAATGTCAGGATTCTGTGACTACGGATATATGGGCTATGGGTGGCTGCAGCTTTGAAGTATAAGGTATGGCAGAGGTTTTTCCACCCATGTTATTTTAGCATGGATGGATGTAGTCAAGTAACATTTGCCTAGTTACAATGGTTATTTTTCATCATCTCTTCCTAGACATACACTGATTATGAAAACAGGAAGGGCACATATTATTCTAAAAAGAATTAGAACTGACATTCTAATTCTACATAACTAAAGCTATTCCAGTAGTTTTATGATGAACTCTTTCAACACCACAGTATGTCTGATTCAAACCATCAGCCTAGAAGGATGTGCTTTTCAGCTTCCTGTGCCCCAAGTAATAAGGATGTGTGCCTGCGGAATGTACACCAGAATAGCCAATTACTGTCATTTGCCCAAGATTACACAAGACAGCTGAAAAGAAGATATCACTTGCATCATTCTATTGAGATCTTTTAAGAGCTTGCTACATATCCCAAAGTTGTACTTTCTATTTCAAAGATTGGTCTGGTTTGAGAGACATGTCAGTCTTATATTGTGTAGGAGCTGACAGACATAATGCCGGCAAGAACAGGCTTCATGGGAGATTGTCAGTGATTCCTGGCAAGGCTCATCCAGGATAGTTCTGCACAATACAATTCAATACAGCCAGAAGGATATAAGAGACACTGACAGTTCCTTCTCTCTCCTGCTGCCTTCTCACCAAAGCCTAGAAATTCTAGCGCAAGCCAGGGGTATTAAGTCTAAGTCCTATTCATTATAATGGCAGAGTAATTCCAGTCTTTATGGGTAGCTCAAATGAAAAATAATGATAATTATTACTGAGATATTTAGGTTCCAGTCCAGTTTAAACATTCAGTGGTCAGAAAATTCATTAAACCTTTACATTTTTATGGCCATATTAATATTTTATATAGTGGCTGTCCCACTGAATGAATTTGATAGTAGAAGGAATGATCATCCAAAGCTAAACATTTGGCATGTGTTTTACATGTATAAAACCTGAACAATGAGACTTAGACCAAGTCATGTTCTGAGCACGATAGCCATTGCTCTGTTAATGTAAACTTGGCCTCCTCTCAC
The DNA here is from genome assembly GCA_034509185.1 of Euphonia xanthogaster. NCBI lineage: Eukaryota > Metazoa > Chordata > Aves > Passeriformes > Fringillidae > Euphonia > Euphonia xanthogaster. The sequence continues at coordinate 17,005,545 of JAYDZK010000169.1, forward strand.
AAATCTTCATTATTCTGCACTGTTGAAGGAAACTATGCACATAGTACTCACTTCATGCTGTGGTTACAGCAACTGAAGCTCTGTAACTAAACAAATGTTGCCTCAGTTGATGAAAAAAAAATTAACATAAAGTAAAAAGGTGGTATAAGTTATTGAAAGGAAAACTTTTCCTAATCAGTAGAGAAAAAGGTAATGATTTCAAGATATAAAAAAGGTTTCAGTATCAGGAATACCATGGAGATATTAAACAGACAATGGATATTTATTCCTTCATGTAACAGAGCAATTACACAGCACAGAAGCAAGCTACCAGCAATGGGTTAAGAAAACAAAGAAAACATTCCATACCACCATTGCAAAAACAAATATTGAGGAACTGGTTGTTACTGGATGACCTAGGTGCCAAATACAGACAATCTGAAAAAGAGTTAGACAACTTCAAGGAAGATCAATCTGCCTGTGGCTATTAAACAGAAGCGACCCACTGCTGTCTCCACAAATCATGGATCAACAAAGCTCTTGTTGTAAGATCACTCTTAATCCCCATTTCTTGTCCTCTTCCTAAGCATCTGTCATTGCAGACAGTATCCTGGCACAAGATGAACTCCTGTCTCATATTACAGGGTCATTCTTATTTTTATACGCTGGTCATTTCACAGAGGACACATGAAGAAATTAAATAATCCCTTCCTCCAAACAGTGCTAGAGAAGTCTAATCCCCAGATGCACAGGATGGGGAGGACACAGAGAGAGCCAGACAGCCAAAATACATCGGCCATGAAACTTTTGCAAGGCTGTTGCTCCATCTGCAAGTCACCACGCACGTCACTACTGTACAAGGTGGCTTTTGAGCTGGTTATTACAGCCTCATGCCACAGCCAGCCAACTGAAATGATGAACACCATTAAATAAACCACATGCCCTCTCCTCTCTAGAGCTCATGAGGAATTTCTCAACAGCATACTTAGCCTCCAGGGCCAGGGCGAACACTCCGGCTGCTTCAGGGGCAGCTGCAGACGTGCCTGAATGACGCAGGGTACAGTTGCCATACAAATCTGTTGTAGCCTGCAATGATATTAGATGTAATTAATGAAACCAGCTATCCCATTTTCATTGCAGCTACAGACTCAGAAAAATACAGAAATTGGAGTTTGTGCCCTTGCTCTTTCATTGTATTCATGCCCATGATCTGCTCTCTTTTCTGGAAAAGTGTATCAATTTAAAACCACAGTGAGACACATTTAGAGCACAAATGAAAGAGCAAGTCATCAGGTAGTAAACCAGTGGTCATTATCACTTAGAACCGATCTATTTCTTACAAACACAGTTTAACCAAAGGCCTTAAATTCCTTTCTGATTATCAAAAAGACTCGAAACTAGAATTGTTAACACTATTGAGCTTTTTAACATTTGTCCGAGACCAGCAGCAGCACCAGGCTGCTGTCTTCTGTGCAGAGTAGTCACTAGCAGAGACCAGAAAAAAAACCTCAGAAATGCATTTTATGGCAATAATTACAAAATGCCACAGATCATTTTGGCTGGTATCATCACAGAGCTGACTGAAGACAGAAACCAGTGCTCTGTCTGCTACTGCATGTGGGCATTTAGGATTGCACAGTGTTTCTTGGGGATTTGAAACAGGGCCGTGGAAAATGTACAACAGCTTTTTGCAAAAAATAACCTTGAGTCAGTACACCTGCATTTTCCACTCTGTAAACTGAACTAAGTCCTGGCTAGTCTGAAGGTGCTGAAGAGCAGTGATCACTACAGTGGAAGAGAATCCCAAACACAACTGAACAGAACCTGCCTGTTTTCCAGCTGTAGGTATGGGCCTGCAGCAACAGCAGGCTCTGGTAATCTGAATGCCCATATGTCCTCTGTGGGGAACTAAATGTCATTCTGCTCTGTGCTGCTTGTATAGCAGAAGTCTGCCAGTAAAAGAAAACATGATCTCAGATGTTAACTTAGATTTTTACAGAGACCTTTTGTCAGACTGTCCTCCAGAAAGAGGGCAACTGAACTTTGTAATCTGGTTTCTGATAAAGGAAAGCACCGACTTTCCTTTGAAGCCCTAAAAGATGGAAGATCATTGCTGTTCTCAGTAAAAATTCCACATCTTCTCAGCTGATCGTTTTGGCACCATCACATACTGCAATTGAGAAAATATTCATCGCAACAAAGAACCATCTGCTGCTCCAAAGTACACAGAGTTGCAATAGGTCATACAGATAAATATACATCATGCACAAAGACAGCAACAGCAGCACAATGGTATCAGGACTCACCACACCAGCCTCTGGATTTCTCTTCCTCCCATTACTAAAGGTGGAGGCTAAGGTTGAAGAGCAGCTTTCATCATACAGAGCTGTCCGTCCATCATTTATGGCAGAATTGATGGAGATTGTCCACATGCTCGATGCATAACCATCACAGTTACAGTCATCATAGCTGCCTCCATCTCCAGAGGCCCAGACATAGATGCTGCCTTTTCCACCCCGGCCCTGTGAGAGGAGAAAATTGACCCTCTGGAGTTAAACAGCAAATAGGAGATAGCAGCAACTTTAAACTTCTGAAGTGCTCAGGCCTGAACAGGCCCAAGCCAAAGCTGACTTAGATGAATCCTGAAAATCATGTAATAGATACTGTCTATGGTTAGCCATTTAACAAAAGAACCTTGCATACAGACTGACCAAGCTACTTTAAGATGAAACCAGCTGCTTTAAAAACTTTCACATGACCTTGTGTAATTATCTGCAACATATGTTAATAAATATATCATTTTAAGAAACCTTCCCAGCCAACATCACCAGATGTTTATTTGCAAGAAACCCCTATTCCCACCATGGCCCGGGCTCTGGCCAAGCCCTGGTCCCTGTTGGTTGGGAAGTGTGTTATAAAAGCTGGAACACTCCATTTGCAGTGATTTAGGAGATCTCACTTAGGAGTGAATGCACTTCTAGGACCTCTCACGTCCCTGGAAAGTTCTCCAAATTGCCACTGCAACAGTTCCAGCAGCTGTGGGTTCTGGATGATGGTAAAGTATTTAGGCAATTGGTGATGTATATTTCTCAATCACTGTTCTCTCTCTCTCATACAGTACTGATTAGGTGCATTATCTTGCTTGTTTTGTTTGTTGTTGAAGCCAAGTGCATAGTAAGCTTATTGTCTTGTTAAATGTATTCTTTTGCCTCTGTGTTGCCTCAGTATTAGTAGTAAAATAAGACCATCCTTTATTGGTGTCCATGTCCTTTAAATCGCCCCCATCAATTGGCAAAACAACTGCATATCTAATTGTAAAGCTGAGCATCTATAACAGAGAAATATGGTACAAATAAAACATATATGAAGCTTCAGCTGTGATACACAGACCTATGCAGGTTATTAAATCCAAGTAAATGGCAGCCAAGCCAGTTCTGCAATCTTGTGTACACAAAGCACTTCCATTTATCACCTGGTTAGCTTCACACCCTGAAGGCTCCTCTGGCACATGCCAAGACATTTTACGGATTCATTAGCATTTATGTCATGGTCTAAGTGCCATGAGGAAAAGTGTTTTACAAGGGATATAGGTTATCTCACAGACTGGGTTTGTAAGATCCAGTTAGGATAAAACAATGGCTAAAAAGCTCTACCAGCACCTTTTTCTCTCAATACATTTCTTTTTCCAATGGTATGATTGGCTCAGAGTTGTTTTTTTGACAAACCAGCTTCTACTTCTAAGGACAAAATAAAGCGACGAGGCCTTACAAATAATCTACAGAAAAACAGTCCAGCAATTATGCTGAGATGGACAGGACTGACTGAAGCTGAAGGGCCACTATAAGGCTTGCCATTAATTAAACGAAAGAAATCCATACCCTCTCCCCAACTTCCAGATAGGCAGGTAGTGGGAAAGGATCAACTCAGCTCCTTCTAATTCCATAATCAGAAAGAGGGAGAAGCTGTCTCAAAGAGAGACGTGAAAACTTCAACTCTCAGGGAAAGATCAGTGGTATGGAACTCAAAGCTCAGATCTCCAACTGATTCTTGCACAGCCACCATTTCTCTCTATGTTTAGTTCAAGTAATCCAACATTTACTTCCAAGAGCACCAGAAGTCTGCAAGGCTGGGATTTAACACCCTGTTTAGATGCACTGAGGAAAAGACTAAAAATTTTTTTCTGGTCTTCTCATTGCCCAGCATGAAATGGAAGTTAATGAATATACAAACTTAGTAACCTGCAGTGGCATTTTAATAGGGAACCTTTTCAGTCAGGATTTTAAATCAAATCTGAGTTTCCAGCAGTAGCTTCTATTTTTTATTGCACCCCACTGAACAGAGCAACCTCATTATTTCAAGCACGTTAGTGAGTTGCACTATAACCCACTGAATTCCACAGCAGGATTGCTGACACTGGGATATGTAACATCTCAGGACACAGATTTTCATAATAAAGATAATGACTATGAAAAAGCTCACTGAAATCCATCTAAGAACTTCCACAAAGGCCTGGTATTAGTCACATTTTAAAGGAGGAGGATACTGTTACAACAATATGTACTTTTAAGAACAAAATCTTGCTAGCAATTTATTTTTAAAATAAAGATCAGTAGAACAAGTCCAGTTGTACCTTTTATCTCTTGGACTTTTCCCATATCCCACCTTTTGCTCTGACTGCCATTAGTTTACAGGGCCCAAACCTGGTCTTTGGACTGCCTTCAGATGCTACATCCCAATCTTGCCACCACCATGCTCACCTACACCACCACACCACTTTGCAACCCTCTACCCACTTTGGACAGCCTCAGTCCCAAAAAAGCAGGTGGCTGTCCAACACAGAAAGCAGGTGGCAGGAATAGGATGCTCATCATGCATGGACCTGTTCTTAATCTCCTTTCTTGTCATTTGAAAGGGAGAGGAAACACTTCCATGTCACGTAAGAAATTCACTTAAGTGCTAACATGAATTTAACCTCTGCAATGTCCAGCACAGAGAAAAAAAACTTAGCCCTGCTCAGCAGGACTGTTCCATGCTGCCAAGCATTTTACCCCATGAATGGGATTTGTACCAGAATGGCAGAAAATGCATATAACATATTGTTGGTGTGAAGCAAGGGAAATTCACAGAGGAACTGAAACTCTGGGATGGGTTTTATGCATGCAATTACTGGAACTTTGAGAATGGCTTCAGGATATTGCTTTCACAGGAGTCATATCCATAAGTGGTCTTAGTATGAAAACCTAAAACTCATCTCTTAATACTCTAATTGTAATTGCTTTTCCTCCCTAGCCAGGACTAGAAAAACAGGCAAACACTGCTAGAATAAACTGACAGCAGCCCAACTGCATTATTTGTAATGATGCTTAAGACCTGCTGTACAAATGTCCCACAGTCAGATCCCATAGTGAGACTGCCTGCACAGGCAAGATGTTTGGTGGCTGTTCTCAGGGATCGTGTCGTTTACCAGGTAGAAATATACGGCTTCAGGAGAAGTAAATTTTCAGTTCTCTGGATAGTAGTAGTAAAAAAACTGATCTAGTCCTCATTTAGTAGGCGGCATCCTTACTCATGGCATGGCAGGGGTTCAAGAATTAGATGGCCTTTAAGGTCCATTCCTACTCAAAGCACTCTATGATTCTATGATAAGCCAGAAAAAATGAATCCAGTTGTATTAACTAAACATCATATTTAAAGCGAACTGAAAGCTCTTATTTGCATCTCAACCTTATGTGAACCTAAAAAATGTTACTAGTGTGACTCAAGCTGCTGTACATGTGGACCAAAAACAGGACTGAAGCAGTAACACACACTGTAACCACTAGAGGGAGCCTGACGGAAGAGTCAGGAAGAACACAACACCAGGAAGGTTGTAAGATACATTTTAAAGAGTATCTTTCCTCCAGAATCCTGTAGAAACCTGCTCGTTTCCTCAAAAAGTGATGCATGGCCTGGCACTCACCCTTCTGAGCCATCAGAAGATATATCTCGCTCAGAGCTGAAAATGGATCATGGTGCACTTAATACCAGCCCAAGAGAGGCCCAGTTCTCAATTCAGGTTGAACCAGAATTAAATTTTTGGCAAGGCTATATGTTTAGTAATTCACAGACAGTTCCTCTGAAGCTCTCTTTAAGAAAAGAGCAGGTTTTCTATTTCCAGTGTCCTTAGTGGGAAGCTGCACCATGAGGAAACATTCCCTGAGAAATATTCTTTCCCCTTTTTCTCATCTTCCCTAAGTGCATAATCCCAGAGAAATATCTTTTGTGAACTACCTTGCAAAAGTGAGCTGGCAGAAGACTTCAGCCTTTCTCACTTTATGTAACTTCAGGCATTACTTAAACTATGATTTTCCACCTTGTTGTTTTCTTCATTCATTATGCCTGCTGGGCTAGTACCTGAGCCAGTGTTTCCTGAAGCTTTGATTGTTTGATTGCTGCATAGCCACCTCTGCAGTAGGTTGTTGCAGCCTGAATAGCTGCTAGTAAAGTCCAGGGTAAGGAAGCAAAAAGG
>JAYDZK010000169.1:17020326-17038214 GCA_034509185.1 Euphonia xanthogaster
AGCTATCTTCTGTGCACATACTGCCAGGAGATAGCTGGGATACTGCCACTACAAGGTTAAGTGTAATTTCCCCCAGACAACAATATTTTTTTTTAGGTAGAATCCAGTATAATTCCTCCTAATTCATCAATGGCTGAGAGAACTGGTTTACTACTGCACGCTCTCCTGTTAATTTTACATCTCCTGATAAGAGAGACATATGTCTCCTGATAAAAGCAATCCTTGCCAGAGCAGAGCTCACTGTCACTGTGCTCTCTCTTTCCTGAGCCTTCAACCTGAATGATCTCAGGGCCCCTTCTTATCTTAATACTGCAAATTATTTCTTGAAGAGAATCACAAACACTCCTGAAGGCAAGGTATTAAAGAGGTAATATGCCTAACACTCTGAGTATGGGAGTCTAACCAAGCAATAAAACAGAAAAGAAAAATCCTTACTTTGATATTTACCATTGAAAGAGAAGGTTAATTCCAGTGTAACTGCACAAATTAAAGCATAGGGCAATATGACAGCAAGTTAATTCAAAGGTATTTTATATAAAAAATTTCAAAAAATCCCCATGATTATGATTTAAAATCTGCTTCCCTTGAAGGGTAAAATAACTCTAGTTCTGTTTTCACTCTTCCACCTTCTTTGCTACTTTTACACAAGTTATCCATTGGATAAGGACAACACAGAAATTACATGGAAACTTTTCTGTGTTCAAAATTTATATCTGCTACAACCAACAGTAGTGGAAGAGAGATCAGGCAACAATAACACATCAAGGTGCTGCTAGAAATGTCACACACCTAAGAAAGATTCTCCTCAAGACCAAAGTGTTTAAGGGGATCTTTATGGAAACACTAGATAAATGAAAATCACAAGAAGAAACACAGCCTGTGTAAGGTGACTTCAGAGGGACTCTGAACTCATCACAGGTTTGTACACTTTATACTAAAAAAACTGAGCAGACTCAGAAAGAATTTTTGACAAGTCTTCCAGTGTTATTGCAGCACATTGCCAATTTTATGGGTGGAAGCATGAAGATGACTATAATCCCTCTGTTACAGGCAAAACATCTGAGGGTCAGCATTTGAGAAAGCTTTAGATGCTTCACTACTTGTCACAGCAGTAGATTGAATTATCATGTCACAAAACATGGTAAACAGAATGTGCTGCTTACTGTGGTGATTAAGAGTGGGAGAATTTGGCACAAGCAAAAGGAAGAAATAATTTGGATGGAAAAGTGAGTAATTGTGGAGCTCTCACAGAAAACCATCGCAGATGTTCTGGGTAATTTCAGACCTTGTCAATACAGAAACCAATCTACAATCAGCCAAGGGGAGGAGGCTCATTCCCTACAGCACCAGGGAGCAGCCATGGCTGTCTTGGCTGCATGACACTAAAGAGGTAGAGACAAAGCCATGCAAGGTTGGTTTGTCTGGGCTAATTTATTTTATTTTTGAGTTATGGCACACACATTTCCTCCAACCATCTTATAGTGTACAGGTTAAACAGATCACTAGGTGATACTGAGTGTCTTTTACAAAGACCACAGACTGCTCCTAGAAGGATCTGGGAATGTGGGAATAAACAAGGAGGCTCCTGGATGACATTAGTCCAGGGACATCTGAACCGTTGCAGTTTAACCACAGCTATAATAATGACCATACATGAGTGACCCGAGAGACACTTCAAATCCAAAACAATGATTAAATTGGTAACATGCCAAAACAGAAAATGCAGTGTCAGTAGCTCAGCTGACATATTTCAACCTGGGAATATTTACAAGTTCAGGCTCTTACATTTTGACTGCAATGGCCTATGAAAAGCATCTGTTAGCAGGCTAGAGATAAACACAGTATGCTGAGACTACACAATAAAATCAATACCAAAATATTGCAGAGTGGACATCAAAGGAACCTTGAAATATGGTGAAAATTTGATAATTTGTGCAAATGCATTGTATTCCCAAGTCATTGGTTTCAGCACAAGCATGTACACACCATTCAGCCCCAGAACCCAGATTATTAAAACTGTTACCTTATTCACACCATCTGCCATTGCTTGCAGCGTTAACTCTCTAGGTCCATCCACAGTCTTCCCATTATCAGTTGGTCCCCAGCTGGCACTATATATATCTATGACTTGAGGCATATGACTGATGGAGGAAGCCTCAATAATGTCTGTCATAAACGGCTGGTCAAGCATTCGAATACCTGTAGTTTTAATCAACATAAGCATGAAATATGCATTACCCAGCACAAAATGTAATCTCAGCACCTGCAGAAGGCCACCAGTTACAGATATTTTAAGTCACTGGCAGTTTTACCCATTCAGTAATTCTGCACTTGACATTCCCATGTCACCAGGGTGTGCTTACCCAGCAGGATGCCAGCATTAAACACCCAACCACCAAGGCAGCACAGACCAGAAAGAAAAAGAACTTCATTGTTAGCTTTCTAATTACACAGTATTTTTCATCTACTCTTTGAGAATACTTTAAAAATAACAGAATTCAGCAGTCTTATAAATTCAGTGCTTAAGTAATATCAATGGCATTTAAAATAAGATTTTTGTAAGCTAGCAAAAAAGAGTAAGGCCCTCTCCCTCATCTAACTTACATTCAGTTTTTTGTTCACACGTCATTAATTTTTCAAGTAATTTTTCTATTTATTTGGGTGCATCTCCAGAATTCTCCTCCAAAGGAGGGAAACATGCTACACAGCAATTTCCTGGAAAAATATCATTCTGTCAACATACAGATGCAATAGCAAAATACGGCGAGCATGTGGAGGAAAAAAGCAAACTAAACTCCACTTCCTTTAACCCATACTGCAGTAGAAGTTAAAGAGTTTAAATGATACAATCTTAGGACATGTCAACTTCATAAAACCTTAAAGTGTTGACTCTTAAGTGAGCCAGAGTGCAACAGACAGCAGTGCAAGCCCTTACATCCATCGTGCCTCACACACACGTGACAACCTGTCACTTGGCCTCTGGATGAGACCTCAGTAACCAGGGGTTCATTCCAAGCTTAATTTGTATCCCTGAGTTGAAATTCAGCTTTTCCCAACACAGATTGGGCAGAAATGAGTGCCAAACAGTGTGAATGGAAATAAGGATCCTGATTTAGAAGCCAGTGGCTTTACTATATTCAATAGAAAACCAGTGTGTTTCAAATATAAGGGTGGAAAAAAGGTGGTATACATTTCAAATAGAAATCAGACCAAAGCCGGATGTTCTTGATGGGCTAACTTAAGCTAGAAATGATGAAGTCAAACTCAATGGGTGAGAAATTGCTTCCCATACTTATAAAATGCAGATCTGCAATCAACTTCCCATTCATTCTGCCAACATGACTCCAAATCATGACAGCAGCAGACCCTCAACTTTCATGGACTTCTAGTGCCATGGACCACACAGTGGTGTTGCCAATGCATATTGTCCTCAGGCAGGGAAGGCTGGCTGGCACTTCCAAAAGCTTGAGGGGATTTAACTACAAAGTGTACAAACACAGAAGATTATTTGTAGGCTGTTGATCACCAGAAATACTGTCACACCTCTTGATTTTTAAGCAACCAGCTTGCACTTGTAGAGTTTTATGAATAATATGGACATGGTTCAGACAAAATCCCATGTCTCATTTCAGATTCCTTGAAAAGTAACTCTTGAAAGAATGTAAATTTTTTGGAATATCCCATCCCTGAAGGAGATGTTACCCTTCCTGAAGAAAGGAGGTATTTATTAGACCTGCCCAGTCAGTTACTAACTCTCATTGATATTTCTTGGGTAAAAACTTAGCAAACATTGCTTGGTGCTCTTCTCTGGTGGAGATTCAGCTTTCAGCCATGTAGGTGACAGGTGAAATGTGGCCTTCCTCAGATTCTCCTGACACTACAGTGAAACAGGCTGGCCAAGCAGAGCAGAGCTGTCCATGAACAGACACTGTAGACCATCTCCAAGAAGCAATGGGTACATCCATGCTGATGTTCTGGTGTGGATCAGGAAAAGTAAAGTAAAATTCATAAGCATCTATCTCTGCCTGCTGTACCTCAGTTCTCATCATGGAACTGTCTTAGGAGTGGAAAAACTGGATTTCTTCAGATTCAACTATGCTGACACATGGTGTGGAGAGCCTAACTCACTCCAAGCACTGTATTCAGTATATATGTGCAGAGAAGAGCTTGCTAGAAGTAAAAATACCCAAGGTGTGGATGCTGAGTGCTAGGTATGACCTGTTTCATTCTCCGCATCTGCTCCTATCACTCTGCATCACTGTTAAAACAGAGGAAACCTACAACCACAGAGATATACAGCACTGCAGGTCCTTCCCTGTGACAGCCTAAAGAGTAAGAGCAGCATAAAATTTGCCTTTTCAAATGGTTTTTAAGTGCAACAGGAATTTATACTCTACCTCCTGCAAAATGAGATTTAACACAAACGATTTATAGCAACACAGGGAAGAAGCACTGAAAATCAGCATACAAACAGGAGCTGGTATATGAAGTAGCAGAGCTGCTCTTTTGCACTGTTATTAAAAAGCCTTTATTTATAAGGCCCTTGATTGAAAAGGCAAAGCCAGGGAGAAATTTCTCTCTCCATCTACTGTGAAAAGTAATAAATACATGGTCCAACACCAATCTGCAGCCCTGTCCTGGGCAACATCCTCTGTCTCTGCAAGAGGAGCTCTGCCTGAAGCACAGTGGGCTATTTACACCTTGGATTGCTACCATACCTGCCACTTTGGAGTTGTACGCAACTCCCACGCCGCAGATGTTGTTGTTGGCAGCAGCAGACACCTCTCCTGCACACCTTGTCCCGTGGCTGTGAAAAGGAAGGCAGAGAGACCAGATAAACCCCAGCTAATGCACGTGCTGAGCTGAGCTGGATCACTGTGAGCTTGTTTTGCCTCAGTCAGCTCCCAGTGCTGCAGAGGAAAACCACTCAATGGAAAACTGTTGAGTGCTGAATACTGGCATGTGTTCATTCCTTGCTGAAGCAGGCAATATCCAGTTTCCCCTCTGCAGGATGAGTGAGTCTTGCTCTGAGGTTAACATGTATCCCTACACTGCATTTAACTGTAAAGTCATTAAGGCCTTTTCATTTTAGCTTGTGAGACAGGTTCTGCCTCGTTAACAAATCTTAGTAGAAACAGCCCCTGACAGAACAACATAAATATAAGATCAATATTAGTTCCTTTATTTTTGTGTCTTGACAGCGCGACACCCATTACTTTGAACCTTATGGAACAGTCTGGCTGCCTTTTTGCTGTCTGAACACGTACAAAGAGCATATCCCTGTCCACAAAAGAAATGCTACAGGAAGAGGTGGGTGCAATACCAAGCTGGAGTAGGAGAAGGGAGCCACAATGGTCACTGCACTCCTCAGCAGCAGAGCTGCACATGGCTGGCCAGGTGCAAAGCTGTGGGACCTAAGGCATGTGCATCCCTCTCATCCAGTGCCTGATTCCCAAAAGACCTGATGAGGTGCTCCAGCTCACAGAGCAATTGTGCTCTTTCTGCTCAAGTGGGAAAAGTCTCTGCTCTGATACAGAGGTTCAAGTTTGGGCTGACACATGGTATTTCAATAATACCTGATGTCTATGAAGTGCTTTACAGCTCTTAACAGAGACTCTTTAGCTGTAGTGGCAGTTACTGGCACCACTGGCAGTGACTCCTGCAGGAAGGGAAATTGCATTTTTTTTCCTCCTAATTTATCCTAGAAATTAAACTCAAGAGAAGAGAAATGCAGACAACATAATCTAGTTTTTAAAAAATAGCATAGCAGCAGGGAAATTACTGAAACCTGTGCTGCTGTCAGGGTTTTTTTTAGTCTAAGATGTTGAATCAATATATGACTCCATCCTACTGCTCACATCAATCCACTCTGAGCATTGAACCTGGCACTGATTCTACAGCATGCTAAGGATTCATGCAATTCAAAATGCTGTATTATAAAGGTTATACTGAGTATCAGATGGACCATCCTGGGAGGCAGCAAAACTGTTTTAATCACCTTTTTTCCCTCTCTTTCCCTTTATGGGTGTCTGGCAAAAGTAAGTGTAACATTAATAAAAAGATGTGAAGCAAGACATACTTTTTCCTGCTCTACTTAGGAAAAAATATTTTTAGAGGCAGTTCCATAAAGAGAGATGACAGAAGATCTCATCCACTTCCTTTTACAAAGGGGGCAGAGAAGACAGAAATACAGATTTCTTATTCAGCTGCTACAGAAATTGCTATCAACAATCAAACAACAAGATTTTCCCTCATGATCTTGCTCAAGGAAGTGTGACAGAAACACAACATTCATTGGTAGGTGCTAGCAATGCTAGGCATTCATTATCTAGTCACCTATGGGCCAACTACAAGGCACAGAAAAGAATAAATGGCTTTGTTCAAAATTGGTTTGACAAATGCTGGGGTGCAAAACATCACTGATGCTGCCAGATTACAGTGAGAAAAACTGTATTAGGACCTTCCTGACAAAACAGTTTTACCAGAAGGTCTTCTCCCTGTCCTGGCCTCTCCAGAGCAGTGGCCCACACAATGGAGATTGTAAACAGGCCTATTCCAGCAGCTCAGAGTTTCAATACTGTGCTGCTGACTAGAGAGAGAAATAAAATCACTTACGAGTTTGTGGAAATGCATTTGGTTGAATTATTAATGGCAAATAGCAGACTTTTCCAACTCAGCCCTATTTGTTGGTCATATATCATTGATAAACCCTTTGTGGTTTCTATGAAGTGACTCATGTCAGAAGAACAAATCACAGCCTTTCTCTACAGTGTTCACCTCTTCCCTATTTCAATATTTAACGCAGGGGGATAGAACACAAAAATATTTTCATCTGTGAACAAGCTACTTCAAAGGCAAACCATATATTAGCAAGTAGAGCAAGTCTTGCGTAAACTTTATGTAAGTGAACACATTTTATGTGAACAGGCATAGAAAAAGTAAGGGGGAGAAGTGGATTTAGTTGAAAAACAGTTTTGCATGCTGTATTTTAAAAAATACCTCTATAGTAGCTACAAAAATTTCACTCCACTTCGTCTTTGAAAAGAATTCTGTTTTAAAATCCACTGCCAATGGTCCTATGCGAGCCTTCCTACTGATGTATTTCTGAAAGCGTCAGAGGTGGCACAGATTTTTATTGCGGTACCTTTTTATCTTCTTTGAAATGCCTCTGCAGACAGCAAAGAACAGGACCCATCCATCCTATCTTCAGCTGTTTGCAGGGGAGGGCTATGCAGAGCTGCAGTCTCAATAGCTGGGACCATCTGCCTTTCTTGACCAGTTTAGCTGCTTGCATTGGGCAGCAATTAAACATGCAGAGCTCAGATGGCCACTTTGTGGGGCAAATGCAATGCCCTTTTTACTCACATGACATCGTCAGACTCTAAGCATTGTTTACAGAAAGGAAAGCATTCTCCTACTTTGGTTTAGATCCATAGTTAGCAAAAGATTCTGACATCTGAAGAATATAGGTTTCCAAAATAGCAAATAAATTTTTCCCAGCTAACTCATTAGCTGAGTGAGAGAATATAGATAATACAAAGGCCATAGGAGCAGAGATAATTACTGGTTATTTAGATCAGGGCAGAAATTTGTAATCTAATTGCTCTGAGGTGGAAAGCCCAAGCTGTGCCTTCTGCATGCTCACAACATGAAATGAGACGGTAGTATGAGGCCAAGCAATCACTGATTCCTATGGCTACTTCTTCATTGCAGAATGTGATACATGCCAAGGTACTGAATGTGGTTCAGAAGGAGAGGGTGTTCAAAATCAGTCAGTTCCCAAAGTGGTTCTTAAAAAACACCGAGTTCTGCCTCTCATTTTGGGAACAGGGCTTGATTCAAGTTCCTTCACTTCTCCCACTGCTCCTCAGGCTCAAACACAACTTTGTTCCACTTTGAACTAAGTGTACACTCTCCTGCTGGGTCCCCAAGCTGTGGATCTGAACACAGTCAAACAGTGAGTACAGCAAACATGAGAATAAACCCCTTGGCTGCCAAGCCATCTATGGGCCTCTGCCCACAGCAGCAGCTGAACTGCCTGATAGCAATTTCCTGCCTGAGGCACCGCCCTTCCCTTCCAAAAACCACCCTGCATGGTTTCATAGGCCAATGGCTGTTAGATGGAAAGGCCAAAGTGATTCCAGCAGTCTTGCAAAGCCCCAAATGGAAGGGCAATTTGTGCTTACAAGCAGAGCAGCTGTGAATAATGGAATACTCCATGCAAAAACCTCTCCGATTTATTCTTAAAGTCTAATGAACACATTCCACATGCAGCTGGCAGCTCACAAAAGCCCCTTGGTGATCACTCCTCTGCTTCTTGTTCCACAAAACACTTGAATTGCTCACATAGAAACGTATTCTTTATGGAATACGTTCTTTATCCTATTTTGAGTCTGATCCTTCTGCATACATAAAATTGGATGGGAGATGCATCACTGGCTGTGCTAAATTGAGCCTTTATTTCAGGTTTCTCTCAATAGATATTCCATGTAATCATGGCCTATCCAGATGCACCTGTGTAGCTACACATAGGGACAGACTGTCAGAGGAAGATAGCTGTTATCTATCAGTGACACTAATTAAGGAGTCAGAAGCCATGGCAAGAGCTTATAGCAGAGCATGTCAGCTCAATTAACAGAATAGCAAAGAAATACACAGCAAAAAACAGTCACAGCTACTCCTGGACTGCTGGATATGGTGCGCTCATTTGCATGTTAACTTGCAGAAAACTAAGAATCTTGCATCTTAAATCCTTCCGTATACTATGAAGGCAGGAAAGGGATGCTCCACTGAATGTGTTGCTCTCATGACTTACCTTGCAAGACAGAAAATTCCCTGTCTTGCAAAAGAAATCTGAAGGTTCATTGTATCATAGAGTGGTTTGGGTTGCAAGGGACCTTAAAGATCATCTAGCTCCAATCTCCCTGCCATGGCAGGGATGCCACCCATGAGATAAGGCTGCTCAGGGCCCCATCCAGCCTGGTCCTGAACACTTCCAGGGATGGAGCATCCCAGTATGACTAAGGTTCATTGACAAACAATGTTATACTTTCTAAGTAACAATTTTATTTTTTTTCTGAAAAGAAAGAACAGTAAAGGATATCTGCAAAGTAATTTCTCTGTAGTTTTCCCCCTCTGTTGCTGACCTGAACTCTCCATTCCCCCAAGAAACAGAGGAAACTGTTGCAGTTCTCTGACAACCTGAATCATGTTGTTGTCAATTATCACAGATTGGGTGACAATAGTGCTGCTCACCCTCAATGTTTCACTGAAGTGCTTGAAGTTAGCCAGGGGCACCTGGGACCAGAGACAATAACCCCTGCCATATCTGGAATGCTTCAGGTCTATTCAAAGAGAATTTGCTGAACAGGTAAGGATGGCAAAATGGGCCCCACTATAAAATACTTTATACCAGCAGAATCAGCGTTAATGGGACTTGGCAGAACATACTTAATTTTATGAAGTTTCACACTGAAAACAACAAAGGCTACCATTACACACTAAAGCTAATTTTAATTTTCTTCCTCTCCAGAGCTAAGTGGTATCTGTCTCTTAAAAAGATCCTTTGCATAAATAAAGCAAGAAAGTCAGCAGACCTTCACAAATTAGAGCCTTAGTCTTTCTATGACTTTCCATTCACTAACTGGATTCATACTACTTTAAAAGTGTCAGAGGTCCTTTCCCAAAATGAAGCAGAAATCTCATTGAGATCTTGCTTTGGCTGAAAAATTGCAGGACCTCAAAGAAGGACATCGCAGCTCCTAACCCTGTTTAATCCATTCCAGGAGGCCCGTATCTGAGGTGGAAGCACAGCTGCTTCTTTGTTGTGTCACTCTGACAGAACTACAATTGATTTCTTTAGAAATAAAAACAAAAAACCCCATCCAAAACTAGGAGACCATCTATCATCCTAAGTCAGAGATGAAAACCACATCAAATAGGCCTGAAATATTTTTTGATAAGCACTCAGTCTGAGCCCTGAAATCTTTAAAAAGTTTTCAACAAAAAGGTATGTAGCCATCACTTATCCAAACAATCTAAACATATACTTTTCTGGAGCAGCAACTTCATTTATAAACTATAAACCTAAAAAAATGACGTTGTAAATAACCTCTAATTTTCAAGCAGCAGTGAGACTGCAGTGTCTGTTCTGTGATGATTGAATTTAGCAGAAAACAGATATTTCACAAAAATGCAGAATTTCTTACACAAACCAAAATGAAGAGCAGGCTGCCCAAAATCCATTTACCTGTTAAACCAGTCATCTGTATAGCGGGGATAGGGGTAGGGATCATTGCTGCTGAAGTCATAGCTGGCTTTGGCATTCTACAAAACACAAGGAACATGGAAAATCAGCTGAGGAACAGACATGAAGTGAAACACAAATTGAATGAAAAGCTGAGAATTAATAGCAAACTTTGCCCTCTTCATTCTGCGAGTTGTATCTGGACAGAAACCAGTCCCTACAGTGCTGTGCCATTTCCCATTTTCCACACCAGCAAGCCTGGGGAACAATGCTTTCTGGCATGCAAAGCCTCCTGTAGACCAGTGTGGTCAATTTTGAGGTGGTGTGAGAGCTCATGTTACTACTGAGCATCAACATCAACACTTACAAGAGTATTCAGGTATTAAACTACTTGGTGTGGCAAAGCAAAGGTTAAATCCCATTTTCCAAATGGTGGTGGAAGTGACAAGACACATGGATCTTCCACAAAATAAGTATTTTTGAAAACCTCATTTGTGATACTACAACACTCAGATTTCTAAAAGAATTTCAATGCCTAAGAATGTAAATTTCTCAAAATTCAACTGTGAAAACTGCATTAATGGCCAGCACATATACCTGAAAAATCTCTTTGCATATTTTCTCATTCCTTTAGTTGTCTGAACAGCTTCACAAATGTGGCTTTCAGGCACTTCTCAAAATGTCATCCCATGTCTCTGCTTTCTATATAAATCTAATTCATTCCTGACTTGTCCTATCAGCAGCTAAGGACACTCAGCAACTTTTTGATCTGAAGCAAATAGAAAGTCTCAGAAAGTCAAGTGCCATCTTCTTTTTTCTCTCTTAATGAAAAAATAAAGGGTGTCTGAAAATTAGGCTTTTAAAAATATTTAGCAGTTTCCTCTCAAGTGTATGATCATTGAGTTTATGTTTTAATAATCATCATACTCAAGGAACTGAATTATGTTAATTCTCAATTAATGTGTACTTGTATTCCTTTTAAGATTTGGCTGAGCATGCTATTGAAGATAATTTGAGATTTGTGCATGAATAGCTTTGCTCCTAAAAACATTCCCTTTCATCTGAATCTCAGTTCCTGAGATACAGGAATAGACAGTCCATTGGTAGCACCCAAGTTTTGGTTTCAAACCCTTAAACTCCCAAAAACTTGTTCCAGGATGAAATGAGGATAATATTGCCCTTGATACTTAGAGGGCAAAACTAAGTGTCTTTCAAGTTATTGTACAGTGGGTTGTTTTGGGTGGACACTTCAAAGCCTGGTTGCTTATATTCAGCACAGACAGTAAATATTTTGCAGCATTTGAATGGAGCAGAGATTTTCAGAGTGAGTTTCAAATGATTTAATGCTGTCTTCCAGCTCAGAGATTAATTTCTTCTTGAGATCCTTACAGATCTCTCCGTATCTCCACGCTAAGGCCCTGATTTTCAGCCCAAAGATGCCTTCCACTCATGTCAGCTATAGCCACAAACTCTCAGTGCTTCTAAGTCTTTGTGCCCAGGTGTCTGATTAATTTGCTTCTTTTAATTACCCCAACTGCTTATACAGCACTTTGAATGGCAGAGGTTTGCATGAGGTAAGACTAAACAGAACATCACTTTCCAGCCAGGGAAAAAAGGGGAATTTGACATTTGTCTATAATTCATGAATAGTACTGAGAAGGTGGACAAGCAGTTATTTTTTTACTATTTCTCATAATTTGAGAAATTGAAATTACTGAGGGAGAGACTTAAAAGCAGCAGAAAACAAGTACTTTCCCACAGAACATGTAATGACTTACAAAATTCACTGTCATAGATACCACACAGACCTATTGCCAACTTCATATTCACTCCGAACTTCTGCTTCTGCTCTAAAAATATTGTATAAATGAAGATTTAAACTCGGTCATGTGTCAAGTGTTTTATTTTCCCATTTAGTAGAAATGCAGTCCCACTTACATACCCTAAGCTCAAAGGGGGTCTGGTAAGGCTGACTTTTCAGGACATGATCAAATATGCAAGTACCTTGTATCAACCACCTTGTATTGACTCTAGAATTCCCCTGTGCATAAATAAAGGCTGAAAAGCCCTTCTAGCTGTGCTGCTGTACCACTCATGTTCATAGCAGTGACAGACAAAGGGATTCGAGCCTGAATGATTCAGACACCCTACAACAAACTGCAGCCCTGCTGTGGGCCTCAGGTAAGGGAGCTTATGGAAAGATGCCTTTAGGCAGGCTATAAACCAAGTTGTTTAGCCACATGATTTAGCTCTCATTTGCTTCATTTTGGATCACAGCACTCATAGGAAAAAGATAACTAATGGACTGGGAACCATGACAAAGGGCAAAATTAAGAAGTCTTGGAAAGAAAACAACTGCTATCTGAGCAATTTATCTTCATTAAGGTCTTTGAGAAAAGACAGTGAGTTTCAGCATTGTGAAGGAGTATTTCACACACTATGGAAGCAGTGAAATGGATAATGAAACAGCAGGGAGAAGTACAAATGGACTGCTTCAAGTTCCTAATTTAAAGATTAAATCCACAAATACCTAAGCCTCAGCTTTTGTTAATTTTTTTAAGCTAAAGTAAGAAATTAAACAATTTCAGAATCATACCACAAAGGGAACTGCCTGAGTGGACAGCCTAAATAAAATAAATTTTGTGTTTTGCGAAGTGAATATTAAAATCAATGTTTTGCCATTGTCCTCCATAGGCTGGACTCCCCAGCAGGCAGCAAGACGGAGTTTATTGCTAACATGGAGAATTAATTAGCATAGGAACCTGTGAGGTTGCAATCAAAACCAGTGAAGATGAGGATCCACAATAAAAATTATTGTTTTGTGAAATGGGAACAGTTTGCTTTTCCACTCAGGTAATTCAGTGCCCTGTTTTCTTGCCAAACTAGTCTACTGGCAGCTCCTTCTCTTAGACTTGAAGTGTTTAACACTTGATTTTCAGTATCTAAGGTAGATGTCTGGTTTTTAACCTCGGGGAGAACTTGAGCCTCCAACCTCAAGCACTGGTCTGGCCTTAGACCAGTCATTGGCACTGGGTGTTACAATGAGGTGAATCTAATCCCTCATGTTCAATCAAAATCAGTTCATTGCTGCAGAGTGTTTTGATGTTTATCAGTCACTATCTATACACAACTACTTATAAATAATATCTATTATATAATAAAAATGCTACTACAGAGAGGAATGGTATTGCTCTTTAATGAATATCTCTATTTTTGCTTTTTAGCCTCTACACCAAATAAAATACTAACAGAAGAGTATCAGATCCCAGGATGAGACCCTTTCAATAATTTATTAAGTAATGGCTTGTATACCATGACAAAAATAGATTACTTTTGCCTCTGTATAAAATTCTGCTTTCCTTAAAAATAACCTTAGACTAAAATTTCCCAAAGAATTGTCTTGTACCTTTTAACACACATACAGTAAAATCATCTGTGGAAAAAATTCATTATACAAAATATGACACTAACAATAAATCAGTTGTCCCATGAGTTGTTCAGCACTGTAATAAAATTATGTACCTTGAATAATGCAGTAAGCCCATAAATTTTTGTCTGACTTCAAAAGTTTCTGCAGCGTAATTCACATACACTTTCCTTTTTCTCTGTAAGTCAAGAAATATGCCTATGCTCACATGTTAGTGCAGGAGACAATTAAAGCCACATCCCACTGGTCACAGGCTGATTCTATTCATTACAATTAAGTCCTGTACTAGATCTGAGGCAGCAAGACACCTTTTTTTTTTTGTTTGATTTCTTTACTTATTCAAAGAGAAAGCAAAGCCATGAACTCAAATTACAACATAAAACATGTCAGGGAAACTGTACTAAAATAAGTCTGAAGATCATGTGGTGGCAAAATGAAATTCCATTTTGTACACAGAGGCTTAAATAAATGGAATATGTTCACCAAAAGGTGAAAAAGGAGACAAGATGTTTAACCTAGGAGAGGTGCTGCAAGGCTTAAAGATCATTAACAAAAAAACAGAGACACTGCTGCTAAGTCAGCCATTGTACAATAAGCCCTCTCCTCTCTGCCATGGGAAGCACACTTTTATTTTGGTTTGGTTTGTGGGGATTTTAAAATGGAAATTAAAAAAGCCCTGTAACTTTTTAAATGCCTCTGCCTCTGTATGAACTAATGTACATGTCCTGTATTTCTATCCAGCAAATTCAGAGCTAGTTTGAAGACCATGTAAACACCAAGAATATATCCACAAAGTAATGGGTTTTGTTCAAAGATATTAACCTTAAAGAGCAAATTCACAACTGGTGACATTTGCCATTTCTCCCCAGAAACTGCAGCCTTTTACCCAGTTCTTATAGGTACATCATGAAAGTAAAAATACTGAGCCAGACAGCACCAGCCAGATCTTGAATAATAAATAAGATAGCAGCATACTTCTCTGCTGTTCTTCTTTTGAAAACAGCCACAGAATAATAAATCAGAACATCATTTGAAATTGATGGAGTTGTGTCCTGGGCCCTGAATAGTACCTGAGGTGCCTGTAAGCCCTCCTAGTATTCCAGTGCTAGGTATTCAGCACAGGATCTACTTGGCCACAGCATGAGCAAGTAAAGAGCTCACCACAACAGTGATTTGCAAGGCTTAAAGATCATTAACAAAATATTTTGTAGTTACTACTGAAAAAACCTTCAACTTCCTCAACAATCATCAAGCATCTGGGTTAGACCAAAGGAAAAACTAGTGGAATTACAGTCAAAAGAAGATAAACTGACTGCAAACAACAAGTTTCTACTGCTTCATTTACAACAGTTAAAACTGTTGAGCTTACAAGATGTAAGAATTCTAATAATCCAGCTTCAGAGTTCATAGACAAGTCGTCTGTCCCCCACTTCTTATCTAACAACTTACTTTGCAAAGCTGAAAGTTTTTCACTTCTTAGGTTTAAAAGCAAACAAACAAAAAGGCAGTTGAAAAAAAAATGGAGTCTCACTTTAACATTTGTGTTTATTTTCATTAAGGTAGCATTATTTTTAAAGTTACAATTATGAAGACAAATAGCTTTGCTGAGGTCATATCACATTGTATTCTTTTTCTATATTAAACAGATTTCTTTGTCAAGTAACTGATGATCCTCTCTACATATCACTTAGCACTACAATGTCACACAATCACTTATTTTACTTTTACCACAGTAATGGCCTTCCTATTTCCCCTGGAGACAAAATGAGAAAACCAGCATTAGTTACACTGCTGGCTGATGCTCTCCAGCATGTGAGCATCTTTTAATAAAAAGGGTGGAGTAAAAACACTTCTTATTTCACACAGGGTAAAGCACATGGGCAGTACAGCAGTGCTGTATACCACCCAGATCTAAGCACAGATATTTCCCAGCTCTGAAGAACCGGAAAGAAATCAGAAATTAATTCTTAGGTACCAAGATTGTCAGGTGTTTTCCCAGTGAACAAAATGAAAGTCCAAATGTATCCAGCTAAATGCCATCTAACCCTGTGGCTGTTTCCTAATGCTTTGCTCAGAGTTATATAGTCAAACAGGACCAAAAAAATGGGAATCACAAAGACTCAGAGAAAATGTTACGTTGGGCAGAATTTTTAAGGGGTAGAGAATTCTTTTTTGCAATCAATTTTTAAAAATAAAAACAGCTTATTGAAATACCCTCCATTATTTTCCACTGCATCTTTACCTGATATAGGAAAAAAAAAAAAGAAATTGAGGCAGACAAGAGACTTTACTAAGAAGAAGCAGCCAAATGAATTTCTGTTTATAATAAAGACACTGCTTCTTTATTCACCTCTTGGCATTCTTAGCCTGCTCCACAATTTTCAGGTTGATGGGGAAAAAACCTGAACCACATCACCAGTTGTTAATTGCTCAGAGCCAGAGCTCTGAAGGCAAAAGCAAGTTAACCTACAGAACTGAAACCTATTTCTGCTCAGCCAAACATTCCTTAATTTTCAGAGGGGGTGCACAAGAACCTTTAAGCTGTACCTACAACACACCAAGGAGGTATGTTCATAGGGAGTCATAAGGCTAAGGCAATAAAATTAGTAAAATAAAAATAAATTAGGCAACTAGTTGCTGTTAAAGATTTTCAAGGCAAGTAGCAAATTTAAAGCCTTGGGTTAAAGAGTGAAGTCCTTGGTTTCTTTAATTCAGGGGGAAATGAAAAGGGGGAAAAAAGTCATATAAGTTGTTAGAGACATATGAGTCCTTGTATTATTTTATTATAATAGGAAATACAAATTGTGCAATGACTTCTACAGAAAAATACTCTGAACACACTCTTCATCTAGTGTGAACACACTCTTTCATCCCAGTTTTAGGATTCCATTTTATTAAAAACCTGGCCCACATTCCCTTTCCAGTGGATAGTTTTCCTCTTCAGATACTTTGATTATGCATTAGTTTGACCTACTGAAGTTGAAAAACTAATAGAGGTATAAAGCTGGCAGCAGAGAAATGAGGTCCATGTCTATTATTCTTAGTTATGTCCCTGTAAGAAATAGCTGACAAGCCCATCGCTACATCAAATATGTGCTTGCTGGGCACTGAGCTGCAGTAAAGGTTGTGTTTGCAATGTTTTGATGGCAGCCAGCACTTAGAGCCTCTTGGAAGGATAAGCAAGAAGGGAAGGGTAGTTAAACCATCTTGCTCCTGCCCATGAGCCCAACATCTAGCAAAATCTGCCATGGATTCTTCTCATCAAACATAGCAAGATCCAGATCACACCCAGCACCAAGGTCTCTTAAGCGGCATTTGGGGGATTAGGGAGATTTTTTTCTATAGCTCAGAGGCTGCAATACAAACTCAGCAGTCCTTCAAGTCAAGTCATTTAGTATGACATGGTCTGGCAAGGAGTGGTCACTTATTCTGGGAGAGCCAACCTTTCCCTGCTGCGGTGTGTGATCAGCAGGCA
Source organism: Euphonia xanthogaster (assembly GCA_034509185.1). Lineage (NCBI taxonomy): Eukaryota > Metazoa > Chordata > Aves > Passeriformes > Fringillidae > Euphonia > Euphonia xanthogaster. The sequence goes on from JAYDZK010000169.1 coordinate 17,037,475, forward strand.
CTGGCACCCACATTGCAGAGTCCAAAAAAGCTGACAATTATCAGCAATGCTCACAGCAAAATGCAGCAATACTGGACTTGTGTGCAATGGCACTCAGAAAACAAATATGGCAGGTTGTTAAAGATGACCACGTATAGAGGCTACCAACCTATTGTTACAGAACGGCCAAACTGGAGCTTTGCAAAGAGAGAAATCAAAGCGGCATAGGTGGTGTGGGGAGGTGACCTACAACAGAGACCTGGTCCATGTGGGTTATGGAGAGGGGAGGACAGGGAAAGCTAGTCTGGTGATGCAGAGGAACTGAAAGTGAAAGCAGACAAGACAGAAAACTGATTGGGTATTTTCCTTCCCATGAAAGGCTTCTCAGCTGACAAGAGAACTGTTAACAACCACATAGCTGGTGTTTCACCTAAATTGCATGGATATGTGTCCTAGGGTGATGTCATGATGCTTGTATCCCCATTCATGTGTTCTGTTTATGCTGGATATTATGTTCTGTGCCTTCCAAACTGGCTCTGAAGAGTGAAAGTTTTGTTTTGGTTTCTTATCAGCCGCTCCCCCACGGCTGGCGGGACACAGAGACGGGACAGTACATAGTACTGCTTTTGCTTTTTGCCTGGCTTTTCGCTTTGCTCTCACTCTTGCTTCTGCTTTGCTTCTGCTTGCTCTTGCTTTTTTGCTTCTGTTCATTAGTTAGTTTAGCTAAACAGTCCAAATTTCTTCCTGGACTGTTTCTCCTT
>JAYDZK010000169.1:17038379-17057217 GCA_034509185.1 Euphonia xanthogaster
AAAGAGTGGTGTCATCTGGTATTGTTCATTTTGTGTGCTGGGGGTGCTGTGCCTGTTAAATAAACAGGTTCTTTCCATTTCTCTCCAAGGAATCCTTCCCAAACCAGTTGGGGGGAGGGACCATGTGGGTTTGCTTTCTGGAGGGGCCCCCTTTTGGAGGTTTCCTCCCAAATTTGCCCTAAACCAGGACAATATGGAAGATGAATGAAGACATAAAAGTGACATTGTAGATGAAGCAAAAGGAGATGAAAATTTCAAAGAAGAGACTCAAAAAACATAATGCAAACTATTACCTGCATTTCTTCTGTCACAAAAAGCAAACACAGCTTGATTTACAATCCTTAGAGTTAAAAGATCATGAAGACCAATTGTGTGTTATTTCAGTTGTAAGCTGATCTCATTAGCATCCCAGGGAAGAATTATAATGTGACTAATGCCTGTCAAGACATACTGGGCTCTCAGGAATTTTAATGCACCAGTTTAGATTTTCTGGCATTAATTAAAGTTTGCATTGCTCATTCCATGTGGAACCACCTAAATCCAAAATTACAGAGAGAAAAGGTGGAATCTTCAGAACGTGCTCATGTAAATCAACACATACTAAATTTTTCAAGTATTTAAGATTGTAAATAGTACATGATCATTCCAGGTTCTTCTGTTAAAGATTAGTATATTTGAACATAGCTAATGTATTCACGACAATTTACTGGATGTTAAAATTTAAAAAGTGTCCTAGACATCATTAGATGACTGACAGAAAGATCCTCAACTACATCTGTCAGACACGTTATCATGGTTGACTAATCCTGCAAATGAGTTAAGTGCCACTGAATTAAAGTGATTTTGTTTCTCACAGGAAGGAATTCTAAAAATCATCTGCTAGCACTGAAATTATGAAGTCCTTGAACACAGCACAGTCTTCATTCTCATCTTGTACATATTTAAAGATTCACCTCATTTAACAAAAGTCAGAACATGATTTGCCTGAAAAACATTTCCAACAATTCCCAATCTGCATCAATGTTTACAAATAAGGACAGCACAGGGAACGTGTGACTGAGGTATCCACTACCATATACATTTAAGTTTCACCAAAAACCAGCTATACAGTACTGGAAGTAGCCAAATATTCACCAAATACAAGCTCCTGTTCCACAGGAAAACATGCTATCCCAGGCAGTCATGTTTCCACAGCCCTTGGTATCATTATTTGCTCTGCTGAAGTCTATGCTTCTCACTGTTATGCTTAAAAAATAAAGGCAATGCACAGTAGAACAAACTGCTATTTACATGATCTGCCAAATTGCTGATTTTAACACAAAAACTACCATTGACTTCAATGTGGCCATCATTTTATAAGACACTGTGCACTGCTATTCTGTTCCCTGGTAAGAGATGTTCATTATGCATATTGCTTCTATTGGGAAAGAAACAGAAATTGTGAACATTATACTTAAATCAAAGCAATCTGAAATAAGGCAGGGGTTTAAAAATACCTTAGCTACCTACATAGCTGCCAAGAAATAAAATATTTACATGAAGAACATAAAGGCATACAAATAAAATCAAACAATGCAAAGCAAATAACCGTGCCAAGATGAAGTGCCAGGATGGAAAAGACTGAATTCATTTCAAATTAACAAATTAATTTACAGGTACAGTGAAGGAGAGGTGTTTAAAGTATTGGCGAACATCTGTAACTTTATTTACTATATCTAGGCCATTTTGATTTCAAAAAGAAAGGGCACTACTTGTGAATTCCAGGTCTCCTACACTCTTCTACTTTGCAAGACTGGCTTATCTAGAGGGCTTGGCCAAAGCTCTCCTTTTAAAATCAGTTGAAAGTCCAGTAGTTAAAAGTGGGGTTGTGACTTTCCTTGCCAAAATCACCACTGGGCCCAAAAAACTCTCCCTAAACCCCATCAAACTTTGATGAAGCTTTGTGAGGGAACAGTGTTCCACATGCACCATCTAATTCAGACTTCTCTGGTGATACCTTGGTAACCAAAAATAACTACAGCATAAATTTTAATTAAGTTGCATCTAAATGTTGGTGGATATTCAGGGATTTTTACACTGGTTAGGGTCTTAAAAAATATCAGCAGCTAAATAACTATTCTTTGAGAAACAGAAAATAAAGGCTTTCAAATGGAAAAATATTTAAAAATTGTTTGGGCCATTTTCAATGCAAAATGTATTATTTTCATTTTGGCGAAAGGAAAGCTCTTTTTTTCAATCTGTTGAACTTGATTTTAAAATTACGTGGTGTTCACTGCCTCCAGGCGACCATGTGTCTGACCCTCTTCTCCCAAGTGCACCAAGCACCAGAGTGGGATTTTATTGCTGCTGTTTTAATTCAGCACATTCTGGATGTCAAATATTTAAATTAGGTTGAACTGATCCAAAATAAAAATATTTCACTTTCATTTTCCCATGGACACTTTAATTTTATAAAAAGGCTTACTTGGAGAAACCCTAGAGAGAGGCACAAGCCAATTCCAAAAACATCAGCTAGAACTGATGCAGAAATGTCATCTGCTCTTTCATCCTTGTGCATTTCTCAGTTCAACAATCTTCATTTACTTTCCCCAGATGATGCCTTAAGTGAAAATTAATACTAGTGCTTTATGATTAAAGCGATTAGCCACCTTACACTTTCTCAGTGTGCAACTGATTAAGTGCATTGGTTATAGAGAAAAATAAACGCTGCAGACAATGAGTGCTTGTTAGCTTGCACAGTAAGTATCTTTGACACTATCTCACCTTGCATGCACACCAGACATGTATTTAACTTGAAAATTATCCCTTTCAGGTGGTTCTAATATAGAATAAAGCTGGAAACTTTTTGCAGCATACATTGATCGGAAAATAATATCGGTGTCATGCAACTACAATATGTGAGTACCTTTTGATTCCAAAGGAACAGTGTTTTGAGGCTATTTTATAGCCAGCATAAACCAGTGCATCCCTCTGGAGAGGCCAACATCAGCGGCATGGTGCCAACTCCAGCTGCATGGATGGTACTAATCACTAAGCCCCATGTCTTGTCAAGCATCCAAGGTCCAGATCTCTAAAAATGGGCTTCAGCAAAGCCATTCACATAACAACTTTCAGTGGAAGAAATCCAGCTTTCAGCTGTAAACACAGCTCTGTGACACAAATCATCTCCCCTTAAGGCAATCACACCTCCCTCACAAGTCATAGCCTCTTTTGCAGAAAAAGCCTCTTTCTGTGCCCTCTGGCCATATGAAATAATCCAGAGGAGAAAGAGCCTTTACATTCTTTCTGCTGTTCCATCTTTTTGATTGAGTTGAAAGCTAGAGATTACAATTACAGAAACTTTTTACCTTTCATTAAATAGGAAGACACTGACATCTCCTTTACACAGGCTCCTCTCCCCCACTGGCAGTGCTCATGATAAGCAGCAATAAGGTACAGAGCAGAGGAACTGTACAGTTATCTTATTTAGACTTCAATACACAAGCACCAATGACATGTCCCTTTAATAGCAGTTACTGTTGGGAGCAGGCAAGGACTGCTTGTAGAAGCCCATTATGTTTTCCAAGATTTGAAGCATTTTCTGTGTGTGACTAATTCAGGACACCCCTCCAGGTACACTGATAACCTTATATGCCTGGCTGATATGATCAGAGAGAGCATCATCTCTTTTTTAGCCTTTATTACGTTCTGAGAAAAAAAAACCAAAACAGATTGCACAGAGCATAGAAACGAGCCCAGAAGCTGATCCTGCACAGAATAACAGAAAAAAATAGCTACGTCTGAAAGAAAATTTAATTCTTTTTCCAGTAACTTCTAGTTTTTTCCAGTGAAACTTTATTGTCATGCATGTCCTGAGAAATCATATTCTAAATTCTAAAATAAGCCCCTGAGCTGCCAGAAGCCACCTGAGCAGCATAAACAGCCCAACAGAAGGCTATCAGTTTTGACTGCTAAGGCATCAGTCAGCCTCGCATTTTAACACTTGATCCATCCTTCCATCCAGGCAAAAGAGAGGCTTCATTCTGTCTCAGCAATTTCTTGAAGCAGATTATGGCAGAAATTTCATTAAGAGCCTTCATCCATCAGTGTTCTAACTGAATTTTCAGTGCTAGCAGAAGGATGTATTGTGAGTTTATCCCAGGATTTGGTTGACAATTTTTAAGTTTTATGCTAGTATTTATTTTAGAAAACCTATTAGCAAGACCCCAACTCCAAAGCAACACCAAAAAACTCAAAAGAAACCAACCAAGCCCAAATACAATTAGTGATGTGCTGAAACATGTTATTTTGGTTTTTTTTTAATAATAAATGCTTTTTTTACATTACAATTAAAAATAGATGCTAGCACTGACAGTCAGAACATAGAGTTTTCCCATAAAATACCTTTAATGTATCTGAAGTAAATGTCTATTGAAATTAAGTGTCTAGTGCATGTGGTGCATAGCCCTTTGAAATGCAGTAGGAAATGCAGTCTGTCTCAGAGTCTTTTGAAAATCATGCCATGGGAATCAGATTTCATAAAGCTGACTGATATCATTCAATGACACTAAGCCAGTAGGAACCTGACTCTCCTATGGTTTGTGTTTACAATTCCTGAGGATTCCCAGCGTTCATATTAAGTGCAGAGACACTGGGAGCTTTTCAATCTCTTCAGAGTGTTTCCAACAAATCTTGCCCTGAGAAGGGACAACATATTTCTCCCCACCAGTTATATGTGGACTACTGGATTCAGGAAAAAAAATCAGCTGGGATTTCGGGGTGGGGGGGGCAGTGGGTCACCAAAGTCAAAGCAGTGTGGATCAATAAATGTCAGTGGAGCTTTGTCAGTTCTACAAAATCCCACAACTAGGCCCTAGAGATTTTTACTGGAGATACTGATGGTTTGTACTGGTAAATCATTGCACTCAGGCTCATGGCTACCAGAACAGTTTGCTGGTCCTTTTTGTGGTGTGCAGGGAGGCCAAATCATACTCAGAAATTCACGGTAATGAAGGGAAAACAGACTTTCTAAAAGTAAGAAGATCCTGCTGTTGCTACGCTTTGCTGTACATATTGCAGTGCTAAATTTATTGCCTATATTATTTCTTATTCTTTTTGTGGCTGTAAAGATTATTCAATGGTGGTTTTGTTTGTCTAGCAAACAATGGCAAATGCAGCTCAGAACAAAAGTGGAACATTTCCCTGCTTCACTGCTTATGTGATAAGATAATTATTCCAAAAATATGCTCCCACTCTCAGCAAGTCAGGGGGAGCTGTTACGGTATTGGCTGAAGACAAGTTATCAAAAGTGATGAGAGAGAGACTGCTTTCTGTTTGGAGATGCTGACAAAGCGGGAAGAGAAGATAGGTAAGGCAATCTGCTGTTCACATCTGAATGAGAAATTATAGATGATGGAAAACTTTGACTAACCCTGAGGTAAATCCAAGTCTTCCCTCATTCCTTACCTAGGGCCTTTCCTGTGTACAGTTTGAGTGACAGCTGGCAAGGACCGTGGAAGATAAGGCTGCATTTTAAGGACTCGCAGTACAGAGAAGAAAAGAGAGGAGGTTTGGGGAAGGCCAGCAATGAACCACTGCTCAGGTTGATGCTTGTTTGTACATGTTACATCTGTGCAATTCTACAGAGTTCAAAATCTTTTCAATTGCTATCTATTACTAAGAATTGCTGCTTGATTCTCATTGTACATGTATCAATACTTGGGAAAATGTTACCTAATCACATAGTCACCTCCAGTTTTTCTACAGTGTTTTTCTCGTTCTCTCTCTCCCCCTAGGTTTTTTGAAACAAGCGTTCAGCTTCAGGGAGAGTTCAGACACTGAAACCAGCAATTTTTCACTCCTGGCCCGAGTCTCTTGGTGGGATCCTGATTTTTCTAACTACTGCTAACCAGGGACAAACCCACTTATAGGAGATGATCAGCTCCCCACTGCTCTAAGTGGGATAATGCTGCTACACTGACCTTCACCAGCAGGCAGCGGCCAAGGATAAAATACCACAATATAAAACTGGTATCAGAGAGACCTCAGCTTATGCTTCTTCTTGTGGCACAAGAAATATCCATTTGCTTAGTTTTTTCTTTAAAATAGTTTGCTATGTCCATCCCAAAAACCTGCTTTTTTTTCCCTTTTATTAGACATATCTCAGATGCAGCTCCTGTAACTTGACATTTCTTTCTCACTCAGATGCTGTATCTTGGAGAAATCAGTCCTGAAAATTGCTGGGTTTATATGTACATTATCATTTGAGAGCAAACCATAGTGTAGATTAGGCCCCAGCTTTTTAGTTATCAGTTCATAATGAAGGGCTCTCTTTGTGGTGAGAAAAATAGTTTCCTGAAGGTTTCCAAGGCTCCCTGCGGGATTTCCAAGGCTTGGAAGAAAATATAGATCATTCGACAATGAGTGCCTCTGCATTCACAGTGTAGAATGGAAAATTCCAGCTCTGCCCTAACTCCCTGATCCCAGAAAAGCAAGTAGCTATACTGCAGCAAGCCAGGAGGCAATGCTGGGAGAGGAGTCCACCCACACAATGAGCAGGCACATGACTTTCCATGTATATAAAGAGCATTAAAACCACAAATGGATGATTCCAGCAGTAAATCTTTAAAAACTACAAAGAAAAATATGGATGGGAGTGCACTCCATGTGATAGGTAGAAGTTCAACATCTTAAGAGAGAGTACAAAGTTTTCGTCTTCAGAAAGATCTTTCTCTTCCCTGACCCTGCATTTCATCTAAGTGCTAACCTCCATTAAACTATTCAAGCAAGAAAACGAGAAAGTCAAAATTATAAAAGCCAAATTAAAACGAGGAGCCAAGGACAAGGTTTTACACTTGAAAACGCTCAACTGCCAAACCTACCACCTTTGAGAGACTTTCTAATTGCTCCCAATTTTCCAAGCAAGATGTGCAGACACTGCCAGGGTATGCAGGCTTTAATACAATTGAGAAGCTTTTTATTTGCTAAAAATAAACAACAGTACTTCAGAGAAAGCTGCCCCAAAGTGCAGATACAGTGAAACACCAAGAATGTGGTACAGGAGTTGTATGACTATAATTGCTATGTCAGCTTAAGAGACTCGTTTCATTGCATTTTTACATCTAAACTGATATTTTCTTCAGTGGAATTTAAGTCCTCATCTTTAGTTCATGCCCAAATTACTACCTACCAGGAAAAAGGCCCCTGCGGCCTCTGAGAGACAGCAGAGGCTGCCAGAGCAGAAACTCCTGGGACTCAAGGAGGCCTGTGCAGCCTTGCAGGAAGAGGCAAAGCACAGGTGAACCAAGCCCTGCACTCTGCTGTGGTTGGGCAAGGGAGATGATGGCAGGTTTTATCAGCAGGAGAAGGAATTAACCTTGTCCTTAACCACCCATCTCTCAGACACAGTGCTCTGACAGCCCAGGACCATAGACCTCATGTGAAAAGTCCTGGTTTTGAATTTCAGTATTAAAGCCTGGAGGTCTTATCTCCTTCAAGATCTTTCAGATGGGATATCTGCTGCTCCTTTAATGACTGTGTTACCAACCAGCCATTTGCTTCTGCATTTTGTGTTAGCCAGCTAATCTTCTCTTTTCCCTCCACAGCCTGATCACTGCTACACCACAGAACCTCTCCTCACTTGGACAAAGTCACTCCTGCACAAATCTTTTCAGATCCTTGTTTCAAAGTCAGTCTCCTCACAAGTCTTCCATGACTGCCATTAAAGTTTTGATGACCCCAAGTCCAGACAGCTTTTCTTTCCAATTTTCATCCCAATATCTCTCAACTCTCAGATTTCTCTCCAGCTCCATTATTTCAGGATTTCTACCATCATGTCTGTGCACTGCCCTTCTCTGTCATTTTTCACTAATTTCCACAATATTCACTATTGCCACTCAAAAACCAATATATTTCTGCTAAACCTGACAAATATTTATCCATTAAACACAAAATATTTTGAAATTAAAAGAGAAAGCACTGTATTACAGCAGAATCTAGTTTCGGTTTGCGGGCATGATCCTAAATTCACTGTTTACAACAGAGCTCTTGTGTCAGGTATATTGTACAGACTTATTGCTTGTCTACTTGAAACATGATTTTTAGAAACAGAATATCCCCACATACTTTGGCCATACTTGCTGCTGAAAAGTGAATGTATAGCATGTGCTTTGCCCACATGACATGCTAGAATATATAGAGAGCACAATTTCTGAAAAAAAAAAGCCTGCCTTTTAAAAAATTATTTATTTCTGTCAATTTATGGGAACATCCTACTGAGTTATTTCTCTTGGGAGAGAATTCTGCAGTCAGAGCACAGGGTTTAATTAGCTGCTATTAAGCCAGTTCATAAGGAGTGACACTGGCTAATCTGCATTCTGTGGTCAGCTGTTTCCCAAATGCCTTCTCCAAAGCATTCTATATCCACTTATTATCTACCAAATGTGCTTTGCTACTTGCAACACAATTAGATTTTCATCATGTGTGTGTTACTATGTTCTAAACTGCCCATATGTAAAAATAACTCTTCCTTATTTTGGAGCTGTTCTATCCAAGTGGCTGACTTTTTTTTTCCAAAATCCCCAGCTCACCTTGTTCCTCTTTTTCATTTAATTGCAATTGCAAACTAAACCACATTGCTCAGCTGAAGCAGCCTGGGCTTCCTTCAGGAAGGAACGTGAAGATAGGAGTGCTAGTGCCAATGGAGGGTTGGAGGGAGACAAAGTTAAGAAATGCAGGAACACCCTAGTCCAAAGGTCTGAATCCTGAGGTAGATTTGAGGAACAATCAATTTGCATAGCATGTGCTGAGAATACACAATCTGCCCTGCACATGCTTTGAAGCACTGGATCAAAACACCTGGTATAAAGGAATTAAACTGCTCCTGGAGGTTTCAAAGGCTAATACATGCCTTGCCACAGCCCACAACTCCATGGCCCTCCAGGTGACATGAGCCTTCTGCATCTTAATAGCAGGACTTAGAGAAAATTCACAGGTTACTCATTTCTGTCCTAAATCCAAGATTGCAAGCTGCAGCTTATTTAATGCGACACAAGACTGTCATTTCTGCACAAAGAGCCTTGTCACATTTCCACTTCTTGCACAGGTAGCCCCATTTTTAGTCTGCTTCTTTCAATGGGAAATGTATGATCACTAAGATCAGGAGTCCAGCTGTACTGCTGTTCTACTCCCTATTTAAAATTTTGTAGCTGAGGGACTATAGTAATAAGAAAATCCACATCTTACAGAAAACCTGAGCATGAACTTACGTAGTTTGATGCAAGATCTGGATGCAGATAATCAATTCCTGCAACAAGACAATGACAGAACAGAAACCAAAGGTTAAGAGTGTCAAAAAAGATTTTCTAATGATCACAGAACAAGATTCTTTTACAACCATAGGAAAATAATCATGATGAATAATGCAACTGATTGAAGTGAGATTCCAGTTTTTAAATGTGGACTTTTCAATCATTTATGTCAAAATCCAGATGCCATTTGGAAAAGTGAACTGAATGACAAAGTCTACTGTTTTGTAGACTAGATCATATTTATTTATAAGGTTTAAATGACAATTTATCTTTGTATGAGTTTTGTCATCTCAAGACATACCAAAACTAATGAGATTAGTAAGCACTGGATCAGTACAGGATAGAAAAATGAGTACTTTTAACCAATGTAAATTAATTAAAAAATTACCTAGAGCAGACTTGGGGTGATCACTAAGGCAAACATTTCAGATTATATGCATGAAAGAGAACTTTTAATATTGGATTAAACCATTTTAGCAAATATCTGTGTATAGGTTCCACATTTGAGTAGCATGCAAAAGATTTTAAGTGTGTAATACTCATTCTGTTGCATGGCAATAGAATAATAGAATGGTGTAACAAAGGTGGCAGATCTACACTTAGGTGGGATAAGATGATCTATTATATAGCCAGTTAAAACATACAAAGCAAAAGCCACCAATCTCATGCTACATTTTCATCATCACTACTCTATCCTGTTTTTCTAATCACCTCCCCATTACATGATCTATTTCATTTGCAAGGAGAATGCCATATCATCATAGTTTTTCTGATGGAAAGATTACTTCTCATTCTGTAAGGTCCTTAGCTTTAGATTTGCCTTAGGAGACCCTTGTTACTGATCCAAATGGTAGATGGACAATAAAAATCTCTATGAAGAATCCTGTTATTCAGGCCATCTTTTTTAGAGTTACTAGAAACAAATTATAAGGCAAATTACTCCCTTCTGTGAAAGCTGTATCTGATGGACCATCAGTTTTATTGACACAAAGCTCAAATAGTTTGCCATCATTCCCATGACAGCCATGCCTTGCTAATCTGAAAGCCAAGTCCTGCCTCTGTGAGATCAGTGAAATTATGACACAAGAGGTCATCTCCCAGATGAGATCGATACAAATACATAAATCAGGTTGCTCAAGGCCTTATCCACCCTGGCCTTGAACACTGCCACAACCACCCTGGCAACCTGTTACAGTATCTCACCACCCTCATAGCAAAGAATTTCTTCCTAATATCCAGATGTCTGAGTCTACTTTCTTACTTCCACAAAAGCAGGAGTAAGCAAGCCATAGGAGTAAGCAAGTGAGGAACAGAAATAAGGACAGATCCCAGTTGACTCTAGAAAACATTTGTGGATACAGACATTTTATTTATTTTTAATTTTATTCAGCCCCATTAAAGGAAAACATTCAAAATTTATTCCAAAGAAGAGTGTTGAGAGACTGCATGGAATTCCTTTACTTCAGCAAGAACCCATAAGTAGAAGAGCTATAACTTCAACTGTACCGTTTATCTTCATCTTTCCTGAACTTAGTCTGAAACTAGCAATATATCTAATATGCAGATCTTCATTGATATTCAGGATGAAAGTGTTTAATTATTTCCGTAATCAACGATGACTGAAAATAATGTAATCCAAAAAACATTTTCTTAGGTATTTTTTGTACAGCAATTTCCTCCTCCAGTCAGTGTCTACAGAAATCAAGGGGAGTTTCTCCTTAGGTTTAATGGCCATTACAGTGTGCCCTGGAAGATATCTGAGTGACAATTGCAAACTATTTCTAATGCTTGAATATCCATTCCTCAGTACCCCTATCTTTGTATCATATTTTCCCTGAAGATCTCAAAGTATTTATAGAGGCTGGAAGTCTCACCACTACAAGTAATCGATTATTACTTTTTAATCTTTTTTTTTTAACTTCAATTAAATGAAAAAAGTCTACTTAAAGGTATTAAATTAGTACTCAGTCTTCACTTACCATCATCCATAATTCCTATGGTTACTCCCTTTCCTGTGTATCCCAGCTCCCATGCTTCAGCTACATTAAGGTCAAGTCCAGGAGTCCCATCTGCTTGACCAGTGTTAATCTAATACATCAGTGAAAAAAAAAAAAAGCTGTTTTTACTTGACTGACATATTTCCACAGCCACTGGTTTTTCCTTTATGCTTCTGCATGCATCTCTGGTACAGAAAAAATCTTCCATATGTTTTTGGAGTACGCATCTGTCCATAATCATACCTGCTGCAATAATGCAGCTGTAAAAAAAAACAACAAAAAAACAAAACCAATAACAACAACAACAAAAGAAAAAACACCAACCAAAACAAAAAACAAACCAAAAAATACCTCAACAAAAAAACCCTGAAAAAACCCAACACTGGCAAAATTCAATTTTTTATGGTTTATAAGATTTGGTTAAACACGGAATCTTTTGGACTCCAAAAAAAGGACTTTTCCATTTAACATGTCAGCCAGTGGATCAAGCTAGGAAAAAAGTTAGAACAACTGATTTTACAGAAGACTTTTTTATGAGCAGGAAATATTTTTTCTTGAAAGCAGCGATCTACTGTAGAGCTTCCTAAATTTTTGTTATTTTTTCGCTGCAACATTTTGATTAACTACCAGAAAATAAGTGAATTAATCCTCACTTTAGTTTATTGACTCATCAAGGATGAAATCCCATCCATGCTAATGTACCTCCAATTCATTTGAAAACTTTTGCCTCAGGAAGAAAAAAAACCCTGCAGCCATATTGGATGGATTAATGAAACATAAGAAATGGATTAAGGGGAAGAAACATTACTCTTAAGCAAAAATACCCTTCTTAAGTTAATAAGGCAGTACTGCATTTACTGAGTATTTAATCATAAATATGTTGCAACAAAAAACTGACCAGAATTACTTTATTAACTTTTTAAATTAAAAAATCATTTCAATTCCAAGTAAAAATATAACTTTTCTTTCATGACTAAAGACTTCTCACTCTAAAAGTATGACACAAAAAAGCTGAAACAATTAAGTAAAATATGAATTTCCTTTGACATTAGCTTAAGCCAAAATTCACCCATTTTCAGCTGTTCTTTTTTTGACAAATTATATTCAAGTTTCCATAAGAAAAGAAAAGCTTTAATTTTGCTAGCAAATACATTATAATTTTTTGTTATAATTCCATAACAATATTTTACCTGGCAACAGCTCAAAGACATGATTCATATGCAGTTCTAGAGGTCACATCAGCACACCAGCAATGCCCACAGGACATCAATACAGTTCTCTTTCAAGCCTTCTAAGGATATTTCCATTGACTGAAATGAAATTTATCTCTTGAAATGTGCTGGATCTTCCCAATATAAAAGGGGTGCAATTAAAACCAACACAACAGAGCCTTGGATCCATTCCCAAGTCCTGCATTTGGAAAGAACTGTTGGAAAACAATGCAACTGCACAGAACAGCTTGAATGCCAATTATTTAGTTATGATTACTGTGATTTTCTCTCAGAACTTACCAGGTACCACTGCTTTGTAAATAAAGGATCATTCATGTTGATGTCAATGTCATTGATGTCTCTATATCCTCGCTTCCTTCGGATGAACCCCTCCTGTTGCACAGCTTTCCTCACCTGGAAGGGTTAATTTTTACATCTTTACCTCGGCATTCTTGACACACATAAAAAGCTTATTTTAGACTTGTTTTCATGAGTGATAAGGGTTATGAAAACACACTATTTGTGTTTGTGTCATTCATTTGCAACTTCTAAACCAGGGACTGATTCCAGTCAGAATTTACAAAGAGGTAGAAAGCTCCAGGACTACTGCAGTAGCTGTGAGGGGAAAAGACTTCCCCAGAGTGACCTATCTGGAGAAAAAAGTCAGCTTGAACATGTTTTAGACACCAACCAATCAGCATAAGGGTGAGCCGCTCTCCAGGCATCATTATCATGAGTCCTCTTGTCACAGTTGTATTTTCCATTGCCACCAAAATAGAAGTTAAAATTATTTAACAAATTCCAAATATGTCACAGCTCCAAGCATATTTGTCAAAGTGAGGAAGCAGGTCTCAATCACATTTCTACTTTTTCAGATTTTTCTTCAGGACCTTATAAGATCATTAGATAACCTTTCCTGGCTGATAGGGAGGAACAATCTGATTATTTATGCCTCAACATTATACATGAAGTGAAGGACTCCTATAAGGGCTGTACATGTGCTGGCAGCCTTGTAATTTTATTTTCCTCCAAGAAATCTATCAAAAAGAATCCCCTTGACTCCCCTTTTTACAGCAGGACAGGACAGTGCCAAAGAAATTTTCTGGGAGAAAAAAATCTGGTGTTGTGAGCTTTCATCATACTTCTGAGGCTCCAAAAATGTCTTGTAAAATGATCTACTTTCAGGGATTATCCTTGCACTAAATAAGTGATAAATAAATATACTGGCAAGGAAAACTATATGACAAAAAATCCACTAAACTGACCACACTGGCTGAAGTATAGGATATGAAAATACAAATTATAAAACACAAGTCATCACAGATTTTCAGAAATCCTTTTCTTTATGCACTGCAAATCCACAAGACATTTAAGGAAGTACTGTTGAATATAAGAAAAGTTAAACATGCAAATATCTTTGGAGACAGGAGCTTCAAATGTCAGATCATAACCACCTTATTCGTACCCATGTAAAAGAGCCTTCCTGAAGGAGACCACTCAGAGGCTGTAACTGGAGTTGTAATATTAATAACATATTCACACACCTTGCAAAAGGTGCTGTCAACTTTTGCATAGTTATTTTGCACTCTTTAGCCTGAAAACAAGACACATGAAGGGTACTAACAAGACAGCATGAAGAGAAAAAAAAAGGGGGGGAAAAAGAAAAAATCTAGCATTCCTGATCAAAGAGGAATTAAAATGATTAAAACCATTAAATACAAGAAGGCAGTAAGACCCCCGCAACATTTACTTAGGCATGTTCTTGAAAAGAATCCATGGTTATTAAATAAATCTAATAACTCAGAGAACAACTTCTACATGTGGGACTTTGGCATTTCAGATTAAAATGCATACATATGAGTTACACTGCTGTGTCATAGCAACTTTATATATATATAGCAACTTTATATATACAGTCAAAATCAACACAGGAGAAATTCATCCAAAGGTTCAATCAGATCTTAGGACAGCTGAATCATTCTTGGAGGCATCTTTCTGTCTCAGTTAATTAAAGCATGAGAATAAGAGACAGTGCTCAGTGAGGTGTCTGTGACAGAAGTAAAACTGGGATCTAACTGATGGGGGCTAAAAGCTGTTTTCCTAACAGCTCTATTGTTTCACTATAACTCTGAAAACCTAATACGAATTCACAGAGAGTAGGGCACAGCATGGCCTGAAAGGCAGTGTCAAAGATTTCATATACTTGTATGAATTTTATCTCCTTAACTAAAGGCACCAAGTGGTAAAATACCGAATTGGTTCTTTCACTTATATGTGTGCTCCCAATACTTGTGCAGGTTCATTAAAAGTGGAATGGATTGAAAGTAAAGAAAAAACCTAATATGAAATAACCTGGTAAGAGGACAGTGACTAAGCAGGACCCATACAAGGTGTACTTCATGGCACCAGGTCGCTGTACACAGTAAAGAAAGGAATAAGCACGGTGTTCAACAGCTCTAAGACAAAGCTCAGTGATGCCATGGAGACAGCAACATGTGTCACTCTGCCTCCCCCCTCCCAGTCTCACCCCTGCCTCTCTGCTTGCCACTGCAAACCCCAAGCTGTCAGCAGAGAACATAATTAGGAACAGAAGACAAACCTCATGCAGAGGGATTACAGAGAAAAAGATTTCAGGAGTTTGTGCTCCCATGTAAGCTTGAAGTAGGATTAAGTACAAAAGGATTTCTACCAATTAAAAAGCAATGCTGGGGAGCTCTGGCTTGTCTTCTAAGAGAGTGGAGAGGAAGAGAGAGAGCAACTTGCAGAAATAGCACAGGCTGTTTTCCCTCTTCAGTATCATCTCATTTGTCTGATTTGTTCCATCTTCACAATACAACATAGTGTGTTTTTTGTATAACATTATAATTTCCTGAGACAAGGAAATACCCCCCTCAAAGAGGCATCATTTTCACTGAACTGAAACCACTCTTCAGGCTGTTTTCTAAATGTTTCACTTGGAGAAGGGGCATACAGGATGCCACCATCCACAGACAGAAGACTCAGAAATTCTGGGACCTCTTTTTCACCACAAAAACAAAGGGAGTTTCCTCTTATTTGCAAATAACAGTAAGTCATACAATTGAATCTGGAAAAGATGAGGCATTTTTGTGGGAAAAAAGAAAAAAGAAAAAAAAAAGAGTTGAAATTTTTGGAAAAGGTAGCTTTTTCCATGACCTACAAATTGCCTTAGTCAGCTGCCTTGCAGCGTGATCTTAACCAGCACAAGGCAAGAATTTGCCTTTTTCCTCACAAAGATGTCTTAGAAGGCAATGAGCCCAAGAACAACTAATATCCATATATTCCAGAAAAAAAGATCCCCAAAGAACAAATTTGGAAAATTATAATGCAAATCCAGTGATCTGGGTGGAAAACTGCCGATTTAGGGCTGCATACAGCTGACTCAGCAAAATCATCATCTTCTTGCTAACTGGGTACCTACGTTAGAAAAATGCACTTTTTTTTCCACAAGAAGGAAATTTCTGATTTATATGTAGTCTAGATCAGGAGAGGGACTGCATCTGATTCTATTTCTGAAAGAAGAGAGGGCGTCCCCAGTAATACAAAGGCATAAAGTACCACATAAAGGTTTCATAAACACATGCAAGAAAGAACATATCTGCATGTCCAACAGTAGAGAAGTACTGGAAAACATTCTCATCTTGTAACATCCATAATCCCATCAGTTTGTGCAACATTCAGACTTGGAACCCAGACCTCAATCCCATGTACAATGCGACCTCACACCAGCTTTTAAATCCTTGTTTCTCTAACTGAAGCAGAAAAAGCAGCATTCATAGGACTCTGGCTTTTGATAACAGTAACTAAATGATTCAAGCTTGTGAAGTATGATATTTATTAGAACATAGTGAAACCAAAAGACTTTCTTACAAAAATAGCATGAATTTTACCATCTCAAAATTAGGCTTATCTATCTACAATAACAGCCTTTTGTTTATTTCATTCCTAAGTAATTTCTTCCTTTTTCATTAGGATACAAGTTTAAGTACAGATTAGAACCTGAGCATCTACTTTATTAGCATAGAACTAAATAATGAAAAATTTACTAGCTGTGTTGTAACCAGAATGAAGGTCATGTATCAAAGGTAGCCCATGTATGGCTTTCTTTACAAGGAAAAAAAGGTTTCAGGTATTGATTTTTACTATTCTTACTCATGGCGCGTACAGTCACTTGGATGATAATAAACAGCAGGATACTGGATGCAAAACCAATTAACAAAATAACCAATTGACTGCAGTACTGCTCTGGAAGGGCCAGGAACTGCAGCACTGTACTATGCTCTCCATTCCCATGAATGCCAAGACAATCAGCTTCGCATTTTAAAGGAACAGTTGCACCGATGAGATCCTGTAGTCAAATGACTCTGTTATATTGAGCATAAATGACAGATTTGCTAAATTATACCAGTGGGTGTACAAAAGTGGAACAGTACCCATACCTTGAACCTCTAATACCAAGAACTTCAAAACAGGAGAATTTGAATCAAATTCCAGAGGAAGAAGGCAGTCCCAACTGATGACATCAAATAGGTATGTTGGGGGATTTAAAAACCAATAAGGACATAGCAGTGAGTTGATGAATCAAAGGAAATAATGGCTCTTTTGTCTCTAAAGCCTCAGGGTTAATACAGGTCTGTTCCTGAAGGTGAAGTAAGAAGTAGAAACCGATAGCCTGTATTTTTGAAGAAATCAGGCTGGTGGTTGGAATCAGACCCTGTACTGAAGATCAGCATCCCTTGAAGGTGGTTTGGGACAGTGTGTTGAGATGCACAAAGACATCAACAAACAAACCACCTTCAGATAGTGGAATGCTGTACTGACTGTTGGCAGCATTAATTTCTCATATCCAAAGAAACATGGTGGGAGAGACAGAAAAGAGAGAGACAGAAAAGTTCAATTGAGCCAGTGATCGACACATCCAACCTGTTGGAAAACACACCAGTTTAAAATTGTTTTTATAACTTTAGTCAAGGGGTTTTGTTTGCCTTTGCCTGGGGAAAAAGAATTTTAAGTTTCTTTCCAGGGCATTGCTCCTCTAGGTGAGGTCTGATGAATTTAACATCTCAACAGACTGGGAATAGTCCAAAAGATAAAGAGCCACCAGCTGCCATCTATGAACATCTACCCCAGACTCTACCTCTGGCAGATTTGGAGACATCTCCTCCAGAAAAGACTGGTAAGAAAATCAAGGAATGAAGATGTACTTAACATCAGAAGCAAAGAAATACGGATACAACAGGACACCAAGTACTAAGAACTAAACAACTTTAGACCAATGAACACTGACCCAATTCGTTTCTATGAGTTTTGACTATATAAAAAATCTGAAAAATCTAGTAAATGTCATGTGTCATGGAATGATTCTCTCTCCACACCCAGGCTATGCATGGATAAGATGATTTCTGTGATACATCTTAGCCAGATAATAAAGTAACACCTTGGCTCTCTAACATTAAAAATGTTGTTAGACGGTTTTTGTTTTTCCCGCAATTTTGGTGACAAACCGTTTAGAAAGTTATGAGAATGGGACAGCATGTCCCATTCAGCATTCAGCAAACAGGAGCTTTTAGGGATATTATCCATAAATGACATCCCTCTGCTGGTAAAGCCAATCCTAAGTTAGTGAGTGCATATCTTTCACCTCTGATTTCTAAATTCACTTAGAGTTTAATTTTACTATCCATTCCATCTGTGTCATGAGAGGTGTATATATTAGAGAAATACAAGGTCAGAGTGGACCACCCATTTCACATTCTACATTTTTGTTAAAGCTACTAAATAATCCATTTTTGTGTGACTCTCCACTACAAAATAAATGTAGTAACACTGAAGCTCCTCACTACCAAAGAGAAAGTACAGATCTACTTGAGAGGGAACAAGTCAGATGAACAAAGCAAAACTGAATCACTTTTAAATGGCGATGGGGACAGCTCATTTCTAGAAATGAAGTGATAACCAGGGGTGGAGAGGCTGCTAAATACTATTCAGACAGTGTATTTGGTTTAAATGGCCAGGTTTTGGTAGCAGTGGGGCTGCAGGGGTGGCTTCTGTGAGAAGCTGCTAGAAGCTTCCACCATGTCTGGCAGAGACAAGCCCTGGCAGCTCCAAAGACAGACTTGCCACTGGCAAGCCTGGGACAATCAGAAATTGTGGTAATGACTCTGTGATAACACATTTAAGAAGAAAGAAAAAAAAAAGTTATTGTGCCATTGTAATTGCCAGAGAAGAGTGGGCTGAGAACATATGGGAGGAACAACTCTGCAAACACCAAGGTCAGTGGAGAAGGCAGGGCAGGAGGTGCTCCAGGCACCTGAGATGGGATTCC
>JAYDZK010000169.1:17058493-17076898 GCA_034509185.1 Euphonia xanthogaster
CAACAGGTGCATCTTTGATTGGTCTCATGTGGTTGTTTTTAATTAATGGCCAATCACAGTCCAGCTGTCTCGGACTCAGTGAGAGTCATGAGCTTTTGTTATTCTTTTCCTTTTCTTTTCAAGCCTTCTGATGAAATAATTTCTTCCATTCTTTTAGTATAGTTTTAATATAATATATATCATAAAATAATAAATCAGCCTTCTGAAACATGGAGTCAGATTCTCATCTCTTTCCTCATCCTGGGACCCCTGTGAACACCACCACACACATGAAGGTTTTTTTTTTCCATTTCAAATATTCCATTAAAGGAAAAATGCATCTCCTTCCGTAAAATACTTGTATCACTCTTTATTTTTAAATGGTTATTTTCACAATAATGAGCACAGACAACATGAGAATTGCTTTGATTTATAGGAGAAGTAACATTCCCCGTAAAATTTCATTATTTTTAGCCATCTCTCTACCTTGCTTTTACTTTTTTGTTACTAGTTGAAACAATGTCACTGGATATCAAGGACATCCTGGGTATTTTTATTATCACACTTGGATGTTCTGGACTAGTTCTAGTTTTACCCTTTCTGTAACCAGCCCCATTTGCCATCCCGAACATGTCTAAGCTTACACAGATCATCAGCAGATACGTAAATGTCTGGACACTAATGCTGTTCCTGCAATGATCCCTCTTGGCATGTCTCCTAATTTTTATTTGACTCCAGCTTATGTTCCTTGAAGTTTTCCTCAGTCCCTCTAAACTTGGTATTGCAATGTGTCACACCTGTGGGTGAACAAAATAGGAACAAAACACTGCACAATAAACTCTAACAAAAGACTTACTGATTGCACTCTGCATTAAAACCTGGCATAGCTGGGACTGCTCATTAACTTGTCTGCAAAAATCACGGAAAATCCTAACATTAGGAGTACAGCCATTTAGGAAACCACCCCAGAAGTTCATCATCGATCAGACAATAATAAAATATGAAGCTGAACAGCCTGAGTTCAAAGGTTTCATACAGGCAAATAATCTTTCTTGATGAAAACACAACTTAAAGGACTCCAGTTTCAACCAAGTTCAAATGTTTTTTTAAAAACACACAAAAACTTCCATCCTTCTGCCTTTTTTGTTATCTTTTGCTTTCCTGATATTAGTTCAATTCTTGGTAAATAAGGAGCTTTTGAAAATAAAAGAAGGGGAAAAGAAATCAATATTTTTGTCCATTTAGCAGGCCTCTCACAGTTCAGTGACATTCAGGATACAGAGATTAAAGAGACAAGGAATCAATGTGTAAGAGGAGACTGCAGATCATATTCAACATGCTTAGCTAAGCAATCAATAGCTCCTCCAGCTTCTACTTTGAAATGCAAGTGAGCTGGTCTAGCTGCAATGTAAAATCAATGCTGAGTATGGACGGTCTACAATGGAAAATGCCAATTTGGTAAAACAGAAATTTTCATGGGATCATGCCCTCTTTGACAAGATTTTTTTTGCCCTGTGGTAGAATTTAAGGGTAAATTATTAAGGGGAAACACTGAGACAGAGGAAAAAGCCCTGCATATCTTGATATTCTGTGCACTGCCTCAAGAATGAGCAAACTGGTTCACACCTCTACTTTCCCTTCAGTTGGACAGGAGGAGCATAGCAGGATCTACACTATCACAGGTGCTGGCTATTCTCAGAAATCTGTTTCAATTTTTTTTCCACTGCTTAGACAAGCCAGCATGAGAGCATGAGCATTTCTGAAATCTTAAGAAGTTTCCAAAGGAATGAAAAACTTCTTATTCTACACAATACCAAAAACAGACAAAGTAAATGATATTTTCTTCCATGTCTTCTTGCAAGATAGCAGGACAGTCACCTCAGTTATAAAATCAAAGATCTCTATAAGAAAGAAATTCCCTGGAGTTGGGCCATAATTATACATTAGTCTTTCCAGTAGATATGCAGAGACTGCAAACCACAGGGACACTTTATCAGCAGCTTATGGGTAAATTTTGCAGTTTGCCATCTCACCAGTTATATGGTGAGACAGCAAAGTGCATCATCAAAGAAATTAGCAACCTTTCCAAATCAATCAGAATAATCACCCCTTATGTGGGTATAAACAGCATGCCTGGTGACAGAAAATAAAATTGGGCCTTTTGTATATAGGTCATTATTAACTGCAGATCCTGCCTAGCTGCAAAATTAGGAGAACTGTGACTTGCAGAAACTTTATCTTATATTCCTTTGCCAAGTACTGCAGATATGACTTTCCTAAAACATTATGACTGGAAAAAACCAAACCTGCCTTCTTCTTCTTCCTCAACAGCAAAAGTCTTTTTTAGAATGATTTTTACTTATTACAAAGAACACCACCAATCTTTGAGGTGATAACCAGAGTAGGTCGGAGTTATATTTGCACCCTCTATGTGGTATAAAAAGGGTTTTAGTTTAAATGGAAATCAGGCCCAGATCACATTTAAGATTGGAAACCTTTTGGCTGTGCCTGTGCAAAGAAGAGACATGCTTATATGATGGCCAATCTTCTAATTTAATTATTCACTCTGTCATCACTTGTAACTTTGGACCATTTCTTATACCCCAGGACAGTCATTTAGCAATGGACTTCCCTCCTACTCCACAACTCACTGGTCCTATAAGGAGATATATATTACACAATCCACCCTAATATAACCACCTTTTTAGTGATTCCCTTAGTACAGTAGCTGCTTCCACACAAGCAATGAATATCTGATACATCTCAAGGAAACAGGAGTGCTCATAGGCTAAAGATTTCTCTGACTCTGTTGATTTTAAGTTAATTTATTTCACAAAGCAAGTCTTCAGATATGTGGGACTGTGAGAAAATAT
Source organism: Euphonia xanthogaster (assembly GCA_034509185.1). NCBI lineage: Eukaryota > Metazoa > Chordata > Aves > Passeriformes > Fringillidae > Euphonia > Euphonia xanthogaster. The sequence goes on from JAYDZK010000169.1 coordinate 17,061,346, forward strand.
CACTTGGAGAAAAATCAGCTGAATTTGGTTTTTATGGGAAAACTCAACTAAAAGGTGAAGTTATTCTTTTTGTTGAAATGTCCCCTTGATTCACCCTAACACAGAAGAGACTTGTAAATGTGTGAATATTTGTGCTAATGCCCAGACACATTTGGAGTCATAAAGCACCACTTGTAGCAGCTTCACCTCTAACTTCATGTATTTCCTTTGTAAAGACAGATTAGAAGGGCTTTGCAGTACACCTGTGGAGGTAAAGTTTAGGGAAACTGAGTCAGAAGGATGAAGCCTTAAACTAAGTCTGCAGCATATGCTGAAAATACACCCCTTGGCCCCCAAAGTGATTCTGCAATTAAAAGCCAGATTCTGACCTTTACTATAACTCATCAGACTTCCACTTCATTCTCCACAGCTTCCTTCCCACTCAAATTTTATCTAAATAGCTCATCACTCACCTTGGACCATCTGCTTGGAAAATTATAATACGCATTTTCTCTCACAGAATTACTGGCACACATTACCCTTGTTTCCATGTTAGAGGAAATCCTCCCTAATGTCTCACTCATTGAAGAGCTGCCTGTTGCCCTGTTCTTTATGTCATTTGTTTTGTCCTTCATCTGTACTCCATTTCTAAACCACTCCTGAGTCAAAAACCCAGACACTTTTATATAGCTGACCCCTAAATCAAATGACAGCATTCAGTCATGGTAACCATAGCAGGACCTGTAGGGGACTTCCCTTGTGCCTGGAGCTTAGAATAAAAGTTTACTTCGGCTTCCTCTGCTCCTTCTGAGCAGCTGGGCCCCACTGGATCCAGAGGTAGCAAAATTGTTACCAGGATCTCAGCTGAAGAGCAGCTTCCAGAATAAAAATGGGATCACAGGCCTGGGAGAGAAGGCAGGCAGACTAGTGTCAGTGATGCTGTCCTACATGCAGTGCATGAACTAAGCTGAAAATCAATCTGATCTAAATTAATTTAAGAAAGTCTGAATTAAAAGAATTATTTAAAACTAGCTCTCAGTCCTCAAACCTGGAGACAGGAGGTGACAGTGAAGTAAAAGTTGGCTCCACTATGCAGAATCCAGGGTTTCTCAAAACTGGTTTCAAAAAGCACACCAAGTGCCTTCTGATTGTGTTTTCCTGACTGCAACCCTCAGAGTGCCCTGAAGAATGTAATTGTTCTCTTTTGTAACCTCTTCTGCACTGTCACTGCTCAATACATTTTTTCTTTTCCCTGCTTTTCCTGCTCTGCGATCAAATGATGCAGTTTAAAGCTGAGAAGAGCTGTTTTGGGTACCATGAAAGGAGCACCTCCGCACAGACAGAACCCCACAGACAGCCACACACCCCTCCTCCAGCAGCTCCTGGGGTCCCTGCCCTGATTTGGGTCCCCACTGTACCAAGCTGACAGGTTGCTAGGAGGGATTACAGCCCACTGCTGTTAACACCTCCCAACCAGGTGGTAATGACAACTGCAGAAGATCCATTTAGCTTTAATAGGCTATTTTTACAAAGCTGCCTGCTTGGAGTGATACAGCAACAATCGCCAAAGAAGTCTAAGCTTATTCTAGTATTTAAAACCTGTAATACTTAAACTTCAATGTTCACACGAGTGGTAGTGATATACTAGTGAGCCTTTCTTGACCATCTGTAACACCTTCAGAGGTCTGCTATTATTGCCGTGGAAACAAGATAAAAAACTGCAAACCACTGATTTTCCTAAAGTGATGTCTAGTGGATAGTACATGGGCTGCACAACATCTTCTCTGAAGAATTTTCATAACTAGAAGCCAGACACAAAACAGAAGCCAGTCAGTCTTTTGACAGAGGGAAAATTGCAATTATGCTGCTGCTGACATTCACACATCTGCTTATGCAACCAAAAGCAGAGCAGTTGCTCACAGCTACCTGATTACCATAATACACATGACAGAAAAGACATGGGAGCTTGCTCCCATCCCTGCCTTTCCCAGCCAAGTAGGAAGCTACTGATGACTGAGCTGTGCAGGTCGCAATTGCACTATTTCAGTGCCTAGATTCAGAGGTTTATGGATCCCCATCACCACCCACATTAATAAAATCAGCAGAGGTTTATGTATCAATGCTGTACAGAACTGGGTTAGTAGAGTATAGCTGCCAGGGACAGGCCATCTGCCACACATCAAAACAGAATCATTTCTAGAGAACACTTTCTGTAATAAGAGGAAAGGTGGAGGGAAATGACAAGTAAGGGATTGGCTTACAAAAAGGAAACAAACAGCCAGAGTCCTACTGTTCTGGCCTTTACCCAAACTAGTTTTTGTTTTGATACTTTCAGAAGATTGTGCTTGACCCTTGTCAGGACATGTACATCAGAATCCTGTATTTTAACTGTCAAATGTTCTTTTTCAGTTCCAGCTGATGCCTCAGATTTTAGCTTTTATATTGTTCAGATTCTGTACTACTTTAGTGTGTGGGTCTGGGCTTTGTATTAGGGTATGTTAAGCTCTCTTCACAGAGTAGGTACACAAAACAATTCCTTCTCTAACTGGGAACCAAGGACAACTGATCCAGATTTCAGGCCCGAGAGCATAAACAATGTGGACTGAAGAGAGAAAAACAAGGATGGGACTTCATGGGCTAAAGCTGTAATCGGACAATTAGCTCCAATATGCTAATGGACCAAAACGTATAAAAGTGTGAGACCCCATGACCGGTCATCCATTTTGTGACCATTTTTGGGTTCATCATGGGTGTAGCCCTGGCCAGGCTCTTGTGCTGCCCAAAGTGTATCCATTGAGGCCTTTAATAAATACCAATTTTATTCTTTAGCTCTATCTAGTCTCTGTTCTAGGTCAGCCTTCATAAGGTATCACAGCCTTGGAGCCTGCGGAGTGCAGTTGCAGGGCTTGCTGGTGGCCAGGGATGTCCACATCAGGGCATTTCTCCCACCTCATCCCAGAATCTGGCTGCCATCAATTGGCAGAACAGTACCATTCTGCACCTGAACTCCTGAGATGTCCAGTGGTCAGCTTGAGCAGCATATTGAACCCATATGCCCCCAGCAAAAGCTTACAGTTCTTTTCTTGACAAGAGAGAAACTTGTCAAAGTTTCAAACTTGCCAAGTCTCTGCCAATGACTTGGCAAAGGGATCACATCCCATATGAAACTGTAGGCAGGAGAGCTAACACAGAACAGTGGTGAGGACACACACAGCTGGCCCAAGCATAACAGAGCCCACAGGAAAGGAAAAAACCCATGAAACTGAGACAAGCATTAATATGCTCATAGTTCATCCCAGTTGAAATTCTCCTCAATGACAACACAGAGACAGGACAGCACAAGGCATCTCCATCCCTGGAAGCGTTCAAGGCCAGGCTGAATGGGGCTTTGAGCAACCTGGTCTTCTGGAAGGTGTTACTGCCCAGCAAGGGGGTTGGAACTAGATGGTCTTTAAGGTCCCTTCCAACTCAAACCATTCTTTGATACTAAGACACAGAAGTGTGGTCTGAATATTCTTCATGGGTTTTCTCAACACCCACTTCAGCAGAGAGGCATTTTACATCCTTGCCCATGTTTTCCAGCAGCCTGTCCCACAGACTGCTGGCCATGCCTCTCTCTAAAGCACATCTGCAGAATTATTTCTTTTTCAAAAATCTTAGAGGCAAAGGGGTTTCTGCCTTGATTTCAAGGGATCAGGTCATCCAAGTGGTTTGCAGTTGTCACAAGCCCCTCTATTTATTCACTGCCTAGAGCAATGAAAAATGGTTCCTGAAGAACACAAAAGTCATTATTAATTGCAGTTGCATGTGCACCAGCAGGGATTTTGGTACCAGAATTTTTCCTAGTTCCCATTGGGTCAGAGCAGAGGCGGGTTTAAATGAAGTGATAAAATTATCATCCTGCTGAAAATTCTATGAACCATTGTTGCTTTTTTGGCCAGGAATGAGGAAGTATCTTTTCAGTTCAGTTATTAGCATAAAATAATTAGACTTTAGGATATATTTTGCTCCCAGTGCACATACATAACTTGCATTAATATTAAGAGGGACTTCTCTATTCACGCCCATTGAAAGGAGCCCATACCTCAAAGGACTGAGAAAAGCAAAAACATATTTAGGATTTAGTCTATCACCGAAGATTTCCACAGACTCCCGTAAACTGCTGTCTTCATTGTATACTTCTTTCTCTTCCTAGCTAATTTCCAATGAGAAAAATGTTTAGCAGATCATAGAAGAAAATAATTTGCTCAGGATTCTCACTGCAGGCAATCAAAAATGTGCATGCAAATGCTATGGAAATTACTCTGTTCAGACTTTGAGACCAAATTTATGTTATGGTTTCCACAGAGTAAAAATTTAACATAAAAGCTTCCCTCATGAAATTGTATTTCATTCATATGAGAAGAGATGAATCTCTGATTAATACTAACAGTGCCTGCTGCACACACATTTAGGCGCTCTTCATATTTCCAAAAAGCCAGAATTAACTTGTTTTATGGCAAGCACTCAAGATGTATCTTCCCAGAGCAACAAAAGGAAGATTTAGGAAAATAAACTAGTACAGCAGTAGGATTCACTTCATGGCAACTTTAAGATATGCCTAGAGATGCCTGGCACCAGGATAGAAAGTCCTACGTGTCTTGGGCCTGAAGAAGTGTGAAACATCCAGTGCTAAATGGCAGAATCATAGACATGGCAAGTCATCACCAATGCAATGACATCAGAGATGACGTCTTTTCTTCTGGGCCTTTCCTTTAAGGGCAAGGTAAGCTGTATCTATAAATGACCATCACCAAAGAAAAATTATAAACAACAAGACAATGCCAACAATACAGCAGAATTATATAAGGGATGAAACTGCCAAAGTCTTGGTTCAAAATATCATTTTATGAGATTGAGGGTCATAGGAGTGTTCTGTAAAACAGGGAAACCTGAACAAAAGACCAGAAAAAACCTCTGGGGTTCATTAAAAGGCCTGAAAATTTCATCTATCTCTTCTGGGTAGGGCCCTTCATCATCCCTCGCTTTTGTTTCAGGAAAGGTCAACCCACTTATTATTGTTAGTCTCTCCTGTTTCATGTCACCCCATTTCACCATGGACCGAATTGCAAATGAGATCTGGGTAATGTGCTAGCTTAGAAAGAACTTGTTAAAATGCAATCATATTCCCTATCCCAACACCAGCTGCCTCTGCAACAACAACAACAACAAAAAAATGAGAATGGTGTCAGAGGAACAACAGTCAGGATGGAGGAGGCATGAATACTTAAACTCTTAAACTCAGGAGCACCAGTGCAAAAAATAATTAGGTGAACCTCTACAGGGGAACAACAGTGTACATTTGGTATTAGCTTCTTGGAAAATATTCAGTTCTCCAGAAGTGCAAAGACCCAGGGTCCATCTCCTCGTGTCCAAGGGTCCACTCTATTAATTTCTGTGAAATTACTTCAGATTTTCACTGCTGCAAACTGGAGAAACATCTGTCTCTTGTTTTTAACACCATCCCTCTAGGGAAAAACTGTTCAAAGCTTCCCTCCAGTTGAACTCAAACTTCACAGGTCCCAACGAGTGATGAAAATTGTCCAGGGCAATTTTTCTTCCCTTTATATTAATTCCCAAAGCAGGCAACATTTAGAGAGGCAGAAAGCACAAGCTCATAGCTTATATGAATCTGTAACTGAGGTCATGGCTTGGCCAAGAATGAAGGAAGCATATGGCTATGATGTTTGTTTTTTTCATTAAGATCTCATGAAAACACAGTCCTTGAAAGCTACTTTATTGCTCAGAAATCTAACCTGAGCTCTTTATATAAAACAGGGCTGATAAGGAAAAAACCACCTTATCTGTTGTCAACCTTCACAAGAAAAAAAAATAAAGGCAGAACTGAAAAAAGTTCTCTCCTATTCTCCCCTTATATGTTTCCTCTCAGTTCAACTCAGGAGTTGCCAAAAAAACCCCATATAAATCTCAATCAAGTTATTCATCATTTCTTTCATCAAAATCATTAGCTCCCCTAGTCAGTCTGGGCAGGCAGCTGCTGTTTTAATCAAGCAACACATATTAAAAGAGGTTTCAAATAACTTCATAGAGGGGACAAAAACTATTTATCATTTTGTTTTTCATCTCCATCAGAGTGTAATACACTCACAAATGACAGAACCTGAGCCTGGAGGCAGTGCTGCAGTGTGGGATCAGACCTAAGAAGGACCATCCTGGTCCTGATGATGCTCCTGGCAGTTGGGGCAGGAAGACTGAAAGGAGCTAAATAACAGCTTCCTACCTGCTGAGATCCAGGAGACCTCCAACTTCCATACGCAAATATTATAAAAACCTGTAACACTAACATAACTCTAATTGCTAAGAAATCACTGATACATCTATCTGACAAACCAGCTCCTCCCCAGCCAATCATTACAAGTTTGGGGTCAGTAGTATAGTCCGATGCAGGTCTACGGTAGCAAAAAGACACACAGTTCCCCAAATTTCTGCTGCTTTTCACCTGAAAATACAAAGGCAAGGGGCTGTTGGATTTTACCTTCTGGGAAACATTGCATGTGTATATTTCAGATATATGAAGTAAAACACATTCAGTCAATTTGAGCATATTTTATGCAAAAAGCAAGTTGTTCACTGGACAGCAAAGAATGAAAATAGTAAATGAAAAACTGCTATTTAGGTTAAAGTCTCCTGAGCATGAGGTTGGCTTTAATCTCTATTAATGCTAGAGAGGTTTTCTCCATCTGCTGCTGCTTTTACCCAGGATAAAGAAATACCTAGGAAAAGTTGGAATGAGCCATGTGGAAGCAAGGATGGAACAGAGGCAGGATCACTAATACTGGAATATACCTAGGGACAAATGACTCCATACAACTGTGTTGGTTTTTTATGCTTACACAGCCTCTAGCATAGTAACTTCTCCTGCACCTCCAGATCATGCATGTGGAAGCACTAGACAACTAATTACAGTTTAAGGTTACTGTACTTTGTGTAAGTGTTCTGGGCTTCAGAGGATCTGCTCTAATCTCTTGGGTTTCATTTTTCTCCCACTGTTCTCATCCCAGTTTTCTTAGTGCCCAGGTGTTGTAAAGACTACAAATGGCTGTAATCCAACTTCTATTTTGTTGTTGTTGTTAGGGTTTTTTTCTTCCAGACAGCAGATTGGGCATCTCAGATCTACTCCTACTTACCTCTACTTTGATGTATGACCTTTTGGAAAATTTAACGTCCTCTTCCTCCCACATTTATTTCCAGCATTTGTGAAATACACATAATCCATATTTGAAATATGCTTTGAAACCTGTATTTAAGTATTATTTCATTACATACTATAAAAGACTACAAATTATTTCAGAATGACAGATCATTTCAGTGGGAGAGCTGCAAGTGTTAAATCACTGAAGCAGTCCTTTTCTCACTTTTGTCTATTTTGTAGGCAAACAGAAAGTATTTGGGAAGATTCATTTAACTTTCTGGCTCCCACTGAATTATTCACTGTTTGCAAGTCAAGGAGGTAATTCACCTTGCACACACTTCTCAAGTGCAGTGCTAATAAAAAAACCATGTTGAGTTGATTTTCTGACAAACAACATTTCACGTAAACAGCTGTCCTTAAAGAAATACATCCCTCTCTCTATGCAAAAATGTTCCGTATTCCACAGTGAATAGCAGGACACCAATAAATGTTAGATTGATTCAGACTCCTAAAAGCAATGTTCTTTTTCATACCTTTCCATTTCAATCTGGAACTTGCATTTATTTCATACATTTAAACTTTCTTCCAACCTTGCTGGCACATGAAAGTGAAAATACTTTATCATTAAAATCCAAATTCACTGAGATAGCATATGGCAACTCTGAAATTAAACAAAAAAAAAATAAAATTGTCCCTATGGGATGTTGCTCGCTCCATACAAAGTTTTCATCCTTAGGGATAACAATCCAAACCCAATCATTTATATCCCCTTTTCCAGGTTTGGAAAGCTAGCTTCCAGGAACTAAAAAAACAAAAAAAAATACTAGCTGTATCTCATCTTCTCAAGTCAAATGGTGGGCTTTTTAGTTTGCAGTGAATTTATAGACTAGGAGTAAAACACTTTCTCCTTTGAGGGACTGCACCACTCAGCTTGCATCATCTCCTCAGAATGGGAAAGTCTGCTGTGACTGAATGAAATCTCAGCCTCCTTAGATGTTTTCAGAAAAGGCAGAGTGAGCTGAGTGCCCCTGGATTTGTTTGTGAGAAGCTGCCTCTAAGTTTCTTCTTAACCATCCAGAACCGATTAAGAAGACAAGTGAAGTATGCAGCAAGCTACCCAGGAGAAGGCTGGCTGGAGGAGTCCTGGCTGATCACCAGATACTTCTTTTGGAGGTTGTCTTCCTCTAGCTATTCTTCCTTGAAACATGCATGAAACATACTTTTCACATTCTAGAAACTGGACTCAGACCGACAGAAGTCTGGGATTAGGATGTTCATTTGGAATGAATAATGAAAATGAAGAAAACAGTCAAAAATAGCCATGAAAAAAATCTGGAAAGTTCCAACCAGAAACTCTGAAACAAAATGAAACTTTTTTTTTTTTGCTAAATAAAATAATTTGGTGTTCTATTTTTTTCTGATTAAGTATTTCAAATATGAAAATGTAGATTCTACTTCCCTGTGACTCACTATCAACAATATGAGTTGAAGTCTTCAAGATATTTTTTCCTTGAGAAAACAGTAATTATAGTTAGTTGACCGTCCAATGGAAAAACTTTCATTAGTTTTTCTTATAACATGCCCTGCACAACTTGGGGAAAGGCCCTTTAAAAATTATGAGATATGTACATAGTTAGAGCTGGAAAGAGGGAAGTAAGTTTAACCTGGATATCTCCCTTCCTGTTTTCAGAAAATAAACAGTCCAATAGCAATCAAGGGAATTATTCCAAGAAAACCTCAAGTTCCAAAAGAAGCAAAACATATTCCTGTGGTGTTACAGACTCCCCAGGGACCCCCAAACAAACTGCAACATATTCCAATGAAAGTTTTCCCAGGAGAGCATTCCAGTTGAGAAGTGAAAATAGAGCAAGCACTGCATAATTATATTAGTATATCCTGGCCTAAGATATCCAGCATTTTTGTCCAAATTCTGCCAGTGATACTTGCTGGCCCAAGGGAGCAGGTCCAGGAGATAAGTGGAGTTTTGAACACAAGTTCAGCTTGTTTTGAGTTGGAAAAAAAGAACAGCTAAAAATGGTGCTTACAAGGTTTATAGAAAATATCTCATTTTTTTAAGTCACCATGCAGTCACTGACTACATTGTGGTTTTTCCAAAGCATGAAGTAGCTACAGCCAACAGCTCCTCAAACTTCTTGTTTTGCAGGGAGAAAATGCCTCCAGACAATATAGCCCTGACTTTGGTGGAACCGCAGGGAGGACAAAAGCAATCCAAAAGCTCTGCAGGGCAAGGCTGGATGAGCACCAGGGAAAGCAACAGCCAAACACAGATGATGGGCTCTGCACTGAGTTTATCACATTTGCTGGATGACAAAGCCAAGTTAGATAGGAACAAATGTAATTCCTCAGACTCAGACTCCAAGACAAAACACAGGGCACCTCCTCACCCCAGTGGCTTATTTTATTTTTCAGATTCTTGATGCAGACACATTCAATGTATCTGTGCCTCCTCCAAAGAAAAGGAATAGGGGTGTGAAGAGCTGGCAAGGAAGAAGAGAACCAGGTATTAATGCTAACCGTAGCACTGCAGTGTTACATAACTTAAAGCCTGACAGTAATCAGCTCAGTGACATTGCTGTGAGACCAGGAACATAATAATAATTAGATCTGGCAATTCTGGTTCTTCTGTGAAGACTTTGTCTGCAAAGCTCATGGATCCCTTACCATATATTCCTCTGTATGGAAGTATAATGCTCAGAATCAAGTAAGATAAAGACCATGAAGTCAGACAATTTACATTGATGACATAATAAATCTGTACCTATAATAAGGGTGTACTTCTTTTCAGCACTCAGAGAGTAGGAAGCTTGCAATGTAAAACACAAATCTGTATTTTCACAGAAATGTGGTCATTCAGGTATCACTCCTCATACGCAAAACTGTAGTATTTAACAGGATCCATTTATAATGGTATGGAATTGGTACTTTACAAATAATTAGGGAAAATATGTACCATAGAGATGTTTAATATTTCTTAGTCTTTCCATGGTGTTTTGTTCTACCCAGGCCTGTTCTCTCCCTCAGTATGGAAGTTCCCAAGGCCAAGAAGCATTTATTCAACTTCACCAACCCATGACATACATATTAGCATTTTAATTATTATTGGTTATTTTGAGCTTTTAGAGGCTGAAAAAGCAGCAGTCCAATCAAATCAAATAACTACTGCAGCAAACGACTACTAAAATAATTTAGAACTCAACCTTTCATTTATTTCCACTGTATCTCCAAATACTGTAATCAACTTTCAGTGACCTTTGTAGAACCCCTTTTTGTATTCATGGAGCACATTATGCATACAAACAGTAAAGTAAGTTAAATGGCCTGAGTGGATGCACTACATAATACATTTTTTGTGTGATACAGTAGTATATACCATTAAAGAGATTCTTTTAACTGAAGTCTCTTAGGAAAAAGGGGGTGGGGTTTTCAAAGTCACAGCCCTGTGACACAAGCCCTGGTACACCATGCTTAGACACCGCAAAAAACTACACCAAAATATATTCCAGTCTTACGTTGTTATTGATTTAACTGCACACCCTCAGTTGCACCACCTTTTATTTACTGCCAATGTCATATACATTAAATGGTTCTAGTCATATAAGTGTACACACAAGAAACTCCAGCAACTGTTTAAACATTTGATTTTAACATTGATTTTCTGACATCAATAAAGAACAGAAATAAACTTACAATTTTGCTCCATTCTAGACCAATCATCTCACAGTCTCGGTACCATATATAACAGATACAATATTTTACTAATTTTATAATCTTCCCAAGTTGTATGTTAAACAATATATTTAAAATATTTTCAAACGCAGTTTTCCAGCCTCTGTATTTTCTATTAGGCTTAGAGATTTGCCCAAAAGAAAACAGAGCCCAAAATGTTTGGTTGCATTGTTCCTGAGGAAGATTTCTTAGCATACAATTTACTTGTACAGGAGAAAAGGAAGTATAGCTGAATAAGACACACTTCATAAACTGGAAGTGAAGCCAACCTTGAAGACCAGAGTCACACATGGCAGTCTGAATTATATCACAGCTCTAATTTTGGTAACTTGGTCATTTTTGAACCCCCACATATTTTGCACTCATCAAGCACCAACAGTATGCCTATGGATTCCTGGATCCAGTGAATGCTGAGATACTCACAATCTTCACTGTCTAACAGCCATAACATAACACACAAACACTAAATTAATTAAAGTAATTAAATGAGTCATAACAGCTCAGCATATCAATGCACTGCATTTCTTTTTCAAAACCAAACCAAACTTGTCCTAAACCAAAGCAAAATTCTGCATCACAGTGGGTTCCATGTTAATGCAAAGCCACTGGCTCACTTTGTCCATTCTTCTGTACATCGTACTAAAAAGACCCTAAATCATACAGCCTCACCACTGCCACTGCTTGTATTGTAATATTTAACAGACCTCTCTGAAGATCCTAGGCTGGATATTGCACAGACAAATAACAAAAGCAAGGTCTGCTCTATGAAACACAGACTCTGCATCAGGCAGGAAACAAGAGGGAAACAGGAAAAGGCAGTGGGAGACAGGGGAGTGACACTGCAGTCAGAAGAAAAGACATCAACAATAAAGCAGAAACTTAACTAATGCAAATTCAGCAAATTACAGGCAGCAGAACAGAGGCTGAATGCGTCCAGCTATAACAACAGGTTTTTGTAAAAGTACTGAACTTCCTCATGGTTACAAGGAGTTTTGAGAAATAAGTTCATTCTATTGCCTCACCCCAAGTATCCTGTTCAGCAATACAAAAATGATGCAATACGTGACACGAAGCAGCTTCAACGGGTCACCTAAACCATCCCAGAGCCACAGAGAGAAATTAGCCACATCTAGCTCAGCCATGGTCACTGTCTAACCTTTTCTTAAATCCACCAACCATGCAGACTTCCCAGATCCTGGTAGCACCAGGACTACAGTACATCGCTGCTTTTATTTTTAGAAAATTCTACAATAATCTGCACAGTGTTGCCCTTGCCAACCAATATATCACCCTACAATACATTCATTTCTATTTTTTTCTAATAGAAACACTTCTAGCTTACCCTGTAATCTCAGTTATACAGTATTTTCATAAAAGACACTCTATATTTGAGTTTGATGTCATTTTGATAGTCCGTTATTTTATTGTGCGCAGCTAATGGTGCTTTTTCATATAACATCAATATAAAAGATTTTCAACATTCTTTAATGTTGATGTTGATCAATTGGGTTCTTTTCTCCATCTTTCTAGTTACAACTAGAAATATAGATCAGTTAAGATTAGCTTTTACATTGTGCTGGACATAATTCTCTCCAGTTGCAAACTGTTTGAAATACTCAATGGTGTTGTGGTATTTTACTTTAGAATTGTATTGCAAATACAATATACATATGCAATCCAAAGATGAGCCAGAGATGCCACACATCATCTGAGGAATTTAAACATAGAAACTGTGAAATTCTTCAGCACATGCTCAACACCCTCACACTGCAATGAAGAGGACTTCCCTATCATTCTAAGTGACAGGTTAAGTATCTGAATAACTCTAGGCCTCATCATTTTTTATTTTCAGAGAGTCCTTTTCCTGAAGAGAGAAACTGATCATATAATAATTATGATATCTAAATTAAAGAGCAGCTAGGTGCTTTACAGCTGGAACCCCCACAGCTCAACTACATAAAACAGAGCTGGACAGGGCCTTCCGTGAGCAGTTAAATCCAGCAACCCTCGCTGGGCAAGAAGAGAGTCTACAAAGGCCAGGGACAACAAAAATAGGACTCCCTCAGATTCAGTTTTCAACAGGCAATCACAGGGAATTCAGCAATCACGGTGCGCATTTACAACAACCATGCTATGTACATAGTACAGTCACAAACCAAACTTGATGCCTCACTGAATTTCTGATACATTTCTTTTGACATTATCACAGAAGCAATTTAATGACCTAAAGACTAGCTTATCCTCTGTATTCTGGAGGCAGAGGAGTACATCCTTACTTATATAAGCATTGCAAGAAGGGCAGAGCAGTAGGAAAACCTTTTTCCTAACTTAACAGACACTTAAATCTCCTCTTTGTAGCCCTGATGATTTCTTGTTTGGAATTTCACAGTTCATACACCATATGCAGCATATTTCCTGCAATTATTTATCTGTGCCCTGCTGCCTGTATGACCCTTTCTCTTTCCACGTCTGAAGTGAGATTGAATTCTACCTTCCCAGAAACTGACTCTGTGTCTGAATTGTTTTGCTGTTGTTTTTTTTTTTTTTAACACTGTGCTGTAATCTCTACTGCTTCTTTCTTCTTGTGTTCTCAAATAATAAAACCATGTATTTCAATAACCACTCACCAACATCTGCAAAGGGCCCAATTATCATAAAAGAAAAATGCCCATTTAAGCATTAAATTTTCTCAGCAATAAGACACACACAAGATCAATTACCAGATGACATACAGATTACTCGAGTTCCCTCAAAAAAAATGTCTTTTTTTCTTACAATGCTGGCGAGCTGGCTTCATTATGAATTAGAAACAGAATTTTCAAAAACAGCCCTGAGCTACCTGGGAAAGCAATATACATACAGTGCAAGATGGTATCAACCTGAAAAACAGTAACAATAGCTAGTAACAGTACTAGAAGAGGCCCCCTCTGTGAACAGGTACAAACTCTTGGAAACCCTTCCTCAAACACACTGGATAAAGCATAAGACAACTTACATCAGAAATGATAACCCAGGGATCCATTCATGGAAGTCACTGCCTGTTTTCTGCACAACATGCTTCATTTCATCAGCATGGCTGAGACAAAACTTTCTTCAGTACTTGTGTACAGTGCAGCTTCAATGAATAGTGTGTAGGTTTGAGGGTAGTTTGGGGGTTTTTTCAGCATTGGAAAGAAGACATTTCCTCCCATGAGTTTTCCTTGGCTGTTCAATATTTAATACAGATACTTAAGCAGAGCTTTTACATTACCTAATGTTCCATTTCATATCAAAAGATAACACAGGTGTACTGCTGCCTTGTAGTCTCATAAAATTATGGCAGCTCAAAAATTCTCCTGAACATAATCCTACCAGAATGCCAGCACCATGACAACAGATATCACAGCAAAATGCTAAATAGATTTTACTGGGAAGTGTGTCAACCTCTACCATCTGCAGCATGTATTTACATAAAAGAGACAAAAACATGAAGGGATTTTTGTCCTGCCATTCTGCCATCTCTCTGTCATAACACACACAAACCTCCTTGCATGGCAGAGAACTGGATGATGAACCTGAAGCCTCCATCTAAGAGGAGATGGCAAGTCTTGGGCATTACATTAATTTATATCATGTTTAGCTCCACCGAAGTTAAAAGTTTTGTATGAATCTGAGATCACTGCAGTGGTGAACTGCACAAACAGTGCAGTTTTTTCTCTTCACCTACAGCGCCAACAGCAGGATTACAACGGGGAACGGGTCAAGTGATGGCCCTTTCTTCTCCTGCTGCCCTTTTGCTTTCAGGAGCAAACCAGCTTTCTCCTCAGATGGAAGAAGCATCTTGGGGTACCTTCCAAGCTTCTATTTCTTTTTACCAGGAAATCAAACTGGTCAGGAATCTGAGAAATCAAGATGTGGGGCATGGAGCAGGAGGAAAAATGCCAAGAACTGCCATTTAAAAAAACTAATTGTTAATTGCTCTAACTGCTCTGCTCCAGGGACAGAATGTTAGTTGCCTTCAGTAACAGAAGGCTGGAGAAACAAGTTACACCTCCATAGCAAATACCAAGGTCTGAACAAGGGAAAGCTCCAATGGCTCTTAGTCCTTGTGTCCCCAGAACACTGCATTCCACACTGGCTGGAGAACTACAGAGAACTGAGGAAAACCCAGTTTTCCTGATCAGGAAGATTTTAATTTCTGCAAAGGGGAAGATTTGTGCTGACACCTAAGAGAGCAAGACAAAAGGCTCCACCTTTAGCCCAGCTAAAACCTGTCACTAATGTCCTGGAAAAGGCCCTGACAATTGACTTACATTGTGCTGCCATTGCTAAGGGCTGCTGTGCTGCTTCTTCCCAAGCTGCCATCCATCCCTCTTTCTCCCTGTTAAAGAGGAGCCATGAATGAAATACTAAGCTCTGGCAGCACTGGAGAACCCCTGCCTGGGAGTGGGACAGAGGGCACTTCTGCATTCACAGGTTGCAAGGGTCTGTCCTAGGTTGACTGTATGATGCTTTTATCCCCAATCGTCTTGTTCTGTTTATGCTGAATTACAAGTTTTGCGCCTTTAAGACTTGTCCTGAGAGTGAAGGGGGAGAGAAGAAGCGCACAGTTTGTTTTCAGACACTGCACTCACTCCTCCACATTCCTGCTCCTGG
>JAYDZK010000169.1:17078690-17096924 GCA_034509185.1 Euphonia xanthogaster
AGGGACTGCACCCCATGCAAGAGTGACCCCATCTGCAGTGGTTTGGGGAGGACTGCTGCCCATGGGATGGACTCACACAGCAGCAGTTTTCAGCAGCTGCTCATGAGATGGACTCAGGCTGGAAGTTTGTGGAGAACTGTCTCCCCACAGTGGCATGGAGAAACAACTCCTCCCTGAGCAACCAAAGAAACCACAGGTGGTGAACTGCACAGCTGTCTCCTTGCACAGCTGGAGTAAGAGGTAGAGCTGGGAAGGAGGGAGGGGTGGCAGGAAGGTGTACTTAAGGGTTCATAATCCTGCTCTGATTTGGTTAGTGTAATAAATTCAATTCATATCTCTACCTACGGCCTGTATTGCCCACGATGTTTGATGAGTAATCTCTCCCAGTCCATATCTCAACACATGAACCCTTCATTATATTTTCTCTCCCTGTCCCACTGGGAAGGGGAGTGACAGTGAATTGGCATGCACCTGGCATCCAGCCAGCATCGGCCCACTACAGAAGCAAATCCCATGGCTGTGCTTTCCTTTAACTGTGGTGGAGCAGAAGAGGACTCCATTTCCCATCCTGCCTCTACTGTACTAACAAACAAGGCAATATGAAGTATCTCCGTATTTCTGACTCACCTTTCCAGGGCAATCACATTGGTAAATATACCACTAGCCCTCACTATTAAAAGCAAAGCTTGGTCTTACAAAAGCTGTTATTTCCCCTTACTCACAGGGAAGACTCTCTAAAGGTTCCCTTGCTCTGAGGCTGTGTTGTGACCCGCACTTATGAAGCTACAAATTTTGATGTCAGTGTGGATACCTTGTTTCCAGTCTCTCCAGCCAACACATGCTCCTCCATGTCCCACTCAGCTCATGGACTCCTCCACTGCCGGATCACTCCACCTTCTCACTGACTCTGGGCTTTTGTTCCAGCCTGTCCCACTTATTCTCTCTTCCCATTCACACTGATGCCTGGTCCCATACTACTCTGGCTCCTCACAGCTTTAATTCCACCCAGGGCCTTTATCCTTGCTGTCACCTTCTCCCAGCTGTCTGCACCCATGGGTCATGGCAAGGGCTACTTTTCTGTCTGCAGCTCCATGGAAAAGTAGAGCAGCCCCTTAAATGAAGTCTTCCAGGGACAAAAAAGCCTAATGGCTGACCTTTTAGTCTGAGACATTTCTGCTAAAGGAATAAACAGAAAAAGGCACACAAAAATGCAATTTCACATGAAGAATGCTGGAGATGTTGCTGCAATGTCTTAGCTCATTTAGAATTCCAGCTTAAAGATCTAAAAATAGTAAAGGGAATCCCTCCCCTCCCTGCAATTCATTTGGCACCAAAGGTATATAACCTAAAATAACAAAATAGAAGTGCACCTGGAAACCACAGAAATTTGCAACTGATGCAAAAGAGTCAAAGCAAACCTCTCCTGGAAGGTTGTCCATATCTCAGATAATGTAATTTAAACAAAACAGCTTCCATTTGAAGCAGTTCAGTTCACTGTGGAATTTTCCACCTTGACAGTAAGGATCGCTGAAAGGACAGTACTGACAGCAAAAGCCACAGTGCCTCATGCACCTGCACTTTTTTTTTTAACAGTTCAATAGGACAACACACTATGTGACAACACTACATGTACCTTCATCCACTGCCAGTACAGCTCCAGGCTTCAGCAAAATGAATCTATTAAATAATGTTAAAACCATTGTATTTGAGATGGTTCTTCAAAACGAAGAATAGTTCTTGCTGGACTTCAAGAAATTCAATAACATTCCGTTTCCACCTCCTTGACTGCAGTGATGTTTATCACATAACTGCTGTAACGTTTGTAGCATAGCTCCAAAGTATTTTGGTTCAAACATACAGTAAATTTTACACAACAAAGCATTTTTGAGCATTTCAAAAGACATGCAGATCATGGGAATGATGCAGTAACCTGTTTGCATAGTGATGCGGCATCTGTCTTAGACTCCTGAAAAGCTGACATGGATCCTCAAGGGACTTCCTTGATTAAAAAACATTAATTAATTGAGTGAACATCTGTGCTGTTTTCTAGCTAGTAACTAAAATTAGCTGGGCATTGTAATCTCCTTAAAAGTGAAAAGTATACAGAATAAGTGCAGCCCACTTTCTCACATTTGGGTAGCGCCACGCAACTTTTTGCAGCAGCATTAACCATAACAGTTCCTGAGTGATTTTTATAGCCTTGTGGTGGTAGTTTTCTTCCTGGCTAGCCTGAAAACAGGAACATTTTATTCTTGGCTTCACACATTAACATATTAACCATGACAGTGCTGACATTTGTTGCTAAGTAAAATTGATTGTAAATGGTCTAGAAAGCTGCCATTACATTTAGAAATTACTTTTAGAGTTCGAAATTAAGTACTGTCAACACAACTCATGTTTCCATTTATACACAAATTTGACAGGAATTTTTTTGGCTTCACATAGAAAAGAAGAAGGGAGATAAGACTAATTTTTTTAATTGCTCTCAAACTGCATTACATAAAGTAACTGACCTACATGGTATCATAAGAGCTCAAGGACTATTCAATAGGACAGGCTAGATGAGAAAATGTCATTTTACACATGGAGATGAAACACTGCTTCATCCCCCTTCTACTTTCCAGTGCAAACCATGAAGTCAGCATTCACCCAGGCTCATCCTTTTCCTCATATGGCAGATATTCTCAGTTATTTAAACACAGCTTTATTCCCTGATATCAAAGGAGGGAGCCACTGATATGCAGCAGCACAATGAGGTGGAGATTATCAGGAAAAATGAGATTTCATTGCACGTGACAGAAGCCAACTGCGAGTATAGAAACTGCAAGTATCACATGACTACAAAAGGGACCATTTCTGAACAAGAAGGCAGATTCACTTAAGCTGCTCTTAATAGCAATGCAGACACTTAGTCTAGAGGTATCAATGCAAGAGCCAGTCTGGAATTAGTACAGGAGTGCTCAGACATGTAATATTAGGCTGCAGTGAGAATTGGTGGTTTCCTACAAATATCACAGGTATTTGTAAAATTTTCAGAGACTTACAGAGATATTTATTTCCAAAGAGCATATGCAATGACTCTGCACAGCAACTGTACCCAGCCACTACTTTTCAATGTTCTGACTTAATTGTGTGTTTTTTCTCTTAAATTTTCTCATGCATTTTCTCATAAGTGACTTTACAAGACTGGGTGGTTCAGAGACAGGAAACACCTCAGGACATTTGCTTTAGTATCCACTAATTGTGAATTTTCCAGAGTGATTTACTTTCTGATCTCTGCTTAGTAAACAAAACAAACGGAAGCCTGTGAATTTCTGCTCAAAGCAGGTTGGACATGTCTCTGCCTCGTAACCCCCCACCTGTATCTGGCTTCTCTTTAGAGAAGGAGACCAGGAAGAGGTACCCTAGAGCACCCAACTATCAGCATCTTGGGACAGAGCAATG
The DNA here is from genome assembly GCA_034509185.1 of Euphonia xanthogaster. NCBI lineage: Eukaryota > Metazoa > Chordata > Aves > Passeriformes > Fringillidae > Euphonia > Euphonia xanthogaster. The sequence continues at coordinate 17,082,135 of JAYDZK010000169.1, forward strand.
GAGCAGGCAGCACCTGGAACCTATGTGGTTCCCTCACATGGCTCTCACTCAACTACAGAAGTGACCAGCCATGGGCATCCTAGTTGGACCTGGGCCTGGAATCACTTGAAATTTCTGCAGAAGCAGGAAAGTTAAGCTGGGAATTCATCAGATCTTGCTTGCTCTGGTGTCACAAAAACAATTATGATCTTATTTTACCTATTTTCCTCTTCTTCTCAAGTGTTTCATTGTCACAGGTGTTCCAATAACACAAATCTGGCAATCACATTTTGTTTGGAATAAAATTGTTTCCCACTCTTCACAGTGCAGTGAATTGACATCTTAATGAAGGATTAAAAATAATCTATTTGCTGTCATGATATCATTCCTTTAGCTGACCTACTTTCTTTGGGCAGTAAATATACTTTTTGTGCTACCTGGTCCAACTTCAGCCCAGTATCAAATTGGTGCAAAAGCTCTGCATATAAGGAAAAAGAATTTGTCAGTGCCAGCTCATAGCTTTCCACCTTTTTCTCCTGTCTGAGAGCTTTGTGCTTCTGAAAACTGAGCACACCATTCATAAACTGCAAACAAGAGCTTCTAAAAGAACTACTCAAGTTTGACAGCTTACACTCTCCTATTAACTGGTGTTTATACTACTCCCTGAAAAGCAAGGAATCTATGGTGGTTGCTAAGAAAGTGCCACCATTCATACCACAAGGTATTCAGAGCTGAATAACCCATGGGTAGCAGGATTCATGGAGGGGACAACCAGATGATGTACCTCAGATGGCTTCTCCCCACATTACAGAGTGCACAGAGATGTCCTGGAGACTATGACATCACTGAGTCTTACTGGAGAGAGGACACATCTCAGAGGATGTATGACTACTTCTAAAAGTGAAATAAAAATAAAAGCTGGGGCTATTTGGGAAGTGTATGCATACAGAAGCCACCAAGCTTGAAACAAGCATTGGGGAAAAACCCCATAACCATAGCCACAGATTTGATCATCACCCTGATCACACAAAAAATGGTCTGTGTCACAAAGAAAATCTGAAAGTGCACATAATGATGAAACACTTACCCTGGAGTCCTTTTCCAGAAGAAGCTTGTGTTGAAGGCTGCGTCTTCTCCTGGCTTTAGCAAGACCATTGTGATAAAAAAAGTATCCAGATTCTAAAAAAGGGAGCTGAGAAAGAGGAGAGAAAAAAAAATAGTGAAGCTATTGGCTGTTAATAAGGATGACAAGAAAACTTTTACCTGTGAAGTGATTCAGGACTTGTCAAGAGTTATACCAAAGAGCCCAAATCACTCTTGAGAATGCTCATTCCACTCTTTCCACCTTACATTTAAGGTCAACAGTGCCTATGTTTCTGACAGGCACCCCAAATCACAAGAGGAAGCATTCCCTATTTCCTGAAAAAGCCAGAATAAAAGAACAAAATTAATTGCAAAATATTTTTAACTCCAGAGAGCATCTCTCACCAAGAGAGCCTTACATAAATGCTTTGCTGAGCTGTTGTAACATATTCAAATTGACACCATAAGATGGAAGGCAGAAAGCAAAGAGATTTCCACTTTCAGAAAAATACAATACTTGGAGTTTCTTCTGAGCACCCCAAAATGGAACATACAAAGCATATTAGGAAAACAGACAGCTCAGTGTTCAGGTGGGAACAGTGTTCTGCACCTTTAATGTCCAAGACATTTAAGGAGCAAGCAAACACCTCTGGAGGGCTTCCCATTATTAAATGCATTTCTCTCCTCAGGACTGGCAGAGAGCAACTGGAAGGCTCACAGACATTTAGCTTTTAGAAGGCTAAAAGATGTAGTGTTAGGAGAATAACATCCCACTTCCAGTGCTTAATTAGGAAGCTCGACTTGAATCTCAAATGATCAGTACTTTCCCCATTTTAACTTTTTTGGTACATTCCAGTTGAACATTTAAATCTAAGCAACTAACTGCACATTTTTAAACTAAGCTAGTCCTAGTAGAAGTTGAAAAAATAGTTAGGAAGTTGCACATTAATGCTATGAATACTTCAAATTCAAAGGTTTGACTACCCTGCCTGTAAAATACCTTTTTAAAAGAGATATTCTAGAACAGCTATGACAGCCTGATCCTTCCCTTTTTATTATCTGTACTTCATGATAACATAAACATCTTAGCAGGAGTTCAAAGTTCTTTACTGAAATACCAAGGCTGATGTCTAGATAGAAAAATGTTGAGAAAACCTGGGCTGAATACAGGTAGCAGCATCATGCTGCCATAAAACAGATACTGTTCCTGTATACACATACATACAGCGCATAAATATAAATTACCTTCTATAAAATTACCTCATGTTTCAGTCAATCTATCACTATATCTGGTACACTTCCACAAACATAATTTACTATACATGGAAAGCAGTGTGGAAATAGAAGCTAGTGAATTCTGAAAGTCCAAAATCTGGTAATTCCAAAAATGAGTAGGCAAGTTTGGATTTTCTTTTTCTTCAAAGTACTTCTTTATGTTAATTGAAACATTTACTATCAATGAAATGAAAGTATTTCATTTCCATGTTAAAATTCCATTCTGTATGATATATAAGCATGAAGTAACTTTAAAAAAACACCAAAGCATTCTGTTCTGATAAAAAGACCTCTTTTAAAGTGCTTATAAAAGGTTAAGGAGATTTCCTCAAAATCATTATGATTCCCTGGAGCTGATCTGCATGGCTGACTGGAAAGCTTTTCTGGGTGAATTATCAGAGTATTTAGCTTCAGCTCCACACACCTGTGAAAAATACAACAGCTGAGGTAGAAGGAGAAAGAAGACTATGAAAGCTCACAGTAAAGGCCACCGAAGTCTCCTGCACTTTGTATATATCCTCAGAGTAAGAGCTATGAAAGTTCAAATTCTGTCTGGGTTTAGGTAACTGTTTTAAAAAGCAGATTTACATTTAAACTTGTATCTGACATCTTTACCAACTGGGTGATCAGATATTCACATAATCCAGAGTTTGGTAATAGATCTGGCTCTTCAGGAAAAGGCCCTTCCCCCACACTTAACACATTATTCTATGACTCAAAAACATGCAGGGGAAAAAAATCGAAATAGGCAGATTACAAATTACAGCTTGAAATCCATCCTGGTGTGCTATCCATTACCATCCTTTGCTGTCTGTGGCCCAATTAGCCTTCTAATTCTCTCCATGAAATCAGGCTACTTTTCTTCCTTTTATTTTAGTATCAACCATTAAAATCAAATCCAGTCAAATATTGATCTTGATGTTCTTCCTTTAAGGATTAGGCTAAGCAATTTTGAAGATTTCTGGAAATAGATAATAACAGATATTTGCTGTTTATTTTCCATATAAGGTTAGTTTTGAATCCCTCTTAGCATGAAGCAATATTGCATATAGTAAACTTTTAAAGCTGGTTGTATTCAAGTTTGACCATAAGCAATTACAATTAGTACAACAATGACCAGATTTATGGATAAAGACATAAGATTGACTAAGAATCTTCCATTCTTTCCACAGTTATCCCAGTAATCTTTGAGGAACTCGGATATTTTATGGTTCACATGGTTTTTCACACCACATCAATGAAACCCAGACGGAGACACCTAGGAAGGCAGCTCAGTAAGGCAATACCTGAAAGATTGTGATCCAGCACTGTGGATTGTGAATAATTAATAGAAGAAACCAAGCAATTTTCAGGAAGAATCTAAACCCTGCAGTAAATCCTTGAAATCAATGAACATACATTTGGGAGAAATCAGACACCAGGTAAAGGGCCTAAAATGTCAAGCTTTGAAGAGGATTTTGCACTGAGATCTGTGAATACAAGAAATGACTGAAACTTCCAATTCTGAGGGACTCCTGCTAGCAAGCCAGTAACTTACTGGTCCCAACCAAATGGAGAACACAGGCAGCTCACAGGAGGATTTACATTCCCACTATCAGCTACTCCAGAAAGTGTCTTTTGATTTGGAGCTACAGCAAAAGACCAAATAGTGACATGAACAGTGCAAATAATGAAGTGAAATGAAAGCAGATCTCCTGTACATAAAGACTTTGAAGTGTCATCAACAGTATTTGCTCTGTAATGTTGTAGCTGTAAAGCTGGAATTGTTATGGAATAAAATTACTATTCTGGCAGCAGCTGGCTCAGCATGTACCATGGAACAACAATGCACTCAGCCTGGTGGCTCAGGTTCTTTTTGTAAGACAAAAGCAAAGCTTCCTGCCCTCAAAAAAAAATTAGCAATTAAGAAAGATAACTAATTACTGGAAAGCACTTTAACATTCAAGTGAGGAGGATTATTTAGAAATAGGCCTAGTTATTGCCTTGATGTATAAATATTGTCCATTACAAGGCACGACTGCCAGAATCTCAGGAATTACAAGCACTTCATTTACTTGCAGTATTTGTATAACAGTACTGGTGGAAAATACATATAAGCAAAACCAGAATCACAAATACAAAACAGCAAATAGAGCAGAACATTTTATATCCACCTGTATCCTTCTTTTCTTCATATTTGCAGCCTCCTTGTGGTTATTAATAACACTTTCTGAAGCAAAAATGAAATGTCTTTAACCCTCTTCCTGAAGGATGTGGACCAGAAAATAAATTTTAAAAATTCAGTGATCAACTAAATGCAGCAAAGAAAAACTCTTTCAGTGGAAGAGGCTTAACTGAAAGCAAAATAGACTTGATGATCTTAGAGTCTTTTCCAACCTTAACAATCCATGATTCTATGAAAATTGCTAAGATGCACCATTTGGTACAGAAAGAAGCAGGAAAATTTTCAAATTATCCACAGTTTTAGCACCAATACATCAGAGGTATCTTAGCTGTTCTCAGGCTACTGCTGAACCACAGAGATTGAGGTGTAATTATTACTGAAATAAAAATTAGTAAGTTAAATTCATGGTTCTCAACCTTTTTGCACTCTCCTCCTTAGAGCCTTTCCCCAGAAAGAAAAGGGAGTGACTGTGTGCTGCCCTAGAGGCCCCTGCTGGGAAGAAGTACTGTAAACATGCAGCTACAATTTTCCCCTGCCAGGCCCAAGCATTGCTGCTGAGAGATGCCATTCCCTGGTACTAAAAGGGAGAGAAAGACAGTCCACTGCTGAGCCCTCAACTGCTCTGAGAAGGAAAAATCAGGTGTAAAGTAGCCTGCTCCTCAGAGACACTTAGGATGATCTAGGATGGGGTAGCACGCAGAGATAGCTCCCCAGAGCTGATGGCTCCCATCCCATCTTGTCTACTTGACAAAATCAAACTGCTCTTCTTTCTTGGTCTTGCCTTGGACAATATGCACAGTGACACTAGTTGCAGTTTTGCCTGTCACAAAGCAAAGAAAATCAATATCAGCTTCAAAGCAATACAGAAGTTTAAAGAAAAGCCACAGAAAGCCTAAAATCAGATACTATTCCTCATTCTAAAACTGCAGCAAGTGAGACCACCTTGGGCAGAGCTAACACAGAAAACAAGCATCAGCATCTCCTGACCAGAAAAGCCCATCTAGCAAAGGTATTATGAAGCAGCAATAATTTCTTAATAAAATTTCCAAGTCAACTTAAGCTGCCAGTGGCATCAATACTTTATCTGGCTCTCAGGGAGAGGTCAGCATTCACAGTATGCCACTAGTTTTAAGAGGTAATATAGAATACAAAAATAAAGATGAACATTGGTTCCAAGGCTTATCTTTAATATAAAATTTTACTGGCTCCTTGTCTTTAACATTGCATTTTATGGCTCACTACCGAGCTCTACATACATTATGGTGCTCACAAAAAGCTTAAGAACAACCTGGATTGCCCCCTCTTGTTTTAATGGGAACTATCTCTGCCCAGCCTTCCTATACTGCCTTTCACATTAATGCAGAATACCTACAGCACTCTGCTGACTTACGTGCATCATTTCCAATGATTTCTCCCCAATACTGTAATATTCTAAAACCAGTTTACTTTAATCTTTTGTTAAGGTTCCTCTCCCAAATTACTAATGGGGACAACAGTCTGCAACAACTTTCTTTTGAGCAAAATCATTTATAAATACAAGAAAGGCAATTTATAGCAAGTTATCGCCTTCTTTGGTCACCAAAATCAGCACAAATCGATCTGTCAGTGAATGGCACTCACAGAAAGCACTCATTCAGCCAGGCTGACAAAGACCTTCCTCAGAACTCCTTGCCTGCCTTAGTATATGTGGCCATGGATGTGAGAGTTCAAACAAACACTGGTGCTAAAGGAAAAAAATATATACCCACCCCCAAATAATAATTTAATATTTTCCTTTTTTTAAAGAAGTATTACACAAAACATTTCTCCCCATAGAGTCCAAGCACTGCCCAAGCATCACTCCTGACTTTGTAAGGAACCATAAATTGGCATAAGTGAGCTCTTTCATCCCATTACTGCTCAGTAATTACACCAACAGAAAATATGACCTAAATCCAGTACAAATAAATGTATTTGGAGCCTTTGCAGGCCCCTTAGGCCTCACACCTTCAGTTACCATTGAAAGTGAAGCACAACAAAGTACCTAATAGAAGAAATTAGAAACCTTTTTGAAACCTTTTCATCCCAGTTTCACCAAATGCACTGAGAATGCTTATAAATATTCAATAATATTTTTTAAACTCTCTTGCTCTAATTTTCCCCCACCTCAATTAGCATTAGAAATCATTTTACCTTTAAATACATAGATGGGAGCTAAGTCTGAAGTCAAAAACACTCATTCACTTTAGGGATAAGGGCCATGTAAGAGAAGAGCCAGCTAGAAACACAGGGAGCCTCAGGCACCGAAATGACACAGAACAAAGCATGAACATGAACAGATTAATTCAAACATTGGTAGAGAAATGTGAAATAGCACAGAGGACTAAAGCTGCACCAGAGATCACCCAACATGAAATCCAGTCTACTGTGTCCCCACGGCCCCAGGCAAGGATTCACACTTGCTCATTTGTGTGCTATAATTATGCTGAACCCTCAAAATAAGGATTTCAGTTGGAGCCAGGGTTCTGCACAAGCTCCAAACAGCCCCAACGACTCTCACAGTCAGGCCCAAGTCTGAGTGCTACGATTCAGTCTTCCGGCTCAGTTCTCCTTGTACCTGTGTCCTAGCCAGCTGCCTCCACCAAAGCCTAATCTGCTTCTCTAGGCAAATCTGGCAGGTGGAGGTGTTATAGCCATAGCTTCAACACTCCCAGAAGGTATATTTCATATGAAAACATCATCAGATCATCCTTGTGAAATCAATTCAGTAACACAAAGTGAAAATTTCTCTTACAAATTAATTTATAAATGTCTTAGACATTTTCATGTGTTTTCAGCTCTGTTTCATATAAATATCCAACCACCTCTTAAAGGAATCAGCAACTGGTGGTGGGAGCAAGAAGGGACCAAGACTAAGTAGAGAGATACAAAATTCAATGGAAATATTTTAACACACATGATAACAAGGCCACCTGTTACTCTTATTTAGGATAATGGTTATTCTGTAAGAACACAGCAACACTGCTTAAAAATTCTATTACATCTTCTCAAGCCAGCAGAAGTCATTTCCAATGGTTTTTCAAAGGTTTCCTTACCTCCACAGCAAAATATTTTCTCCTCTGGAAACAGAGTAGAGCCAAAAGTGATGGCCAAAGAATTTGTAGAATATATACTTTAGGATTTTATTTTATCCAAGAGGACAAAACAAGGCCTTTTGTCTAGTCCCTCTTGCACGCAGCAAGAACAAGGTTAAACAATCTCCTCAATAGCTGGAACATGAGGTGTTTAATAAAAACCTGGAAGTAAATGGAAGAAACTTAACCGGTTGTGGACTGCGTTTACACTTCCATGTCCAATCTGTCCACAGGGAATTCATGTGAACGCCCTGCACAATTCATGGCAAAAAAAAAAAAAAAAGAGGCCCTTTCAAAGCATCTCGCTTCTCTGAGGTGGCCATGTTATAATACAAGCAGAGCTGAGCTCCAGGAGCTCTTTCACTCTGAAGTCTGTAAGAGAAGCACTGCTGTTCAGGTAGATCAATTCTGATGTTAAATGGCTACTGTCATTTTCTCATTAGTTTTGTAGTTCGATTACCCCACCCAGTGCTTCCAAGCACTTACAAAACACCGCTCCATAGGTTTGGTTACAAGTTTGTGATATTAGGAATTTGATCTGCAATTGAATGAATCACACAGGTGTAAGGTTTTACTGTATCTGTATCACTGTTAGGTTTGTCACTGAAGAGCTCCATCCTGCAAGCACATCAAGTCCTACAAGTCATCAGTGCATCGATGATACTCTGGATTTGCTGATAGTTTTATCAGTGAATTGGAGAAGTCATTTGACACTTCAAACATGGTTATTCTAGTTTATGGGAATGGATCTGTGCAGTTTAGAGAGTTTTATCTGTTATTCCCTAGTAACTGTAAACACCATTATCAAGTCTACCACATGCCCTCTGGAAAGCAGGATACTTCCCAGATTTCGAGGAGAATGTTGCTTATACACTAGACCTCAAATTGGACTGTCTGGGTTAATCCAGACTGTCATTACCTGGAGTAGGTAATTATTATTGTTTGGCTGACAGGCTGAAGTAAAGGCTGAACAATCATCATTATGTCCTCTTACATAAACAGTGTGGCTGTGGGTGTGTGAGCAAGAAGAGCGCCTCAGTCAAGCCCTGGGCACCAGAAAAAATTCTGGTGTTCAGCACCAAAAAAGTCACTGGGAGCATCTACCAACTGTGTTGTCATTTTTAGCAGCAACAAACGACCACTGGGAAAAGGAGGAAACCTCTCCAATCATTCAGCTATACAATTCCATTACAACCACACAAAGATCAGATAAACACACACATTAGAATAATTAAGTAAATAAGATTTCATGAGAAGGTGAATCAATTAAATTTTCTTAAAGCAAATATGTGTTACACAAAAATTTTTATACACAAATTGGGAGAATTTTACCATCCCATTAAAACAAAACAAAACCACCTCCATCCAATAAAAACAAAACAATAATGAAGGAACACAACAAAATAGAATAAACAAACACACACATACACATACCCCCAAACCTAAACAAACAAAAATGAGAAAAGAAGACAGAAATCAGACTCCAGACATTCTTTAGAGACAATTAGTCAGTACTTGACCCAGTTAATTAACCATACCTCATTTAGTCTGAGGCAGTCAATGCTGTAAGAATAAAGGGAGGAAAAAGGATGGGAATCCAGAAGTGGCTTTGCCAGTTCTACATTTTATTAACAAAGGTGAATAAAATTTTGGCTCTAAGTACTTATCTCCTCCTTGGAGCCATGGAGCTCCTCAGGATATCCTGTCACTCTTTTGATGTTCTGATGTGTTTTCAAAGCATCTCTCAAGATGTTAATATTCTGTGTAAGTTTTCACAACTCAAACGACCTTCTCTCCAAGATCATTCAACCCATGACCATTTCCTTTACTATTTCCCTCTCTGCTCTTGCTTCACATGGTAGCAACTCTGCTCTAGTACAGAGCCAGAACTAAATTTCCAAAGACATGAGTTTCAGTATCTACTTATATTAGGAAATCTTGGGCAATTAGAGCTGTAACATTCTTGTTTCAGTTGCCTCCCATGTAAAATGGTATACTCCTATAAGTACTAGTTTAGTTATTTTATTTATTGATAGGCTTCACTTAATTAATGTTTGCGCAGCATTACAGACTGTGATATGAAACTCTTAACTGTAAAATGCCAAGTGCCATTGCAAGCGTATATTAATGGGTATATCTACACATGTAATATATCTGTGAGAAATCAGGCACCTCTTTAACAACAAATATTTGTTAACAGTTGTAATATATTTAAACAATATAAGATGGAAATCTCTTCTCCCTATCAGTATATTTTCCCTAGAGAAAACTCATAAAAACCATTTTGATTCAGTTAGAGTCTGCAAATTTAAATGGCCATGGTACGCTTCTGAGATAGATCAATATTGCTGACAGCAATTAGCACTGCTTATAAAAGGCCACTTTGCCCCACTCCTGATTTACAGCCAGCCCATCTCTCCTTTTAAGCATGCAACCAAGTAGGTTGACTACTATTGTCATACAGGAGCCTGGTGTCACATCAGCTTCAGAAACACAGAGATAAAAGCCATGAGCTAAAGTTTGCTATTTAAAAAACAACATTCAGATGCAGCATGCCCCAGACACATAATGACAGTACTTAAACCTCACTGATGAAGAAGGGGAAAGACGTTGCTAAACACTAAGATCCTGATTTTCAGTAAGGCACTTGGGCATTGTTACATGAATGTAGACTTAAAAATAAAGTGGCTACATAAACACATGTGCAAGTGCTTAGCTCACGCAGCATCTAAAAGCAGAGTCAGGAACTTAAGACCAACTCAGAGCAAAATTAGTTGGTTACTGATAAGAGTTACTCAAGAAGGCACAGATTATGTGAATTACTCTAATGCAAAGATGCTACCTCTTACTGACACTTTAAGAAGATCTGACCACTGTTGCAATTCAAAACCTCTACTCTTTCCTTTTTACTTTGTGTCTGTTTAATGCTAGGCTGCCAAGGAAGAGCCCATAGACAGAAAGTGCTTCACAGAGAGGTTTCTGTTATTACACCACACTGAAAAAGTCTTCCAGTTGCCAGAGAAGCAGTCAGATCCTTCAGAAAAATATGTGCTTTATGGGAGAGAAGCCCATGGGTTAGAAACAAAACTGCGACATTAAAGGACAGAAGGGCAGGAGGGTCACACTGTTTCTCCTTTCTTATTTTTTTTTTTTTAACATAAGGTAGTATGCTTGAGAAAAGCAAGGGAGGGAAGCCTCAAGAAAAACATTTTCAGCAGAGACAAGGAAAAGAAAACATTTTGGACCAGTGCTTTTTTCCTTATTTTTGTAAATTTTCTTGATTCTGCTAGGAGGAAGTCACAGACACTAGCCTCACTACCACAAGATCAGGTCAGAGGCAAATCCTTAACTGACACCACCACAACCTGGAAAGAGCTCCTGTTGACTCTTGACAAAAAAGCATAATGGTCACTACACAACAAGGAGCAGCTGCTCTGAGTGGGATCAAGAGCTCTGTGGTAGACAGAAGAAAAAATTATGACTTAAACCTAGCAATAAGGATGAGAAAGGAAAGCAAACAGCAACACCCAACACCACCCCTTACCCTTCCTCCCAGGGCCTCACTCACTGACCTTTCAAGCATCTGTAAATTAGGTCTTTTACTGACAATTAATAAATGATGGAAATCTATTGCTGGCAAAAATTGTTTTCAGTCCAGCATGTTCTTGTATGTTATCTTGCTCCTATGACATTAGTCAAGCAAGAAAAATGTAGGAAAGGAAAATTTTAATTAATCACTCAGCGTTTCAGCCTTTAGAGCCTGAAAAACTGGTTTCTCTAGCAAGGTATAATATATTTAAGATGAAGAATGACTGTTCAGTTAGATGGGGGAAAAGGGATTTTACAGAATCACACTGAGTGTTTTAATCTTCATCAAAAGAAAGAAAAATATTCACTTGCTTTCCTGACATGGTTCCATTCTGAACTATATCTTAATTGTAGGAGAAACTGAATGGTTTTACAGTTAAGAGATGAAATGTACACTTGCCTGTCAAGTTTGGGGGTTTAAATGGCAATATGAAAATTAAAAGATGGAAATGCTGTCAAGATGATGATGCCGTAACCAACAACCATCATTCAATCAATGTTAGCAGCCAATTTTTCCAAATGTGCAAATGTCTTCCAGTTCTGATTTTTAATACTTCACTCAAAATCTGAACTGACAGTTCCACTTTACAACTGGCTCTAAGTAACTTCTAAACAGCTAAGTTCAGCTGAAATACTGTCCTAAAATTAATTGATATAGGGAAGCATAAAGTCCCTGTGGGACTGATGGGAATCCAACGGTCATGGTTATAGCTAATTCACCATATTTGGCTGCAGCTAAAAGCCTTAAAAAGAAGCTTTTGCTTCCTTTTGTGTTGCACAGTAGGTGACAGAGCCAGTACTCACCCACAGAGCAGATTTCAGAATCACACTCCTCCGTTTCACTGGCTTTTCATAAAAAATTAGTAGGTAGAAAGAAGCATCCTTTGTAATCAGGAAAGGGAAGGCTATATTCCACCTTTTTTACTACCCATACAAGGAAGAGATTTACCTCTTTGGCTCTGAGTTTTGTATCCAACAATCATCTGAAACAGCAAATTTCTCTACTTAATAATAATATTTAAATACGTATTTGCTGGTTTTCAGGTTTTCATAGATTGATTCTTTGGGTAAAACTGCTCTGACATATTACCATCTTATTCATCTGGTAAGCAAATAATTTAGTTCAGTCATGAGTATCTGGGATATATGTGCCAACCAGTTTGATGTAAACACTGAGGTCGCTATTAGCATTTATTACTACTTTGTGGACAAAGTAGTTAAGAATGTAACATTTCCACAGAAGTCTTGTTTAAGAAGGTAGGTAATACAGGACAATGTCCCCGTTTACTCCTTGTGAAAGAGCTATTACTACCCAATTTATTTCTTTATAATCACAGTGTATAAATGGAGAGAGTGGCCAAGCTCATAATTTCTTTTTTAAGTCCAAGCTCCTGCTATTTGCTGAACAGAGCCAGCACAGCTGAGTTACACTGCTGAGCTACTGTCATAAATCTATGATCAATTGTATTTTACACTGCATGATCAACTGTGCGTCATGGCCACTCAGAACTTCACACAGTACACACCGAATTCAGCTCTCTCTGTGATGCTGCTTTCTGTCACAAAACAAGGCCTGAGCCTGCTGAGCTGAAATTAAATCTCCATTTCAGTAGCACAGGGTTTGCCTTTCCAATGAACTGAGAGTTAAATGCAGAGTTTGCCTTGATTTACAAGAGCAACACACTAGACTTTGACAAATACTTGAGCAGTTCAGCCTCCTCCCACCAGAGGCTACGGATGGATGGAAGTGTTGAGCGGCTCACTGCAATATTTATAGTCGCCATGCAGCAGCATCCTGTAAAGACCTGACTCATTTAATTATCTGAAAAAGTTGAAAGAAAAAAAAAAAGAAGAAGAACAGGGTTTCTGATGACTGGAATAACATTGCAGGACAAAGGTAAATTTTACATCTATTAACAGCACTGAATTTGCTACTACCGCTCACACAGAAATTACCCACCCCTTCTGTGGACCGGAACTGCACAAAAGGATTTCCCAGCTATAATATTTTAGTAAGACCTGGCATAATTTATCATTCATTTTAACAATTTGGCTTGATTTCCAGCTCACTGAATATTCTGTGAGCATGGACATTTCTTAGAACTTACTAATGGAAACTATCTACAAGATAAATTCTACCTATGTTTTGTCAACTACTATGCAACTGCTTTATTACAAGCCTTTGAAACTTGAGTTGCACATCTCGATTTTAATTGAACAACTCCATTGATGGATGAGGTTAAGGGTCATATGCAAACTTCTATTTAGCTGCACTAAGCATTAACTATCATCAGCATAACTATTCCAGGGAGTCTAGAAGCTCTTATGTTGCTGTTGCTTTTGCTTGGTTTTCTTTCTTTGTTTGAAATCAACCTGGTTTTCTTGTTAAAAACTCCAGTAGAAATTAAATTTCTGCTTATATTGTTCTGACTTGGAATGAGTAAAACATGTCAGTACTCCTACACTGATAGCAACAGCACTGAAATTGGATTTGTTTCCCCACTTTAACCACATCAGTATAGTTACAGCAGTAAAAGTTTTCCTAAGAGTTGGTAGGGTCTTATATCTTGTCATCTGGCATGTTATGGGAAGAAGATAGAAAGCTATCTTTCACCTTCACACAACAGCTGGATTTTCAAAAAGATAACAAAAATTCAAATACCTCTGTCCTTTTCTGAAGGAGACAAGCAGCAGACCCAGTCTCTGGGACCATTTGTCTGCTAATAAACAAATGCCAAGCACACCGAGCACTCTGGGCTAGATGGCAGGAGATAGATTAGTAGAAAGCAGTTCCAGTATGCTGGGATCACAGCATTCAGGAAATTCTGTCCACTTCTTACACGTTTTTTCCTTGACACTGGCAAAACTAAATGTAATGTAAAAACCAATACTTGCACATTTCCCCATTGGGCTGCAGGATCAAAAAAAAAAGTGTAAAAAGAACTGCACTTGTGATGCAGTTCCTGGGTCTCTACCACATGTTCTGTTTTGCAAATGGGTCCAAACAACATGGAATAAATAAAATTATAAATGCAGGCAGCTTTATAAACTGAGAGAATTCCATAACTCTGTTTACTGAGCTGTAGTTCAGGGAAAAAAAAACTAAAAATCTGTAAAGGTAAGTTTTATTCTGCATGTTTTGCTAAGAAACAACTACACCACATTCAAAACAGTAATGAAGCAATTGCAGTGGGGATCTACAGTAGGGGAGACTAACCTTATTGTTTTACACTCAAACAAGTGTAAAATCTGACAAAGTAATTATTTTATAGCTCAAACAGAACACTCACCACCAGCAAACAGTCTGAGTCTCTCGTAGAGAAGGAGCTTTACAGAAACTGGGTTAGGGATGTGCTTGAGCATGAGATTTACAGATCTTCTTGATAATTTACAGCTTTCATGTGCATAACTGATTACATTTAAGTAACAGGAATTTTTTTTTTGTTTGTTCCAAGTTAGCTAGTGTTTGCTCCTGGAGTTGTTTATGCATCCAAGGCAAAACACAAAGTATTAAAGTATTTAAAAAAAAAAATTAAAAAAAAAAAAAAAAACAAAAAAAAAAAAAAAGAAAAAACCCCTTTTCCACAG
>JAYDZK010000169.1:17097024-17111506 GCA_034509185.1 Euphonia xanthogaster
AAAAAAAAAAAAAAAAAAAAAAAACAAGCAAACACCTATTTTCCACAGTTAGAGGTTGATCGGCACAGGAGGTCATTTTAAGGTTTTAGTATGTCCATCCCAGGATAAAATGTTCAGGATCCCTGACAGAAATCCCAGCAAAGTGCTCTCAAGGCTTTGAACTCATTATTCTGTCTCTTGGTCTGCCTTCTACACCACATCAGCTCCTACCTCACAGGCTCCCTGCCTAAATGCAGGGAAGTGGGTTGCTGCAGTAAGAAATATAGCTTCTTTATCTGTTAAGTTTTGCTTTTGATAAATCTGTATTTATGCAAGGTTAAGAAAAACAACTAACAAGAAAACCTGAATGCTCACAGTGTTTAATCAATAAATTACTGGTTGGTTCCACAAAGCCTGGTCCTCAACCAGCAGCCTCCTAAGCAAAAAACAGCAAGCAAAGCAGTCACAGCTGTGAGAGGTAAGACTGAGTTTTTGCAAGATTTAGAGGGATAAGGAATCAGGTGATACAAGGAAAAAATAGACCAGCTTTAGGCAACATAAACATAAAATCCTCCACGTTTCTAAATCCACGTTTGGTTCTTATTTTAAAATCTGGGGCCACTAGCTGTTTAAAACACCAATGCAAAATACTTAGCCTTTAAGTTATGGTGGCATTTTGTGGACTGCCTCAGTCTCGCTGTTGTTGATGAAATGGAAAGAGATGCCTAAACTCTGATCTCCAAATCAAAGACCTTTCTAAATGCATCTTCCACCTCTCCTTGTTAGAAATTAATTGAAAATTGCAAGGCAAGATCAGAAAGCAGCTTTTTTCAGCCTGAAATAAGAAATGTATTCTGGTGACAACAATGCCAAGAGGCAAATAAATCAAATGGGGGGGGGGGGGAATCAATCAAAACCAAAACCTTGTTCTTTTTGCAGGGGGCATTCTCACAATTCCTAAATGCTCAGAGATGATAAGACTAACTATTTTAAGAAAAAGTATGTTTTATCAGGGCATCTGTTTCACCAGAAATACATAGAATCAATTTAAGCAGGTAAAATTGGACTGAAAAATTGCAAATATTAAAACAAGAATCAAAGAGCACAATCGGCATTACAAAGATGTCTGCATTCAGGATTAATTCAGGGAAGATTAAAAATAAACAGACTACTCTTTTTGACACGTTAGGATCCTAGACCTAAACAAAAGCACCTGTTTATGTAAGCACCAAGCCCTTCTCAATCAACTTGTCAAGCACTGAATTTAAAGTACACATTTAGCCTACCTGACATCTTGTAGGGGTTTCAGAATGATGGTAGGGAGCATGGCCAAAGAATCAATTAGAAAGCGCATCATGCAGTCCATAACATTAATCTTAAAGGCAATGCTTTCTCATGCATTTCTAGAGAAATCTGCTGTTAAGTAAACATAGTATGCACTTGTTCAGAGATTGCTTGTTATTAGGGGGGAAGAAAATGCACTAAAAATACATAATTTAAAAATCAGCTCCCATAAAATCATGTTAAAAGAGATCTGTGATACCCTAAAGGCATAAAAGGAATCTTTCTCATACGCATCCTTAATTCACACACATTGAAAAAAGAAGAATCTGCTCTTGTGTTCCTACACTGCACTGAAGCAAAGGTGATTATTTTCAGACCATGGCTCCCCTCTAATATGGGCAAAGTTAACTGGATTTGCTTTAAGTAAGTAACTCAATATATCATCCAAACAGCATGTGTCATTGAAGTAGCTAAAAGACCACTTCTCTTTGTGATGTAATTTGGGAGTGGAGGGGTGTGCTGGTATTTTTTGAATATTTCATTAGACAGCATATCTACACATAGTAGTTTCCCTCTAGAGCTTCACACTAACAGCTCTGCACTTCTCTACATGGCCATGTTCAACTTCCTGCACTGTGGATATCACCATGAAAGCTGAGTCTGCAGACAAGCCTGACGATAGCAAAGCAGGGAGGAGATTCCTCAGCTGAAGAGTACTGAAGAGCCACTGGCACAAATGATACATGCTTCTATTGGCAGCCAATTGTCACCACCCAAACCCCGTTAAGAATAGAGATTGCTATCAACCTCTCACGGATTATCCTCTAACACACCCAAACCTTACCAACTTTTCCCCTTCCCTAAAATTACTGCCTTGCAGAAAGCAGAGTGCTATCTCCTCTTACAGCTGGGGAGAAGGGGTGGCAAGCTTACTGGCTTTTCAGGGATTGGGATAGTATAACCAGAAAACTTCAGACAGTATGTGCTGAGTACAGGACCCACAGCAATCACCTGCTGCCCCACACCATGAGCACACACACACATCACACTATGGCTCTGCTGGGCTTCATTCCTAGAGACACCTGTGTCACAGCGTCCCCGCAGTGATCCTGGAAAACAGGTACTCTCTCTCCTCTTGCACACTCAAGGGACTTCCCTCCAACTCAGGTGAGCTACAAGGCTGATTTCCATGAAGAAGCTGTATGTCTCCTAATGGGGCTGAGGCATCATGGGGAGAAGCATGGTAGAGGGGAGAGGATTTGAACAGCCCAGAAGCTGCATTTCTCCATCCTACAAAATCCTCTCTCCCTGTCTCTTCGCCACTTGGACCACAGGATCATTTGAAAGCATCTAGCAAAAGTCATAAGAAATTGATCTATGCAGGAACATACTCTTCTATCCTCATAAGGCCTCATCAGTCAGATAACCCCAGGAGAGGAAGAAGGGAGCACAATCAGGAAGAGACTAGAAAAGGAAAACTGTTAACCAAAAAGCTGTATCAAAAATCTCATATAACAAAACCTAATGCACACAATGAATCCTTTCCCAAATGGATCAGCAGCTGTCACTATCACAACAAGTCTGTGTACCGCAAACAAAAGCATCTTATCAGAGCAGGAATTAGTTGTGGTCACAGCAACAATGATCTTGTCCTCATTTCTCTAACAAGCTCCCACTGGAGTTGAAACAAGGCAACCTGAGGGAGTCTTACTTGATATGTTTTTTTAATTTTAATTTTTAAATCAAGACTTAAAGCCATTTCACTCATTCAAGTTCAGGGTGGTATTATCATTAATTTCCTTGGATGTAAGACCAGGCTGTCATTGTATAACTGCCAGGAAAAGAAAAAAACCAAACAAGCAGCAGCAACACTCACAGCCTGCTTTCCTTTCGCACCCCTCTAAGCAAGTCTGCCAGGAACTGTATTGACCCGGGCACTCTATCAGCCTCTCCCTGTTTCCACACCAGGTCTTACTGTACTCTAAAATATTTAGATGTCTAATTATTACTTGAATAGGAGAGATTTCTAGCAGAGGTGGACACTCTAGGAGTCAGGAGGGGACCTGTCACTCTGGCTACACTTGATTTCCTAGGACCTCAGGAGTGAAAACAACCTCCGATGGCACTTGAAGTTTCCCAATTTACATTTTTAGTGAAAAGCATTCATACTTATCATGGGGTCATCCTATTTCTCTAGGAGAATAATAGGAGTATTAAGAAGCTCACCAGCATCAAAAATTGAGTGTCAAAACCCCTATGAAATTTTCTATTCAAATTGTGTGCAGGCTTCACCATGGAGATAAGTCTCTCCTTTTCCCGTACGTGCTCCGAGCCGTTCCAGGCGCGCTCGAGAAGCCCTAGGCAGCAGCCCCAGCCCCGCAGGATGGGAGCTTCTCCACGGCAGGATGGTTACATAGTAAGTTAAAAGTCACCGAGTTACCATGTGGGAAACTCAGCTTTCCCTCCAAGATAACCACCCTGCTGGGCCAATGCCGAGAAGCACTTGCAATTGCTCTTGGCACCGCTATTCCTCAAAGCCCCTCGAGAAGCGGGAAATAACGCGGGTACAGCGGGACGCGCTCCGCACCGTCCCTTCCCGCAGGTGAGCGGCGGCCAGAACCACGCCAGGGCCACCCCTGCGCCGCCGGCATGCCCACGGCACGACACCGCATGCCCTGAGCCCAATGTGAGGGGCCCCGCAGAGCTCCGGCCCTGCGCGGGGGGCTTACCTTCCGTACCCCACCGAAGCCGTGCTCCTCCGCTACCCGCTCGGCCTCCGCCTGACCCCCGTCGTGCAGCTCCACCAAGAAATGGTTGCTGTAGACGGCACCACGGGCCGGGGGGCCGAGGAACTGCAGGAGAAAGAGGACGGGGAGGGAGCCCCAAAGCAGCGGCGGCCCCGGCGGCATGGCCCCGCGCTGCTCGCCCGGGGAGGCAGCCCGCCGTGCGGGCCGGCGAGAGGGGAAGCGCCAAAAGATGGGAGGGGAGGAGGGCGAAAAAAAAATTAAAACAAATGAGCGCAGCAGAGGCAAGGGGAGGCCAGCGCGGAGAAGACCGGCCGGGCGGTGCGGATGCGTGTTCCACGGCGGCCGAGGGGCAGCACCAGCCGAGAGGGAAGCGGGGGGGGGACACGCCGCGCTGCCAATCATGGAGGGGAGGATCGCCTCGGCCCCCCTTCCCTCCCAGCTCGTGGCTCCCGGAACGCTCCGCACGCCTCCCCAGCACCCCACCCACGCTTCACTCCCACCTTCTACAGTCCTGCCCCTGCAAAGCCGCACCCCCGGATTGCACCCGCGCAGCGCACGCCAGCCCCCTCTTAGCTCCAGCCGAGCCGAGCCGTGCCTGGACTTCTCCGGCTGTTCCTGGTGAGGGGGAAGATTGCCGAGGGGAGGTTCCGAACCTGGAGCCTGTACGCGCGTGGCTGTAGGGACTGGAGAACGAAAGACTTTGGCAAAACCCTCACCCCCTGGGACTGGCGCCCAGCTTCTCTCTTCGACCCAGCGAACACAAAATATCTGGAGTTCCCCCAGACCTACCGTTCTAGCCAGAGCCCTGCACTAGCTGCTCACAGGGCCCTCAGCAACCTGTCCTTTATCCCTCTTTTTAGAAAAGCAAATGCACAGAGATGTGGTTAAGCAGTGATAGTGCAAAGCCAGGGGAAAACCTCAGGCCCAGGCTGAGGGCTCCTCACTGACTCCCGGTCTATACTGCCAGGATGCTCAGGAACACAAAGGTGTCCAGGCTCCCTGAGCAATCCCCAAACAGTTTGCAGGGGATGACTGGCAGGAAAGTACCTGGGCCTTCCCTGTGCTGAGACAGCCAAGCATTGAGAATGTTCTGTGCACAGGTGGGATTGCAGAGGTAGCAGCACTTAAAAAGAATGGGAGCTCAGTTCTGTAGGTAATCTGCCATCTGCTATGATTGGAAAGGAACAGTACAGATTATTCAAGGTTGCAAAGTATAGTTTAGCTTTTTCCCGCAAATACATCTGTTAATTTGTCATACCAAAGGTCAATCCTTTGATGGATCCCTGTATGATCCCTGGGAAATACTTGGGACACAGAAAGCAGTCTTCTTTAAAGCAAACAAAATTATAGCTTTACTGTAATCTGTCCTGCAAATGGTCAAATGGAGTACAGATGTTAAATAAATCAGGGAAAACAAAGGAAAACATCAAAAATCAGAAACAAGGCTCTTCTTCCATTATCCTAAAATGCTTTACAAAACAACAGAGGAGCTGACTGCATCATTGTGAATCCAAATGAGCATTGGTTTGTCATGACAAATTATTGATTTCCTTCCTCTGGATAAAAGAAATCCCTATTCAAACAGAAACGAAATGGCAACTTGAAGCCTAATCCAAAGCCCAGTTACATAAACAGAAGTGTTGTAAATGAATGACTGATGTTGAAAAAAAAATCAAACATGAAGGAAATGTAAACCATGAGAAATGGCACAGTAGAGAAGGAAAACAACTTTGCAGTCTCATAAAGAGATTAGTATTAGTGTTGGTAGAATTCATGTTTTAGATGCGTGTTCAAAGAGGCAGTTACTAAGAACAACTTTATATATTATTTCTTTAAACCAAGTTGTTTGTTTTCATTAATAGTCAGCAACACCTCTCCTTACAATATTTTTCCAGTATTAAAGCATTTCCAGGTAACCTGGGGCCTGTGAGCTCCTGGATCAGTTATAACTATTGGTGACTGCTTTACAGCTAGTGGAGGCCCTGCTGGGTTTTATCCAGAGCTGTTCCTTGGTATCAGAAACAGAAGGAAAATAAAAGTAGGAGAAAGGCATTTTGTCTAATTAAAATTCCTGTATATAGGTTTTTCTTTTCCCAGAGGTCTTCCCTGGGTTGACACACCTCTTTTTACTTGGGTGCCAGTCCATAGGAAGAGGAACAGCAGTAACAAAGGCAATGGAGCAGCCCTCCTGGCTCCCTTTTACCAGCAAGGCAAGATCCTGCACACATTCAGAAATGAGGATCATAGCACAGGTCTGAATGAGGGGTGTGACTGAATCATTCTCTGTGCATATTCTGACAGCCCCAACTGCCACCTATCAGTACTGCTCTGCAAGCTGGTGCCATTAAAGGGACATTGCCAACAAGGGAGCATCCCCTGTCTATAGCTTGTAAACCTTCTAATGACAAGCTTTGATGGCTTCGTCTGTGTGATGTTAAAAAAAAAATATATATTTTTTAAGGATTAGTTTAGGAAAGGCCAGTTTAAAAAGTAAAATCTAAACACCAAGAAGAGAAAACTCCACCAAAAGCAGCAATTTAAAGAAAAATAGTCATTATGTTGGTGACTACAGAAGTTTAAGACTAGACAGGAACACTGGGATTTCTAACCTAGTACTTTATGTTAACTGTAGGGCTTATTGGCATTAATTCTTGCATCTGGTCCGTAGTCCTTTTTTCCTTTACATACAAACGTTGAATTAACAATCAAGACTGATCTATTACAGCCATTGGGGAAATGTTCCAATGACTGCTTACAGTAATTTGTAAAAAGTTATATCTGTGCCTCTCTTTAAAATGCTGATCAATCCTACACTGACTTCTAGGTTTTGTTCTTATTAATTTTTTCATGGAACTGCTGAACTATTATTTTCTCCAGATGACTTTTAAGATTGTGATGATAAAGACATAAAGTTAAAACTCCCTTGAATGTCTTCCTGTAAGGCATATTTTCCATCCCTTCAACCATTCACATAAATCTTTTTACTTCTTGAATTGAGAACTGTAGCTGCATCAGATATTTTTTCAGCAGAGGTCAGGCCAGTGTTAAATGGATGTTACATAACAATTCTATCCTTACTGAGTACCCAGTCTTTCACCAGCTGAGGATTTCATTCAGCCTCCCTGCTGCTGAGTCTCCCTGATGTGCAGCAATGCTGATGCTGACTTTCAGATCTCTCATCCTCCCTGAGCCCTCTTCAGGACAGGGTATTGTATCCTGCATGGCCAACAATCTTTGTACCTAGATATTTATGACTCTACTTGGTCAAAATACACATAATTTACGTGCATGGAGCTTTCCAATCAATCACTCAGCACTAATCTCTTTTATACTTTATGGCTTTCTTCTTTAACCTACTCACTTTATTAGTAATGAGTTTATATTGATGTACTGGATTAGCAAGATTTTACAGAGATAATTTCTTGGTCCCAGTCCTTTGGAACCTCTGCAGAATCAAATCAACTCCAGCAATGATTCCCAGCTTGTAATTATACCTAAGAACCTAGCATTTAATCAGTTTTTAGTCTGTGTCATAAAGGCTGTTTTAATTTTTGTATCCTCTTTATTTACTGACATGTCACACAGTATTAAGGGTCTCCCAGACACAAGCATTGTCATAGATACAATGGATCAAAAAAACTACAATTTTTTCAATTTCATCAGGTAGTCCAGTAAAAGATACTAAGGTTCCCCCAAAAATTCTGGCTTGTCTAACATAAGGCAAATAAACAACAATACTAGTTTTACCAGTGAAAACTACAACAGTGCTTAAAAAATCTATATAAAATGAGTTTAAAAATCCTATTTCAAAATGGATTTTTGACTACATTTTTAAGCAACCATTAAATTACTACAATTTTTCAACAACCATTAAATTACTACAATTACTACATAGTGAAAGCCAACATGTAATTGGCTTTCACTATGAGGTCAATGAAGTACTAATTTTAATGGAGATGTTTCTTTCCCTAAGGGCTGCACGGGATGGTGCCATGCCAAGAGACCAGTATGTCAGAGGAAGTTGTAAGAACTCATTTCCTTGCTGTGTAAGTAACAGAATCCTAAGTCCAAGATTTACATTGCTTTCATCTTTAATCATTCATCCTAGCAGATGCATGAGCAGTAGTGTTCTGAAGAGCTAGAAACAGAGCATTGCAATAATTAAATTTCATGTTATGAGAGAACAAAACACATAAGCATCCTTTGGCACAACTCTGAGTCTCCCTTAAACCTATCTTTCTGAAGCTGCGAAGTAAGCATATATGCTTCAAGTGGACTCTGGAGCAGGCTCAAAGATAATACCTACATTTAGAGGAATTAAAAAGGCTTGAGAAGAGATTTCCAAGGAAAGGAATTGGATTCATAGTTTAATAGGCCACAGTTGAAAGAAAGTGAAACAGTATCATTTGACAGTTTTATTTAGGACAGGGAATAAACAGACCTATATTAATAAAAGCAAGAACTAGAGAATATAGAAGAATATAAAGCGTATATTGTCTGTGTATCCAGAACACAGGACAACATGCATAACTGAATGTACAGAATGAAAACAATAGAGTGAAATGCTAGGGGGAAATGCCACAGATGTTGAGCTGAAAAATCCCCTGCTGAGTTGGCCCACTACAGCTACAGGATCAAAGTCACTTCAGGATTCTAGAAGTTCTCTAACAGTGTGTCTGTCCATTAGCATTGTTGTGGATCATCTTATAACAGTGTATAAAAGCAAATTTTAATTGGTTTGTTTTGATAATGAGCAGCATAGTATGAGCAAAGCAGAAACCACAGTAAATGAGTTCAGAGAGCACAGCTACGATCCACTTTGGGCTGATTTGGTAATCAGCCATGACTGTCTCAAAGAGGATTTTCATAAAACACATGTAGGCCATTTTAGTACAATGATGGAAAGATGGATGGATGAGTTACCACAGCAAAGCCAAGCATGATGAAGCCAAGCAACAGCAGTGTTTCTATGTGGGGGTTCTAGATTAAAGAGCTTGGCATACATCTATCTTAGATAACTTCAAGATAATTTTCCCTACTTAAAACTACTTCTCTGACCATCCTCATTGTTTTATACTATCAAAGTATTTTATTACTGTTACAAATATATTAACAATGGAAGAATTATTTATAGGCACATGATCTCTTGCATGTTATGTTGAATGTTGTTACTGAAGAGAGATGGCTACAGCAGGGACACCTTCTATATCTAAGATATGTGAGCCCAGGAAGC
The DNA here is from genome assembly GCA_034509185.1 of Euphonia xanthogaster. Classification (NCBI taxonomy): domain Eukaryota; kingdom Metazoa; phylum Chordata; class Aves; order Passeriformes; family Fringillidae; genus Euphonia; species Euphonia xanthogaster. Next base: position 17,106,268 of record JAYDZK010000169.1, read on the forward strand.
TTAGCAGTTACCACTCACAAGAATTATGACCAAGGATAAAATATTTTGTGCCATCACCATGTGAAACTGCATGGGCCTTTTAAAGGTAAACGACATTTGGAATCTGGGAGCCTATTCCACAGCTTCTAGTTATATAAACTTTAAGTTGCAGTCAGAATCTTTCCAATACACTTTTATCTATGCAAGTGTCAGAGTGAACATGTACTAATTTAATGACATGATAATGCAGATAGTAAAGAGTGTAGTTTTCAGCATCCATTGCCTGCAGGCCAGCAGGGCTACAGGCAATGAGCATGGGAGAAGGAAAGGTGTAATTACCTCTTCAAGCAATTTGGGGTTTTTTTGATTTATGCTCCCATTCATAAGGACCAGAGGGCTGTTAAGCAACATGGTACCTGACAGGGAAGTGAAAACTACTGAGATAACCACTGAGCATAATCTCCTACACTTCCTTAATGAGGGCACAATCCAAATTCAACAGAGAGAAATAGCTTACAGGTAAAATACACGTTGACAAAAAGGAAATATTAAGCCCTTTAAAAAAGGGTTTGAGGTTAGGCCTGTGCTGAAAGCCTCAAGAGACTATGGCATGTACATGTCTGTTTTCCAAATGGGAATATGATTATCCATGCACAGAAGCTGTTCCCTGAATCCAACTCTTAGCTACTGCTTAATATCCGCGTAGATAAATGTTCAGCTTAGGCAGCTATGGCAAAGAGGTACTAAAATTCATGAAAATATGTGCTTCATTTATTTTAAGAGGATATGATTGCTACCTTTGCCAGACTTCTATGCTTTTTCTGCTACTGAGTCTTTGCTGAAGACCATCTGTCGGGAAAAATAATGTCTGTGCAAATGATCTTAAAGAACTAGAATTGCTCAGCAGATTCAGTTTGGAGCAGATGGTCTCAGTGACATTTTAGAAGATAACAATGGGTGAGAGAAAGCTCCTAAGCAAGACCTAGAAATACTAGCATTTTAAGAAGCCAAAACAAAACCAAAAGCCAACAACAGACTTAGGGGAAACGGTACAATAAGTACGAGGTAAAAAGATGTCTGTTGACCATACGAATGAGTGGGTGAAGGAAAATGTGGAGTTAGGGACAGAGATCATGCATCAGAAAAAAATAGATTGAAAGTGAAATTCAAAACAAAACATCAAAAGATCCAGAAAGTTGGTCTCCAAGAAGTCCACCCACACAGGTGATGAAAGTTTCTTCAATTGCTAGCTAATCTAACTTTGCTTTGGGACACTCCGAACTGTATCTCAAATTAATTACAGAAAGGCTGAGAAATAGAATGCAACAATTACAGTTTGTTCAACTTTCTGAGCCCTTGCAACTGTTCATCTCCTTGACAGAGAGGAATGGGTGACAACATACAGGTGGGTCATAAATAATAATGAGCTCTTCAACTTTGGTAGAACATTAATAGTGACATTTGGTAGAACATTTGACTCAAACAACAAAACAAAACAGCTGCCCCCAAAAATACAATTTATTGCAATCATAACTCACATGTGGTGTTGACAGTTCCATGACAATTTTTGGGGATGTTTGATTACTAATAAAAAAATTTTGACAAATCTTGTGTTTACTGTTTCCTTTTCATTTTAGACTTCATTTTAGACTTCATTGACTTCATTTGAACATGTTATGCTTCCAACATAAGATTTGATAATTTTTATCTTAGCAGTTAACGATCATCTATATGAAACACGATATGTTTACAGAATTTTTTTTATTTCCATGCATTAAAATCTCAGGCTTTGCTTCCAACCAAAAATAATAACTCAGAAGAAAATCCATAATCCATTTTTTAGCACTTGATTTTAAAGAAAAACCAAGAGGAATGATCACAAAAAAGTGATCATTCCTTATAAAGGCAAGAATGAAAAGAATACAAGAAGTTGTCCCCATCTGAGCTAAAAGCTCTCTATGAACAGACTTAATTTTGTGTTCATAAATCAGAGATGTGGCACCATATATCCAGATGAATATAGGTTTCTTTCAACTTTGTCTTTGAAATTTTAACTTTCTAAAAGGCAAATTAAACTCTTCCACTACTAACTTTATTCTACTTGTTGACAGAAAAATAAACATATCAAAACTTCTTTGTATAAATATCCTTTTGCTGTAACTTACAAAGTATCTGCATTTTCTATTGTAAGTTAAAGGCTTGCAGCCCATCGAAAAGTACAGACAAATACAAGTAAATGATCACCATCATCTGTGCTGGGCAGCTTTGATCAACTTTCTCACAATTCAGCTACCAAGTACTACCAGAGTTAAGGTGCTTGGTTAATGACTGAGGTGAATTAGTCTGTGATCTTCCTAGTACCAATTTCACACACCTGCAGTTCACCTCCCACCCTGGAAAAGCCTACAGACCAGCAGGTTTTCCTTCATGTCAGCAGGAATTAAAAGAAAATCCACAAAATGGTTTAAAGCATCACACCAAAATATCAGTTTTAAGTTAATAGATGTTTACCCTGTTGAAATTAATTTCCTTCAGGATCTCTGCATAGCTACCTCTCATTTTGTCATATTTGGGTGCCTCATTCCCAGCCTCTGCCTAAAAACTTTTTCCTAGAAACCAGTGATGTTTTTACACACCTGGTAGGTAAGCACTGAAGCTAGAATGCAGGCACAACCTAAAAATTGTGAAACAAAGTGCAAAGGATGCTGCAGACAGTCTACTAGAGATACTGGCTTGGGAATTAGGAGAGTCAGTGTGCCATGTCCCAACATGGTAAGATTGAGGTTAGGCTGCCACCAGCCACCACCCCAGCCCCTCTGTCACCAGCTGTGCCACAAAAAGCTGTTTGCTAGAGATTAGCAATGGGAAAGGCAAAGGGAGAAATGAAAACTCTGTTTTTCCCCTTCATCTCACATCTGGTGTAATGATTACTGAGACTGTTTGGACGAAGAAACTTAATTCCACTCAGAGGTTCTGAAGTGCTTGTGCTGTAGACAACAGCAATAAACAACCTTCTGTAAAGAAAAATGGAGGATTTTTTAAAATCCAGGCCATACAAAGCCCACTGAAATTCAGTGGGAGATGAATAATAATTTTTTGAAATTCTCCTCTGGCAGAAATAATTTTGTCTGGATTTTTAGCATGAAAACAAACATCTCTGTTCCTCTACCTTTGTTTCTGTAGTGTTGTCCTTTTCCAAATCATTAAGAAGTGTATGCATATTGTCACGCTAAGCAGTATCATGGCTTACTAAATAATTCACCAAATAGTTACTACACGTTCACAATTTAAAAAGCAAATTTTCAGTAAGAAAAACAAACAAAAAAGTAAATCACTAGGAAAAAACCATGACTTGGGCCCTAAATGCCTCTCCTATCATCATTCTGTTCACAAAGAAATGCATTACCTGTTACTATTTCTTCTGTGAGATAACTATAATGAACACAACAAAAGCATGTGCAGGCTGTGCTCACGAGTTCATTGCAAAACTACTACAAGAACCTGGTGTTTGGTTAAATCCTTATTTCACTAGTAGAAAATAAAGAAGCCTTAAGGAACAGACGAGAATGCAAGTCTTCAATAAACACCTTAGTAAGGGAAAACTGAAATTTCTTTTACTGTGTCATCTGGTTTGGATGTCATATTGGTTTTGTTTTTACTTTGCTACATGATCAAATTTCAAAAAGTGAGAACCTATTTTCCATCACCACAAATTTCAAAAAGTGAAACCCTATTTTCCATTACCATGCTGACTTCAAGGTGGGGGGGGCTTCCAAGAGACTTCTCAATAATTTTTAGTTCTTTGCAATCCTTATCTCTTGATGGGAGCAATCTGCATCAGTGATTAAAAGGAAATAGAAGGTCCGGTTTTTAAGACAGGTTTGCCTTTGTATGCACATCTCACCCACGATATATGATAATACACTGGTCTTGGCAGAGCCATGGATCACTATTTTTAAAAAATGAAAGAGAGCATATGGCTCTCCAAATGTGTGTTGCTGTTTTGCCCAAAGGCTTGTTTTGGCAGGTTCTTTTAGTCATATCCTGTTCAGGTTAGTCTCAGGAGCCATTTCTTTGAAAAATGGTGACACCCTCCATGGAAAAATTAGGCAGAAGGATCACCAACATCACAAAGGGCATCATGAGACAAAAATAGTCTCAGTGGGAAAGATGTTCTGTTTTCTTATAGAAGTGCATAATGTAGAACAGTCCTACTAATTTTTCATTGTTAAAGGATCAGAGTAATGCATTGCAGATATTGAATACCTGTTTGTATGACCAGAAAATACAAACATTGGAAAAGAAATTTGAAAAAAAAAAAAGGAAACAATCAGAAAAATGAATACTGCTAAAGAAAAAGGAAAGCCTGCAATGTTCTATTTCCTATGCAACAGTCATGGATCTTATAAAATCATTGTATAGACTCCTCTGTGTGATCACTGCCAAAATGTGGGACAAAGTATGTCCTTATATTGAACTGATACAGGCTGAACAACACTGAAAATAGGATTTTTTTTTCTTTTTTCCTTTTTTTTTTAATAAGGAACAGATGGTCACCTTATTCAAACAGCTGTTGCAGGGAGAAAATTATTCATAATCAGGCATCAAAGGCTAAAAATGGTCAAATTAGATGCACACCCACCTGCTAAGTAGTGGTATCAGTATCCAGCCACTAACTGATATAAGATAGGAGAAGAGAAGTGACGCAAGAAGACTCCTCCTGGTCAGCTCTCCCTGCTGCTCTTGGTAAGATATGAGCCATAATTGCAACTCCAAGCTGGTGCTGAGCAAACCCTCTAACTGTGCCTCAAGATGGTTTTTCGATGTCCAAATTTAATGCTAACAAGTGGAATTGCTGAAAAACTAAAGAAATAAAAAACCTACATCCTGCAATTTTTTTTTTTCAGGAGATTTAATTTTAGCACTAGGTGGCATTGCTCTAGATCTTTCAGTGCCTCTCTCCTGAGCTCTTCACTACATGAAGAAGCTGGTGAAATACACAGGCTTCACTGATGTGGCACCAGCCACACTGCTCAAAATGTGCACAATGTGTCAGGCAATCTATACAATAAGAGATTTTGCTCTGACTTTGGTTTCAACTCTTTGAAATAAACAGGGCAGGAGATTTTTCTCCTTTCAATGCCTTTATTAAAAGTGATCAGCTCAAGGTTGGGAGGCCCGATGGGTCCGTGGTTTTGCCGTCGTCGCTCCCTGGAGTGGCTCAGAGGAGGAGGAAAGTGCAGCTCTGTCCCCTAGGAGG
>JAYDZK010000169.1:17122343-17132352 GCA_034509185.1 Euphonia xanthogaster
ACCCCCAGCTCTGCCTCCTAGGGGACAGAGCTGCACTTTCCTCCTCCTCTGAGCCACTCCAGGGAGCGACGACGGCAAAACCACGGACCCGTCGGGCCTCCTCAACCTTGAGCTGATCACTTTTAATAAAGGCATTGAAAGGAGAAAGATCTCCTGCCCCGTTTATTTCACTATGAAACAGAAAGGAAAACTGGAAAGCATACTGAGGAACTACAGGAAACACCCAGAAGGATCCCAAAAAGTACTGCTCCTTGAGTCCTCACTCTCTAATAGCCAGTTATCAGTACTGACATCAATGAATTCTCCACAACCAGAAATCATCCAAACATTTTGAACCACAAACTTGGCACAAATCTCTTCCAGAACTGTCAGGTTTTTTTTCCTGAAATAGGAGAGGCTGAAAGAGCTATTCTGTCTTGAATAACTGGAAAGCATCTGAACATCCTCTTTTAACCCCACAGCACTGCAGTTACTGAGCCATCCCAAGAGGGAGAATTCACACATGTCAAAACTTGTCAGTTGTATATTTACCAAATCTTGTCAAATATAGGTGTATATCTCCCTTTACTTGGGAACAATATAACACCAATATTTTTCTTGTGCCCTGTTCCTGCCACAGGGAGGGTGCTGAGCAGTACCATTTCCACATCCTTCCTGCAGCATTCTACTGCCTTTTCCCAAACTCATCTAAAGTTAAAGTTTCTTGAGTTTCCCTTTTCACATACTCTCCTCCCAGGAATGCATGACTGTACTTCAGTGTTTATGTTTCAGTTACTGGCCTCCGTCATCAACTCTGCATGCTCCCTGCTGTTTGATGAAAATGCACTTGTTTTCCTGTTGTGCACTTTTAGTTAATATACCCCAGAGAAGCCATCAATGAGATATTAATTTGTTCTGCTGCCTGAGGTAGAGCTGCTGGCTGGGCCTCTAAACTAAAAGGTCCTCTCTCACAGGAATGGGTTTGTTACACTTAATTATGTGTCTCACTCTAAATCATCAAAACATTTGATGTCTCTGAACAACATCAAAATATCGAGCAGGAAAGGCTAACAAAAAATCAAAAAGCTGAATGCTAGCTAACACTACCCCATATGATTTAAGAGAATTAGAGATTGAGCAAAAAAAAGCCCTAGAGTCTGTAACATTGATGTTGTGCAGAAAGACATCTGGGGAGCAGCTAAGACTGCTTCCACTTGGGACTCTTGTATCTTTTTCAGTATGGGATATAAAGCAATTAACCTGCAGCCTGTGTGCCTTGGCCAGCCCAAGAATAGAAGGAAGAAATAAGCAGAAATTTTTATCATACCTAAAATTTATGGCATCTGAGGTTTGTCATGGGACCCAATTTGAGCAGAGCAAGTTTTGAGGCAAAATACAAGGCTGAGAATCATGACAGTGCGATTTTATTCCTATCCTGGTCCATGGAGAAAAAAAAAAGACATTTTTATTTTCCTGTTTCCTTACTTATCTCTTGTCTGCTCTATCCACTTAAACAAAAATGTTTTGTGTGCTTGCAAATTGGCACCCTGATCATGAATAAGACTGGAAAGTGCAGCACGCTATAGATAAACATATTATCAAAATTGTATTTGTTTTGGGAGGCCACTTCACATTGGGTCAGAGAAGTCATTCCTGACATGCTTCACAATAAAAGCCATTCCCGGCATCACTGCGCAGAGGCCCGGCGAGACACCGCGCCGCCATCCCGCCACGGCTTTAAAGATCTCCGCCGGCAGCGGCCGGCTCCCCCACCCACGTGGCAGTCGCGTGGCTACTCGGAGCTGTCCGCGCTGCTCCGCCGCCGCGGCGGCGGCTCCTGGCGAGCGGCTGCAGAGCCAAGCAGGGGGCCGTGCGGATCGCTGAGCCCGAGCAGCCAATGCCCTGGAACACAGCGGTGGCGAAAGAAGGAACCAAAGCCCATCAGTTTCCGCGGGGGAGCCACCAGACGAGCAAGAGGCAATTTTCAGCTTTGTCCGAGCCCTGCACTCCCCCAAAACTGCTTTCGTCAGTTCTGTGACCTCCTTCCTCGGTCTTTCTCTCTCCCCCCCTCGCTGCTCCTTCTCCCTAACTCCATCCCTAACCCACCTTCCCCTTAACAAACCCCCGGGGGTCCACTCCGTCCTGCTAAGCCTGGCACAGCAGCCACACGGCTAAGGCTCAACATGGCTACCGCCGTGTGTGCTGTGGCCGCATAGCCTAGAGATCCAACATAGCCGCGACCACCTGTCAGCCAAGATTACTCCAGCCACATAACACAGCACCATCTTCTACTTCTCCTCCCCAAAATCCCTTTCTTCCCGCTTCTTCGCCCCCATGCTCCGCCCCTTCCCTGTCTCTCATGAACCAAACCCCCTCTCCAAATCCTAGTTCCCACCTTCCGCCTTCCAAATCCCACAAGGTAGGAGCTGGAATTAGAGAAGAAGCTAAGAAACAAAGACCCAAAGCTAAAGTAATTTTGTAGTACCAGTTTTAACAGCCTTGTATATTTCATTGAATTGAAAATTCTACTTTATGATCTACTTCCCCTGTTATTCCAAGAGCAGGATAATATCCTTCTCCAATCCATACCCCTTTTTTCCTTATATTGGGTAGTTCACCAGGAGCAAACCACTCGAAGGCGCAGGGTATCCCGAAAAGGTTTTTCTTTCGCAGAGTCCCTGGCTCCCCATAACCTCCCCAATTCCCAATCCCTACCCACTTGTTCTAGCTGAAAAGAGCTTGTGAGCTAGAACTTTTATCCTGAAACACTTTAACCTTTTTATCATTCTTATCCGGATAATACCTGTCTTCTCTCCATTTCCCTCCCATCCCCATGAAGTAGTTTTTAAAATTATGCTTTTCTAGTTTAAATGTGTGTTTATATTGCAGATTGTCCTGTTTTCAGATTTTAGAAAGCAGGGGCCTGTCAGGTCACAAGGGTAGATCCAATGAGAAGCAGTTTTCGATTGTTTTTTAATAGTGAGAGTTCAGATAGTATTAAACTGCTGAAACATAATCACTGTTGGGTTTATGCTGTCCTCAGTAGGTTCTGAGGGTGGCTGATAACCTGAAATGGTGTCTGGGAAAGCATTTTAACTGTTTTTGTGGTGAATGCTCCCTGAGTATAGGTAGTAGCTGAAGCCAAACTTCCTTTCTTTTTGTTTTTCTTTTAATGACCTAAAACCAGGGGTCTTCTGGGTTAAACTGGTTGGAAGGTGAAAGCAGTGGTAAAGCTCAGATCCAAGGATGAGAATCTGAGGCTGCAAACCTGCCTGGAGTCCAGGGGGCTCCAGCTGATTCCTATCCCTGAGAGGGGGAGCAGAAGTTGGTGCCTCGGCCTAAAACTGGGGGCTGTGGTAGTCCAAAAAGCCAGTTGGAAAAAGTTAGACACCACTGGGCCAGTCATGCTGAAAAGGCCAATTCCAAAACTCTCATATGAGTTTAGTGCCAAAGGCTGAAGCCCTTTAAGCACTCGCCCTTGCTTTAAATTTGTTTAAAATCTGCAATATGGACCCACATAACCTGTTTATTACAATTAAATGCTCATTTTATCTTTGCTGCCTACCACAAAAACAAACATCAAGTCAAATGGGCTGTTTAAAACATAATCCTCACTGCAATTATATTTATTTTTATGCTGCGAAACTGTGTAATTACTGCTTCATTTTTTAAATTGTTGTCATATTTCTCTTCATCTTTTCTTTTTGATGAAAAAAGGGTGAATTGTGGTGTTACATTTTATTTAAATGGCATGCTAAATCTTACCCCTAAAAAATGTATGGTTTATTCCAAGCCTGCGATCCTCCCCTGAAGTATCATGTATGTGTAATCCCATTGGCCCAGGTCTTATTCTGCGCCCACTTTGAAAATCTCCCTGTTAAGCTGTGCAAGGGAGACAAGAAGCTCTTGGCCCCTTTTCTCCCTAGGCTCTCCATCTCCATCTCCATCTCCATCTCCCTCTCCCTCCCTCCCCCCCCCCCACTTCCCCCCTTCTCCTCAGAAATCATGCTGCTCCTGGGGGTGGGACCCCCAATAAACCCTCATCTAATTAGCACCCTCAGAAGCCATGTGGACTCTCCTTGCCTGCCTGCTGCTACCAGCCAACATACAGCTTAGGGGGCCCCCCGGGGACTCCCCAAGGATCCCCCAAACAAACTGCTACACACCTCTTTTTTTAGATCTGGCTCATTTCTTGACGTGCCACAAAATGGTAAGTCAATACATTTTAGATGAAATTTAGTGCCCACATTATTGAAGTAAATTAATCTATAAAGAAAAATAAGACCTACTAAAAATATGGGTTGAAAAATATGAAAAAGTACATTAAACAATTTATCCAGGTCATTAACAATCTTGCAAGATTGTGAGTAGAAAACTGAATTACACACTCAAAATACATTCTCTCTCTCAACTCGAACCCTGGATACATCACCAGAGCAGAACATACTGAATTTAAAGCTAATCTGATATAAATTTTGCTGTCCCTCTCAGGACAAAGAATTCTATGACATTTGGAAATGGCTGTTAGTCATGCACCATGCATTTTTCAGTAGCATCTATTTGAAATTGATATCATTACATGTACTTGAGAAGATCTTTGCCTGGTCTGGTTTGTTATTTTTTTCTTTACAGCGAGTTCTATAGCATAAAGCTCTGACTAGCATACATTTATGAATCTGAATGTCAGTGTGCTGCTATTTTCACAGGAAAACTGCCATTACAAAAAAAAACCCAAAACTGCACATGTCCTTATGTCATTTACCTTCACAAGACAATTGGTTTCATGGAGCAAACATCAGCAGCTGCATTATCAAATAACATGAAGACTGTGATGGATAAATAATAAAAAATGGATAGGTTTGTGAGAAGAAAGAGATGGGAAGAAATTAATCTTTGCAGCTCCTCTTCAGAACATCAAATCTGACTAATGAAAGATCTTACAGATGCACACACAGACAGCATTTGTTTTAATGAGACCATGTAAATGCACTCAAAATCTCTAGAAGAGGGAGTTAATCTTGTAGATTTGGGAATTTGATATTTAGCACAAAATTCTTTTAAAATGCTACAAATTTTTATTTTATACATTTGTTTTATTCAAACATCAGACACAGTGTAACCTGTGGAGAGAAGAAGAAAGTTAATTACTCTAAATGCACTAAAACACAATAAAAATGCAGTATTACCTAATCTATACATATTTCATAGGTAACACAAAAGTCTTTTCAATGCATCCTGTAGAAAAAGATGTTTCCGTTCTTGCCCTTACTATGAGAGTTCAGCCTAAATTGCTGGCCTCTTTAAAAGCTCTAAAAAGCGGAATACTTCAGAAGGTGAATAACTGGATATCTTGAGATAATCCTGAGATAATCAAGATACTTAACAATGACCCCTCTCCTTTGTTCATTGTGAACTCATCTTTCTTGCCAAGGATTCATTTCAGTCTATTGATAACTTGTTAGCCATCAATCCTGCTTAAGTATTTCTAGCTAAAAACAACCAAAATATTGATTTGACACTGAATAAATCCATCTAACAAAGCTTGCATGACATGAACTTATTTATGCTTTTGCTCGCTGAACCACAAGAGATGTTTTCTCTGACCACATAAGATTTTTGCTATTATTCTAAGCAAATGAAATCAAAATAGAAGCAGCCATTAAAAGATTATGCTAAAGTGTAATTCTTGTTTCCAGTTCCTTCTACATATATGTGTAAATTGTGTAAATTCTTCATGATACTCCAATCAAGCTGAATTAAAATGCTTTTCAAATACAATTCTGTGCTATATAAGCTTGTCTTATTAAAAATTTAGAAGAGGAGAAACAACCTTGTGACTATGAGCTAAAATAGAGCTGATACAGCTTTCTGAGAGCCAGGCAGAGTGTTTGTACTCTCACATCGTTTATTTTTACAAATGAAAGAAAATGCTGATCAGAATTCACTACATATATCTAGAACCTCCAAAGCAGAATATACAAGAAATAATAAGGTTCAAGCTGACCTAACAAAAGTCTCTGATGCCCCAAACCCAGCAGCACTGCATGCAGTTGAAGGTGTCAAAATAGCAGACAATTATCCTTCTGTATAATAGCTGATTAATGGGATAGTTTTGACAACAGAACAAAGGGAATTAAAAATAATTATTGCCTCCAGGAAGATGTTTCTTATATATCACCACTTAACCTGATTATGAGGATGTGTGGTGGGTTTGCAAACCTTGGTGATCTGAAGCACTGTTCTGTACTATTTCATTTCACCTAGCTTTTTTATTTCCTAGCTAAGGGAGCCTAGTAATTGTTCCAGGGCTCCTTGTCATTCCTTTGTTGGCACTGTGAGATTACTAAAATTTTGTGAAAGTATCCAGCATGTGTTTTCATGCCGCTACAGCTAGTCCTATGTCCATTCAAACACAGCAAGTTCCTCAAAGCTATGTGTGGTCCCTACCAGGAAGGGTTTGGGGTGCAGGATTCCTGAGAGAGATTACTCAGTGTCTGTAGAGGAAAAGAATAAACTACTCTGACAGGCAGGATTGTCCTGCAAAGACAATCAGGAATGACGGATTTACACAAAACAACTTGAAACTATGTGTGAGCAAATGAATCACAGAGGTCTATTTTGTGTCCATATACAGAACCACTGAGAGTCAGCAGAGCTTCCCCTGGTCCTTACAGCCACAGCAGATAACTACATACACACTTTGTAGGGGAAATTTGCTGCTTCAATCATGATATATTGAGAAGGGAAGGAGGCAGAGCATCTGGTAGGAAAGTAAACCAGGGCTCTGAGTGAGCAGGAGTACTTGATCCTCTCTTCCTTTAATTGACTCTCACACAAGAATAACAAAACATACTGACTTCTTTCAGTACTTACTTGGTACTGTATCTAAAGTAGTTATGCCATACTGCCATTCTGTCCCAGGATTTTCCAGTTCTCTATTTTAAATATTACAGATGAGTCAAGAACCATCATCAGGAGAACCAGGAACAGGAGAATGAATATGCAGTCATCTGTAGAAGAGTTTGCACTACGAGATCCTGTGTGCCCCTTCTCAGATCAAAACCATTTCCCATCTCACCGTTTAGCCCTCAGGGATACCATGAGCCATAAAACTGTCAGTTTCATAACAAAGTATTTTTGAATAAAATTCTCTTCCCAGATTCAACAATCTCCATCAACCCATACTGTAATGGTGACAGAGTTGGTAGGTGAGCAACAAACTATTTGTTGAGGAATTTTTAAAGCACAAATTTTTATCCGTAACTTAACTGGCTGCTCTTAAGGTAGTTTCAAATTTTCTTGCCTTTTTCAACATCTGTGTTTATACAGAAAATTGTAGGGAAGGAAATGTCTTAACAGAAATTATGTCAGATGAAAAGTTGCAGCTTAAGTGGCAGCAATATCACTTTTGTTTGTTAAGCAGGACAACAGAAAAGGCAAGGAATTGGAGCTAAAGGGCTAAGAGCTCTGTCATCAAGTAGACTGCCAAACACAATATACCGATACATCAATGGCTCCAAGTCAGTCTGCCTTTTCATCTGTTTCTCCCAATTTCTCTGGTATGGGCAAAGAGGCACACATAAGATCTCTGGATTTTGGAGAAAAATAATTGAAGAACAATGCCACTGCTTTAGTCCAACTAGAGAGAGAAGTGTGGATCAGAAAACTGAAAAGAGGCATTTGAGGCACTCTCGCCCCTCTCCACCAATGGTTCCTTGTTTATCTGTGCATTTACATCTTAGTTATGGCCTCTAAATAACTTGTTAATTATTCTCCTCTAAGAACAACACAAACTAGAGCAGAACTTCAGAAAAGTACCTGAAATTGAAGAGCAAAGAACTGGGCTTTTCACTCTGCCCAGTGCTGCTATGTGGCTCTCAAACCTCACGGGTCAAGCAGTCATGAGTGTCACTGCCACCTTTGGTTGCTGCTTCTCAGTCTGTAGAGGCAGTTGCCAGCAGGATGTAATGGCATAACAAGAAGGAGATCTCGCTCCATCACCACAGAGCTGACCACCTGCACCTCAGTCAGCCAACAGGACTCCTCTTGGCACTGTATTGAGTTTGCTCCACACAGTAGCAGTTATGCCAGGCTTTTAAGCCCAGTGTTTAATTGAGCAGGACTTAAAAATCTCACTTGCTTTCAGATATACAAAGTCACTAGAAGGTAGGAAAACAGCTTCTGGAAGGGAAGTTACACCTTTCCATGCTGAAACTGTTGGTAGGTTGAGCACATTTTGTCGAGCAGCAGTGCCAAAGGTCTGGTCCAATTTTTATAATTGTTCTTTGGTCTCAATATAATTCTCCAGAGCTTCACTGGCTGGTGATATCCAAGGCTGTGTTCCTCTTAGATCTGCTGTTAGGTACACCAGACCACACTGATGACCAGTGATAACTGCATGTTTCAACAGGTGCAGAGAGGAGAGTTTTCTGGCAAACTGACTCCTTTCATGAAAACAAGTAGATCTTGGATGTGCCTGCACCAGAGGTCTCAGTGGGAGAGGAGGTTTATTGGACATAATTCCAGAGGGCAATGAGCATATTTGTGAGAGCATCTTCTAACTTTCAGTGGAGGAAAAGCAAGTGAGCAAGGTTTCTTTATTCGAGTGAAGATGAATAAATCATACTGACATGACTGTGAGTGCCAAAGTGCTCGGGATTTGACATAGGAAAATTGACTGGCAGAAAGAGAAAATAATCCAAATTAAAGCTCACATTGAACAATGCTGAAAACTCCAGGGCTTGGTAAAGAGAATGAGCCTCTCTGGAAGGGGTCAGAAAACAGCTATGTCAAACACTTATGCAGGTAACAAAAGTCATGAAAAGGAGAAAAGCATAAAATCTCCATTTCTGGTGTGTTAGTCCTTGCATGAATCCCATGGGCATAATTAATGAATCAAGCAGGATTCTTCTATCACCGTGAAAAGAGATTATTGCCTATTTGTTCTTTCATCCCATTACTGTTATTCTTACAAGGAACCATACACAATCGTGTATGTAGTTACTGCAACTACAATTCACTAACATTTCCCATTTTAAGATGCTATTTTCAGTTGCTTACAATATGGTTAAACCATCAAAACTGCAAAAGCAAGGACTGCCACTGACATTTTCTGAAAAATCCTTTTGCTAGGATTTTTCTCCTGAGAAGCTGAGAAGCCTCAGAAAAGAAACGTCAGCAATAATTATCTGCTGCTGTGGAATGTGGCAGGTGCATCTTTGATTGGTCTCATGTGGATTGTTTTTACTTGATGACCAGTCATGGTCCAGCTGTGTTGGACTCTGGTCAGTCACAAGATTTTATTATTCATTCCTTTCGAGCCTTCTGATGAAATCCTTTCTTCTTTTAGTATAGTTTTAATATATCATTTTCTTATAATATAATAAAATAATAAATCAGCATTCTGAAAAATGGAATCAATATTCTCATCTCTTCTCTTGTCCTGGGGACCCTCAAACACCGCCACACCATGACATCTCAAAATTTACACTTTCAAAATAGAAAAATGCAGGTTTTAAGGCACTAAGAGAGGGCTGAGTTTGGGTTTATCAGAGAACAATGGCACAGAGTGTAAAACCAAAAAACTGGAGATGCAAGGGGGAGAATAAGTTTCTAGTTCATGCAAGGTTTAACTACCAGCAGGATTTCTCTGCAGTTCTGCATGGGGGAGAAGGCCTGTGTCTGTTCCCAAAGGGAAATGGGGCAAAAATACCAGCCTTGTGTCTTGTCTGTATCTAAGTTAAGTGTTTGGGGCTTTTCCTTTTGTGAAGGTGTGAACCCCTACAGCTAACATGGATGAAATAGGCAGTGGTTTAAGAAATGACATGTCAGCCAGAGCTGTATTTCCATGGGGAGCACTGAGGTCCTGCTCAAGACAGCAAAATGGTCTGTTCCATGTTGAAAAGCTCATCCTATAACAAAACAAATTAAAGAACAAACAAACAAACCAAACAAAAAAAAACCAAAAAAAACTGCCATGGATATCACACCCTCATCACCACATATTTTACTTTAAATTCACATTTCCTCC
>JAYDZK010000169.1:17133765-17160700 GCA_034509185.1 Euphonia xanthogaster
AAGGAAGGAAGGAAGGAAGGAAGGAAGGAAGGAAGTGGCGGAAGGAAGTGGCGGAAGGAAGGAAGGAAGGAAGGAAGCACCAGCAGTTTCTTTCATCTGTTTTGCTACCAAAATATTCAACAACCTGGTCAAGGCCAAAAAAAAGGCACAGCTGTTCTTTAGATCTATTGTAAACTAATTAAATATGTTTTCCAATTAACCTCAGGCACAGCAGATTAAATAAATAGGGCAGGAGATCTTTCTCATTTTTTAATGCCTTTATTAAAAGCGATCAGCTCAGGTGGGGAGAACCAATGGGTCCGCTCTTATGCTGCTGCTGCTCCCAGGAGTGGCACGGAGGAGGAGGAGAATTGCAGCTTTGTCCACTTCTCCACAGGCAGAGCTGGAGATTCCTTCCTCACAAGGGCACCAGGAGATTCTTGGTTTCTTGGTTTGACATTTGAGGTCCTCTGTCCAGCCGACATCTTTTAGGTTATGGTGAGGAGTAAAAAGAGTCTTAGAGGACCCTGGACTCTGTTCCTCACGTCTAGACATCACTTTGATCTGTTAATTTCGTGTTGGCTCGTTGTTTTTAGAGGTTTTTTTGCTAGGTTTGGCGAGGGGCTTCTCCCTTTGCATGCTGGCTCCGAGGTCATTTGCATACCAACTCCGATGTCACCTCCTTTCACTGTCGGGGTGGGGTGCTATCCTCCTGGCAGCAGGCAGGGTGGTACTGACAAGAAACTAACAATGAACAGTTATAACTCCCCCCTGGCAGCAACTGGTTCAATCTGTGAAATCTGCAACCTTTAAACAAATTGATAACTTTTTTTACTCATAACACAGATAGTGCTTATTTAATGAGATTCAGTTTTATGTAGTGATAGAGATACAAAACAATGTTTCATAATCTCATAAATATATATAATTATTTTAGTATCAGAAGCTATATCCTGTCTATTAATGCAAAATTGAATTGTGTCCTAGAGATATGCACTTCTTAATGTTAATGGTCTCTGTGTAGATGAATGTTAAACAAAGGCTAACAAGGTATAGAAAGCTAGAAAATAGCCAGATTCCACCTATATGCCACTGGAATAAATCAGCCTGTTTCAGCTGAAGGCTACACAGATATATGTGAGAGAGAAACAAATGTACAGACTTCCATTTCAGTTATAAAAGAGCATCAGAAAGATCAGCTTTTTTTGCTGCCTAGAAGTAACCTGAAGTAACTGCCTGTATTTATACAATTTGTATGATCACAAAGCTTTATGAAAATACACGTGTTCAGCATGCTTTGAAATGATAAACAATTAATGCCTTTATAAATTCACAATATGAAGCTTTGATGTCTACAACTATAAGATCCCATACAGAATACGCTCTGTGAAGTGCTTATGTCGTTACTGTGTGTGGCTTATATACAATCTTCAAGCTCATGTACTAGCCACTGAAACATATTCTTACTCCTTCAAACTCACATGAAAGACATTAATCATATTTGGAAGATGAAGGTTTTAAAAATCAAGCAGAACTCTGTCACCAGAGTTGAGCTCTTCCATACAAATTCCACAGTTATCTTTCTCCCATTAAGCAATCTTTCAAGTCCACATTAATGCCAGCTCTAAAAGGATGAAAGGTCAAGGGGGAGTGGAAATAAGCTCTCCTTTATTTCCAAACAGATGATACATAAGTACATTTTGTGATCATTTATATGTTACAAAATTTGCATATATATTTACATTGAAGTTGCTGCTAGTGGCACATGACATAATCCAGTTATGGAGATGCCAGGTTTGTACCTTAGTTTGTACTTTAGTTCTCCAGTGTTTTGTGTGGAAAGAAACAGACTGTGATACCAAGATCTAGGTCTGGACTAATTGAGATCTTTAAACAAATCCAATTTTATTTGAGAAAAAGCATTGCTTGCCACATCTGTCCAGCTGCCACTATGATTACAACAAGCTGAATTTCTAACTGGAAAAAACCTTTCCAAGAAAATACAACATAATTTCACAGCACTTGCCTTAGAAAGTGATAATCCAATTTTGTTACCAGGGCTGTTCTTTATTCTTCAGAGTCCTTCTGCACCCCTACTTATGCAGCAGTTTGCTCAAAGAACAACAACTTCAGAGGATGAAGCATCAAAATTTATTACAGCTGATGACTCTCACAGAAAAGGCAGAGCCAAAGAAAACCTCAAATCAAATTAGAATCCTTCTGTGAAAAAAAAAGCTGTTTCTTTTAAGAGGTGGGGAACTGCTTTGCACTTGCTGCTCTGGGTGGAAGCGGCACTCTTGTAAACTGACACAACTGTTATATAATCTAAGTCTAACCAGTACAATATGGCTGTATACTTGTATCTACTGATGCCAGTAACCATAACTCACCCAAATAGGTTGCAGTCAGACGTTAACCTAGTGTAGTGCAAGATTATTTTAAAATCACACTATTGTAACAGATGTTAACAACAACAAAAAAAGCTGAATAAGCACCCTCTTAAGGGCATTAGGTACGAATAGCATTCCTTCAATGCACTTGCATAATTTTGAAGTTCAGTTCTGAACATTTCATCACACTAAATTGGCAGCTACTAACATTTTCCCCCTTCACAATATTCTAAAAGTGCCGTGAAATACTTTGAAATATTAGAATCCCAGACATTTTTATTTCTAAACAGAATTATCAGTCACTGGATGTACTGAGCTGGCAAAAAGTTACATAAAACTATTCATTCCAGTGTATTAAATACTCACCTTTAAACAATTGTCTTAATTTAGCATACTTAATTGGCACAGGGCATCTTCACAATGCTGTAACCAGCTAGCCCTCTGACATGCTACTGCTATTGCTAGTAACAACCCATAAGTATTGTACTGAGTTTGTAGGACTGAGACTTAGCAGCCTCTCTTTATCTGAACTTACCTTGACCTGCTTGCAACTTAATTTAACTTAATTTGTTTCCTTGGAACAAGATTTTTTTTTCCACTAATTAACTAGGTGTCTATGGCTAATTAATTTTACATCTATGTATCTTTGTATGGTAATAGCATGGTTCCATGACTAACAGAATGTGGTACACTCAGAAACACAGCCTGATGACAGAGGCCTGAGGAAGCTCAGTTACAAGATGCAGTATAGAAAACCAGGCACAGCAGAAAAAATGGGACACAGGCTTGGCACTAGGAAATCCACAGCTATAAACAACTCACCAGTGGTCAGTTAAAGAAATAGAGAATAAATGTGGAAAAATCTTTGCTTATAAGTAACAAAGAAAAGAAAAATTATTCAACATAAGGAAGATGGCCATATTAGCAGATTTGAATGTAATACGGAGCTGCAAAACACTGAAAAAAAAAGCAAAGGTGGGCAATTGTGTTGCAGAGAGATAAAAAAGAAACCAAGTATATCCTGGAGTAAAAAGTGTAACTTAGGGTAAGGATGATGAAACCTAGGGGGAAGGACTCCAGATGATAACCAGTCACCTCAACAGCCCTCACCAAAACTAGAGCGAAACCACAGGTCATAGGACTTCAAGGAATGTTACAGCTGTGACAGTGTAGTTGGCAGGTAGAAGACTGGTTTTTGTAGTTGAGATGTCATTGCTGTCATGCAAATATACCCAGACTAAAGTTAGACTAAGGGGATTTCTAAAGAAACACAGCATTTCACTGAGCAGCAAATATCCAAGATGAGTTCGGCAGAGTACTTCATTTAATCCCATATTGCACTGACCTGAGATTTTAAATAATAAAGCAAGAAGGTCCTTTATGGACCATAACTGAAAACTGCCCAAGAAGAAAGGTCCATCTGATGTTATTATGTCACATACATATCTAGATCAATCCCCAAAAGGCAAGTTGCTTTCCAGCAAAAGTCATGCATGAGTTTAACTAAAAATTTTCTCCTTAGACTTGTACATAGCTATTTCTAATTATATGCAAGGCTTTATTTCTGTTCAGATTAGACACTCACATCCATGTGGGGTTTATCTTACCCAGTCATGGGATAGTCAGGGAGGTAATACAGAGAGATGAGGGGGCTGTGGCAGGGAGTTCTTTCCATCATATGGCTGCAATGATAGAAATTGGGAAGTGCTAGTAGTAGAGGGGGCACCCTTTCTACCAGGAAGCTTTGCACCCTTTCTACCAGGAGTCTGACAGCTCTTAAATTACACTTACACAAAAATTAGCACTCCAAGACTCTTAGACTGAAAAATTCAAGTTCTTAACAAGTCTATTCCAGTTGTTCTAACATAAGATATATTGTTTAATGTAAAACCAGTACTAATTGGTTTATTTAGAACTGTTCACCCACTTTCTTAATTTCATTCCCCAGGAAGAGCTAGAACTGGAAAGGTCTAAAGGAAGATAAAAATCCTTTTTCTAGAGAACTAAAAAGAGTCATTTTTGAGAGCTAAAGTGTGCAGCTTCTGCCTTCTCAAGGTAAACTATCACAGTTTTGTTAAGTACCTCTTAATAACAATGGATTCATTACCATTGTAATCATAGTTATGTCAATTTTTCAGACAGATACACATTTATTGCTTTAGTTCTAATTAGATGTTGAACTTCTGAACATGGCATTACCAACAGCCTGTGTTTCACCTTTTTACAATTACATCCCTAAAGAAAATACATTTAGGAGATGCAAGTGAAGACATGAAAGGCAGCTGAAAAATCAGTAAGGGTGAGTGACTAATGGACAAGTTTTCTCTGAATATATTCACCCCTATTCCTGCTCAAATTTGTTCGATGATATGACATTCTCTCTTACTCTCCCACATGTGCATTTGCATTTCACACACACAAGTCTGACCAACAGTAGCTGAGGAAAATAAATACTATTATAGATGGTAAATGTGCAAACCTAACCTTTTCTCCAATTGGATAATGTCTTCTAAGATATTCAGAGCCTCATTTTTTTTCCTCAGTTACAGGGATGTAAATCATAATGCATTTCTTCTGAGATGAGAAAAATTGTGTTCTCAGTCTTTATGCCTTCTGGTGGTTTATTGCCCGAAAGCACAGATATCCTTTTGCTTAGCGGTGAGACACTTTTCTCTCTGGCATGTTGTCAGTAGGATCCAAGCTGAACTAGCCTCCTTGATTAAGCTGCAGGACAAGATCCAGCAGACATTGACTGTAACAATTGATTTGTCCAATCCTGTAATCACCAGCATGATGACCAGCAGCTGAACTGAGGCTTGCTCTTACAGGTGGCGTAGCACACCGCAATATTGCTGTGTAAGGAAATCAATTCATGGGGATTTGCATTCTTCAAACCAGCTTTTAGAGACTGGGTCCCAAAAGCAGTAGAAAATTAAAGACTTATGTAAGCTGATGGCAGTTAGCCTCCAAGTCAACCGTACTGCTTAAACATGAAAGTTTATCCTTATAATAACCAGCTACAGAAATAAAATGAGCATGATATTTTCAAACAAATATCTCACAGTTTTCTCTTGGGAGAAGGCTACCTTCTGGCTAGAAATCAACAGCCCACTAATAAGTGGCTTGAGAACAGCATGTAGGAATGTGGAAAAGATCTCTTGCCAGAATTCAGAAGTTATCATCATCATCATCTCAATTTTAACCTAGAAATAAACCCCTGTTTTTGAAAGTGTTCCAAGTAATCCAAAGAAATCCGTCAAAACAGTGTTTTCAATGCATACAATAAAATCTAATATGTAGGAAACCAATGTTCTCAGTTAGATATAAGAAAGTGTTGCTATAGTCCCTTCTCCCTTCTGTTGAGGAGAAATGAAAGACTTTGTCGGAGCAGACATAAACTACTGAAAAATGCACCATGGCTAAAATCCTGGCCTACAAGCTTGAAGAATATTGAACATCAAAGCATTTTAAGGCATTGGCAAGTGAAGATGGATTTAATCAAAAGAATATTTACATATGAATACCATAGCTCATACACATTTAAAGCTATCCATGAAAAATTAAATTAATTTGCAATGCAAACCAGCTGGGGCAGCTACTGAATGCCAATGAATGATGAATACCACTAATGACAGAACTCTATTTAATTGATTTTTTTTTAAATATTATTTTTTTCAGTAAGTGCTTATTGTACATTATAAAGATTTTCTATAATCACTGTGCTACTGGTAAAGCATCCAGTACAGGAATCCATCAGAGTAGGTTTTGATCTTACCATTTCCTCATATATACAAGGATTAGCTTAACCATCAAAGAAAGGAACTTGGGAAATGTAGTTAAAAACATGTAGAGGCTGGGAAAAACACTATGTGCTTTGTTGCAGCTTGTTTCTACCTACAAGGCATGGAGGCAATTACAACATCACCTCTAGAAATACTCAGTGACTGCATACCCAAGCTTCAATGGCACAGAAGAGTCAATCAGTGACTGACCCTCTCAGCAGCTTCCAAGCCGATTTGATGCCAGCACTCAGTTCAGAAGGCCAGGCTGAATCTAGACCCACAGAAACCTGACAGGAAACACTCAATGGAGATGCCTCATCAGCAAGTTTTTGATCTACTGTTTGGTTCACTGCTAGTGCACCGAATTACTAGTATACATAGATACAGCCTAAAAGCAAAAGACAAAGAAAATAAGTCCTCAAACTGCTTCTTGTATGTTGAAATTGTACATAAAAGTCTTAAAAGCTGGTTATTGAGACCACTACTAGGAAGAGCTCACTAACTGCTAAAGCTCATGTAGAGACCAAAAGTTATATAGTTCATGAAACAATGAGCAGGTAAATATCTTCAGATGCATTTGTTCAGAACAGGAGCTTTTTTTTTATTTTAAATTAACTCAACTCTCAATGTGGCCTCACTTGCTCTCCAAACTCCAAAACAGACATGAGTATTTCAGCACACCTAGAGCATTTCAACTGCAAGCTGTGTACCAAGCAATGTGCAATGAAGGCTGCTGTCTTTCTTTAAGACAATCTGAGGGGGTGGGCGTTCTAAAATGAGTTACCTCCCCTTAGTTTCAGCTAATCCCTTTCCAACAATAAGGAGAAAGATAGTATGAGCAAAGTGAAAAAATCCCCAGTTTATTAACAGGCAAAAAATAACAAATAATTACTAGATGCAAAATTACTAAGTCCCAAGATTATTCTTTCACTAAGATTAATTCTAAGACTAATATAATAAAATTAAATATATTCATTGAACACCAGGCTATAGTTTTTCATATTATAAAAGGGGGTACTACCCAAGACCTGTTAATAGTCAACAATTATTTAATAGATTAGGGTTTCCAAGTCACAGCCTTCTGATTGAAACATTCCAGATTAAATCTGTGTTGAGGAATATTTCCCAAACAAACAAAAGAAAGTTAAAGACACAACCCAATATGGAGCATTCTGATGATGTGTCAAATTTTAACCATGTTTTTCTTGTCATATTTGGTCAAGAGAAGCTTTCTAGACATTTTTACAGGAAGGAACTGGTATGATCAAGACAATAAAAACTAAGACTTCAAGCACACCTAAGGAAAAGAACTGACCACACCAAGCTCTTGAATGACAAAATTACATGTAAGTTTCTGCTCTACCTGTCCAGAATATATTTCAAAATGCAGCTTGAGTAAACACATCCAAGTAGTGAAATATCACTCGAAATAATTTAAAACACCTTCTCCCTCTAAATAATTGTACTTTTCTGTGATGTGCAGTGGTTAGGATTCACAAGAGCAGATCACAAAACTGTCTTTTCTACAGTCTTCCATCTGGAAGCTTGTAATATAACACATCTCCATTCCTTTTGGTTAGGAGACCCAATAATGCTTTACTGCCATCTGTTGTTTTGGGACTTCTCATGACCCTCTCATGATCCTGTCAGAATACCACTTTGCTGTTTTTGTTTAGGATGGGGTGATCTTCAAGCTCTGCCATTGCTATGTGTGGAGCTGCATGTCCTGTGATATCCAAGACAACCCCTCCGTCCAGAGTCTCTTCTCAGAACTATGCAGAAGCTTATAAATAGGGTGTGTGACAACAAAATGTAATATAATCCTTTGCATTAAATTACATGAGAACTTGATTATACCAGTTCTGTTCATCCATGCTTATTAAAAGTTGCAAGAAAGTTGCTGTGAAGCCCTGATTGTCCAACTCTAGAACATTAAAGAAGAAATACAACACTGCTGTTGCAGTACAGTACTAAGTACTCCTATTTAACTCAGGTTGTGTTAAGAAAAAACAGTACTTAACAGCAGATAGGGTGATTTTCTCACAGCCCTCTTTGAGCAAGTAAAGTACTGCTCAAAATTATGATTACACTTGTTCCAGTTAAAAAAGTGTAAACATAAGCTTGACTGCGACAAAACAGGTAAAAGTGCAAGGAGGGTTTAGTAGTTCTTATGAATCTATTGATAGAAACACTGTTTCTATAACAACAGTATATCAGAAAGATGGGGGCAAGGGCCAGAAACACTTAACTTTAATAACTAAAAAGATCTTGTTTCAGATCTTCTCATTACATGCTAGAGCTCATTTATCACAGGTAAGTAAGCACAGATTTTATGCAATACACTTCAAACCACAAAATATTTATTTTTCTTTGCTACCATCACCTTTTACATCCAGATACTTTAGAAAATGTTAGCCATTATAGTACCCTTGTGAGGCAAGGGGCTTTAACACTGCTGCTTCCCATTAGGGTAAGTCAGAGAGCAGTGCCTCAAATTAAACTGCCTCAGATCATATTAGAAGCCTTCCACAGAATCAGGACTGTATTCCTGACTGACATACCCATGCATGACCTTACCTTCTGATCTGTCTTTCCACCAGTGCTTAGAAGATGCTCAATCCCTTCCCCACCTTTCAGACAAAGGTCAGACATGGATATTTTGGTAACAGAAAGCTCCGTGCAGAATAACTAGTGTAGTGAGTATTAGGGATTCCTCCACTGTTTGTTCCAATTACAAAACAGGCTCCCCAGGTTCCTGTTAAAAGCAGAGCTTTCCTCACTTGCACAAGCTATACTTATGGAGAAGAAAATGTCTGGAATGGTATCTCTCTTTAAAGGAAAAATGGTGTCTAAAACAATAAAATAAATTTATCATCTGCATGACACTGCCTGGAAGAATTACCCCTCAGGCCAAAAACTGCCAAGCTACTAGCTAATGTAGTTTTTCTTTTCTTCCTTTCCCTCTTTTTAGAGTATTCCTCTAAGGGCTGAGTTACCACAGTTCTTTATTTCCCTGGAGTTCCTAAGTGCTATCATTATTCCTTGGGCACATCTGACTGAGAGCCCTTTAACTTGCTTCCTAACAGGTTTCAGCCTAGCCTATCTGATATAGGATAAATTCTTATAAAGTCTCTATAATTGATTTATAAAGTTTTACATGTTGCATGGAAGGCTGATATTTAGCTATGACTTTTATCAGTCTTCTTCCCTCAAATATATTTAGGACGTCACAAGGATTTTAGCAAGTTATTCACTAGGCTTCTGTTGAATATTCTTAATGACCATAGAAGTTTTATTTTCTGCACGTGTGTCTTGTGGTCATGAAACTAGCTCCCAGAGAGTCTCCATCAAGCATTTCTGTTGCAAGCACAGATGGGGAATAGGACACTGTCAACTAGCAAAATCTGTGGTTAACGGTGCCTTTTACCTATAACACTACTATTCAACTTCTTTACAGATGCCAGAAGAGAGAAGCATTAGTGAGTGCCATGACAGGTAGCCCCCAGATGCTTTTCTGCTCAGGTTCCCTTTTCCCATCAGAGCCATGTGCAGACTTAAATTCCTGCTCCTCGGGAGTTTTGACCCCATGTCTCCCATCTCTTTGCAAATGTGTCACTCTACAAGGCTTTACAGGTAGAGAGGGGGACCACAGGACCTTTTCTAGGAGAATTTATATTGTGGTCCCTCACTTCAAAGAAATATTCTTTGAATAGGAAAGGTGACCACCTTTCCTCCCCTAGAATACCAGTTCATACCAGTTCGGGTCTCTAAAGATCAAATGGCCAGACCTACATCTTGACTAACAGACAATGAGTACTGTAGTACCAAAATTGTGGCACACAGGTTCATTTACAGGAACAGATCATTCAATGAATCTTTCTCTTTGCACAACAAGCAAGCGCAATGCCACAGAACACCATGGCCCATCACTGGATTCAGCTCACCCTGAGCAAAAGCCTTCAGATCATAGCCTTCAGTTCGATAATAAGTCCAAGTACTTTTCTCCTCAGAGAAAAAGAAGAAAAATTTACAAAAATAAAAAAACACTTTCCCAACTTGAAAGAAATTCTACCAAAGAGAAAACAATTCCTGAATGTTTTCTCCTGTAAATGGCAGCAAGTCATTAACTTCTTAATTTCCCATGTCATTTACTAGGTGAATCTAGTCATTCTCCATTATGCTTTAGCATTATTTTACTAGTTACATTTCCTCAAAATACAGGAGTACTAAATCCTCTTCTTCCCTTAGTGAGAGATCAATAAGAATTTCTAAGGATAGGTATAACCATCCAATATCTTTAGGAATCTGAATGATCCAACTTTCGTTGCAATTTTTTTGTGCTCACTGAGACTCACCCAAGGTTACAGAACTATGTATTGCTATAGCAATTGCTCTTGCTATTATATAACCAGCATGGCTTCTCTTCTCTAGACCCCTTCTCCAAGCACATTAAAGTCCCAGCTTCAATGCTTCTCTTTGTCACATCTAAATGTACACTAATTTTTTGCCTTCTGTTTTCGCTCCATACAAAATTTATCCCAGTGTAGTTTTCTTAGTTACTGCTAATGCACTTGAACTTACAGAACTTTTATTCCTTTTTTCTTCTTAGTCATGACAAATACCACCAAGGGCCTGAGGTAGGACAGGTGTAACACCAGATCCTAAGTGGTTTTGTCTGTCTAGAATTCCAATACTTTTTTATTTGGAAGTTAATTGAGCACTGAGGTGCTTCCTTCACACTGTCTGGGATTCTTTGAAATTTGCCATACATTTATTTCCCAATATGCTAGAGTAAACAAGTTGTACTTGAAAGATAGACATTTGTGCAATGGAAAGGTCTCATTCAAATCCTCTTCAGCAGGAATCCAAGTCCAAGGACAGCAAATTTTTTATCCCTTGTTCCTGTTTCTTATGCAATATTATCCTGGAAGAATATGTGTATACTGGCCAGCAACATCGCCCCTGAATCTCAGGCACAGCCTGTTCCCTCCCTAGAGAACACCCTTCTCCTGACCCTGATAAATGATTACAGAGCAGCTCTGATTCAACATTGGCTTTGCTTAACTGCATCATTAAGCTGAAACACAATAAAACTCTCTCTGCCATTGTCCACAGTTCTCAGCATCCTCCACCCTGATAAAAACTAGTTTTGTGCTTAAAATTATCTCTGCACTTCAGAAAGGCTGCACACTGGGTGCTTTATTCTCTTTGGCAGACTCATTTTTATGTAATAAGTGTATACATCCCCAGACAAAGAAACTCTTGCTGTTAAATATCCAATCTTGCAATATTTATGTTTTTCCAGAGCAATTTTACACCTTCGTTTCATGCAGCAGTGACTAAAGTTCCCAACAGAACCCCATCAAAATCCAGAACAATTAAGTCATGCATCCTTACTATGGTTTTGTACCCTCACTACCAGGACTCCATCTAAAATACTGGCTTTCTGAAAAATATTCTACAAAATATTCTGCAGTGTGTAAGGGAAGTTAACCATCCCTTATTACACAGAAACAGTGAGCAATTTCTACTCTCTTCCATAGTTTTCCCGAGGGCAGCCCATAAATAATACAAGTCCTACTTAAGGAATACAGTAGATGCTAAACTTCTGCCCAGGGACTCTCCAAGTTTACCTCTATGTCCCCACTTTTTAACATGAATCCAACTAGAAGATTTGGTGTAGGTCACAAAAAGGTGTCAACAGACTAAATTATCTCACAATAGTCACACTTCCTTAATTTACACCTACTCTCATCTGGCAGAATTCAAGATGTGTATATTAGGGTTTATTGTAAATGTCAGTCACGAAACTGCTCAGCTTTGCTCCCAGAGCTGTGCAAGTCTTTCAAAATCAATGGATCCTGGTCTCTTGTTTTCCCTGTATCTCCAAATGCAAAAAAAAAACCAACAAAAACTGCAACAAGAAATAAGGAAGCACACAAGGTCACAGGGAACTAAAAGAATGGTTCTAAATAATCGCAGGATCACTAGCAATATTTGAAAGCAGCATTAGTCTGAAAAATACTGTAATTAGAAACAACTTTTCCTTGTTCTGCCAAGAGGCTGACTGCCTCTAATGTGATGAAAGCAAGAAGAATAGCTCCATTTTGTAAACACAGGGAGCAGAGTCCAAGAAATACATGCCAAAAGGAGTGATTCTCTGTAAGAATTTTGGAGAATCGTAGAGCTTGTACCAAGAAAAAAAGTTTATCCTGGAATTCCAGCTTGTGGAATCCAATACTTTACTTAGAATCTCAGCTTTCATTTTCTCTATAGAATAAAAATATTTGAGACAGGGAACACAAATCTCAGTAAATATAGAAAGTAAACTATTGTCACAATGTTTAATCATATTTTCAGTCTAATTTTTTCAACCTGCATGAAGGAGGTATGTGACACAACAGTAGAAAACTAGAAGTCCTATTCCAGCTTTGTAAACAGGAACATAAACTTGGTATCTTTGACATTTTCTTTAACGTAAGAAGAACAGGCTTAAATCTCAACAAGAAAAAAATTATCAATTATTTATAAAGATCCACAGACAGATTCAGGAAAACAAAATAAAAAGATACTATATAACACTCTGTAGGTAAAACTAACAAATCCCAGAATAACTGAGATTTTTCAGGTACATTTACATGCCTGAACCTAACAGATTTCAGTTTATAAATTCAAATCCCCTCCTAGCATCTACAAAATGAACAAAACAAGAGCAGAAAAATCTAACCAAAGAGTTATAATCTGCCTCTTCCCTGTCCCTCTGAGGACAGGGTCTCTCTCTGTGCAGCTCTTTGCCACACTGACTTGCTCTGTTGCAAGGCAAGAAGGGCCTTGTCTATGTCTATGTCTATGTCTATGTCTATGTCTATGTCTATGTCTATGTCTATGTCTATGTCTATGTCTATGTCTACATCTATGTCTATGTCTATGTCTATGTCTATGTCTACGTCTATGTCTATGTCTATGACTGGCAATCCACCCAGAGGCTTCCAGTATCTTATTACACAAACACATCTTCTGTCTCATGTCCCAGAGATGAAGGACAACAACAATAACAAATTGCATAGAATGGGTGGGAATTTTAAGATTTCTTTGGCAAATAAGATAGCAAGTGGATTATGAGTGGAAATCCTGCCATCCAAACCCTCACTGATTGCAGGGACAGGGGGGCTCAATGCCTCTTCTTCAGCATATGTAACAACTTCAAGTGTTGTGCTCATTCTTCCATTAATGTAGAGAGCTTTCTGGAGGAGATCTTACCATAACTGTTGGTGACAAAATCTTTTTCACTTGTGAAAAACAAAAACAAAATATCCATGCTATTTTACAGCTGGACAGATGAAAGCACAAAAGGGAACTCAAATCCAGAGCTGAGAACGAGATACAGATTGCCTGTCCCATATAGCTTGGGCAGGCTTTCTTCCTCAGCAGGGATCACAGCAGGCCTGACAAGGCACCACGCTTGTTCCCTCTCCCAACAAACCTTGAAGAGCTGAGGCAGACATTAATTAGCCCACCCAAATGTGGAGGTTGATCAGCCCTATTTAAGTAGTGCTGACTTCCTTCAGGCACAGCCCAGGGATCTCTGAGGCACTTCTGCTTCACAAATTTGATACATAAGCTTGACTTCACAAGAGGTAAGTGTCCAACATAATCTGCAAACACAGAGGAATAGCAGTGGTTTCTATGGCAATGTTCATCTAAAAAGTTCAGTTCATCTAAAAAGTTCAGTTCATCCATCCTCCTCCCCTCTTGCCCTGTATCCCAGAAACACAGCTCTCCCTGAGCTTATCAGCAAGCTCACAAAAGGAGTGCATCAATATGAAGGGTCTTCTGCTTGCAGGGTTCCCATGGGTCCCCGGGAGGGCAGACAAGCCCTTGGGGACATGCATGATGTTTTCACGCACAATGAACAGTTACATGAAAGCCCCCATGGGCTTGAGAGTATAGGTATATTTCAACTGCGAGCAGTTCCATCTTCAGGTTCCATATTAGGATACAAAAACATAATAATCTTAGTACCCAGGCTAAGATTCTACTGATGAAACAACCTCAAAGCAAGATGCAACAAACTCAAAGCAAGATAAAACAAGAAGCTTTTAAAACCTGAAGGTAGACTTCCACATGCCATTTCTTCACTCATACTAGTGTCCGTATTCTCATTCCTCTTTTCCTGCATTAGCAGGCAGTTCTAGCCATGTGAAAGGTAAATAGAAAAACCCTCCAGTGCCTGGTTATCTGAAGCTGTCATACATAGTGCATATTTCTACATGTAGATCTGTGCAGACAGGAAGAAGATAGAATCCTGCTCTGGGGTCCAACATGCACAGTGCAGCTCCTGTCATTACACTTTTTGCAAGTTACTGATACACTACCATGACTGTTTACAAAAACCAGATGTGTATGGATGAAAACTTATGGTCTATCCCTCCTCTGTAAAGTACATGGAAACTTGCAGAAGAAAATCTTGCTACATGATATAAAGTTCATATCTTCCATGTGTCTGCAACCTGAAGCGTTTATTCTCTTTCACATAACAAATATGTGAACCCTAACTAGGAATTAATGTCTTATTCATGATACCCAAACCTATCACATTTTGCTGAATCTGTAGTCTCTTTTAAAGAAAACTTAAAAGGTCTTTTTTTTTTTATGCTACTTATTTCCTGGCAAGTGAAGTTCATGTCAAAGACCCCTTTCCTCCTGTAACTCTCCTTATTTAATCCCCTGCCTTTCTTGTATTAGAAATATCTCTTGGTCTGTTCCCTCCCCAGCTCTCAGATCTCTTGCCTTTTATTTCTAGTTACGTGACGAATAGCTGAGACCTTTCTACAGTATTTTTAAAGAAAGAGAAGTGCTTTGGTGTGCGAGTGCTGGACTGCAGACTGAAAATGCAATAACATTCCAGCACAGTCTGTTTCAGTGACTCCTTACACAGCACAGGGCCATATATCACAGCATCCAGGTCTGACCTAAATCAGCAGCACCATACAGAGGCATCTGTCCCTGACACCACTCACTGCTCCGCTGGGGATGCCAACGGTTCCAACCAGGTGGTGAAGCCTGGCAAAGCTCACTCATCATGCAGGAACACCCAAGAAAAGGGCATGTTCATAGAATGCACTTTCAGCTCTGAATTTCCAGCCTTGCGGTGTCAAGCTCGGAATACTGATGCTGTAGTGTGTGAGAAAGAAGGGGAGAGGACTGTCCAGTGTGCATGAACAAACACATGGTAATAAATTTCTTGAGACAGAATATTTTCTTGAGACAGAAACCAGTAATCTAACAAAATAACCAACAGTAAATCACAGCTGTAAGCAAACATTAATATACTAGTTATTAAGATAGCAAATCAGTTAGCTGGTTCCTTTTATGAATTCAGCACAGAGAAAATGAATAAAAATTAAAAGGAAACCTCACTTCCCATAGCACAGGATATTTACTCTAGTGAGTGTTGAAACCTCTGCAAAGGTTACTGAAGAATCCCTTTGTCTCAAGAACTTGCCTTCTAAAACAAAGCAATACATTTTGCAAGCACAAGTTGTACCTGGGCTGGCATAAAGCTAGGGTGCCAGATTTTGGTTTATAATAATCTATACTGAGAGATAATGCTGAGTCACTTCACAATTAGCTATAAAGGTGGTGTTTGGGACTGGAAAAACAGGTATCTACTCCCAAAACAGCATATAAGATGTCAGTTCCTATAAATCATTAAAACCCCACAACGTAAAATCTCTCCAATTTTACTTCTTCCTACTCATCTTGTGGCACTGCAGCTTCCATCCAGATTTGATCTTTCAGACAGCAAAACTTCAGTTATTCTGGAAAATGTCAAAAACATTTCATATCTCCTCCACTTTAATAAGGATAATACAGTATTTACATATTGTGCCATAGTGACCTGAGCTTAAAGCTTGCAAAAGAACAATCATAAATGGCAATTTAAATGCTAAAAAAATATGAACCTTGACTATCATTTGCTTTCAAGTAAAAGGAATATTTGTTATATTACTAAGTCTAAGAGGCCCCAAGTAAGGACTAGAGGAACAATATGCATGATCAATATTCATGCTGAACTAAAAAAGTAAAAAGAAGCAGAAGCAAACTTTTGCTGAAGAACTTTAAATATTTTTGACACCTGAGATCAATCTTTTGCTTTTCAAAAGTTTTGCTGTCCATATGAAAACAGAAATGAAAAATGGACCAAAAACCCAAAAACCAGTTTTCATATATAATACTATCTATCCTTATTGCTACATTTTGAGATTTAAATTCCTCTGAAGATACCTACTAGAGAAATTAAATGGTTTTATTTAACAGGAAGAAGTTTTTCTAGGCAACATATATGCTTCAACAAAATCTACACGACCCTCTCCCACTCACAAACAAGTTTCCCGGCCAAGAACCCAAAACCCTGTATATCCCATAAGCGTGCAAGCTTGGAGAAGTTTGTAGAAAAAGAGATGCTTCTTGGCACTGAGGAACACACTCCATAAAGGAGCATCAGCTGAGTTGCACAGGAATGGAGGGAGAGTATGCCCCTCACTGCAAAAGTTCTCCTGGCACGACAGCAAGTATGTAGGGAAGAGAGCAAAATCTTAAAATGCTACGTTGAGGAAAGACTCAAACACTTGTCTGCCCTCAATGTCTTCTCTGCAGCATAAAAGAGAGACACATATAGAGTTTAACCACAAACTAGTATTTGCAGGATAAAAACTTCACATATATTGGGATATGAATTACAGGGGAGAAATAGCAGCAAGAACAGCAATAATAATCTGTGTAGGCTCAAAAAGAGTACATTGTGTAATCCTCTTAATTTTGTACTTGAGGACTGTTCTACTAATACCCAGTACAAACCTTCCCAGAGCTGAACATACCATCACAAGTCAACTTTCAGTCAGAGAACCTGCATTTTCAGAAAATAACTTTATGTTCTGCAATAGCTTGAATAACAAATTTACAGGGTCCTCAATCAGCTCCGTGTTACAAATTTGCATTGCATTGTGCTAAACTAAATTTGATTACTCTGGTGCAAGAGCTCCTAATGTGATAATAACAGAAGCTTTTTATATTACGTCAGATTCTTCTGCGGTAAAAATTTGACACAGTTCATTGAGAAGGTCAGGACAGAAGCTGAATTGATTTTATCAGCAATGGACCAAGGTCTAACACTTTTAAAGCTAAAACTGGAAGCAATTTTGGATGTTGAACAAAATCTTTTTCCTGTAGTTCTCTCTCAAGCTTCCTTATTAGCTTATGTCTTTCTGCAGAGAGGTGGGAGGAACTGCACTCCTTTCAGATAAATTTGATCTTCACCTCTTTCAGAAATTGCCACAATTACTAATTATGATTGTGTGCGTATCAGCATGTTTTCTTAGGAATGTTTTTTTTTAATGTAAAGAGATAGCTAGATCCCTACCTTATGCACTTGCCTACACTCCAGTTCCATTATGAATGCAAACACAAATTTTTCAAAGCACCTGACAAAAAAATTCTTGAGTCCCATTTCCTGGTAGCCAACACTTGATAAATTACCAGCTTATATAAGTTTTCCATAGTTTGTTTTCTTTACTGAAAATAGTTTATTTTTACATCAGAGAAGAAAAAAAAATTTAACAAGTCTTACTACAATAAGTAGAATCTAGAATTAGATTATTGGCCCTGGGCAGAGAAAAAAAGTGCATGATATCTCTCTATTTAGATGAGATACATAATAGTTCATTTTGACTGCTGACATTGAGTTTCATGTCAGGTTATGGGGGAAAGAAGACTTTGGTACAGAAAACAAATATCCTCTTAAACCAGCTATTCTCTGCATCTAAGGTACTGACTCACAAGTTCCCTGGGCCATTTACATCTTTCCTCAACCCTGAAAATAAAATTGTGTTCTTTGCAAGATGTCTCCTTCATGTCTTTCCTTGGAAGCAACAAAAATGGATTGGCTGTGTCAATGTGCTTTGAAATACTGTGATTACCCGGGGTTCTGTAAACAAATGGTCACACCTTGGCAGCTCTCATTTTCTCTCCTTTGTTTTCTTTTAATAGTAAAGACAGGCATGAGCTCATACTTGCCATGACAGCCACTTGCCTGAAATTACCTTCATACTGCTGCTGAAGGGGCCCATTTGATTAGATTCTAAGGGAAGGTGCTAATAACCAGGGGCTTTCATCTTGGAAAATGTGAACAACACATCACATTTCTTACTAGAAAAGCTAAGGATGTATTCTGTCCTGGAAGCTTACATGAAGCGCAGCAGTGATAAGGAAATAGTTTTGGACTTGACCTTAAGTAACTTCCAAATAAAATTGTGAAACAAAATTTGAAACGTCACAGCCTACAAGCAAGAATGTATGGCTGCCCATAAAACACTTGAATGATGCACATGTGTAAACCACATATTTGACTCCTAAGAGCACTACTCAAGTTTTTGACAATTTTAAGACATGAAACTTGGCAGACAATGCTGTTTACAAAAATCTCAAAATGCAACACGATGCTGGTTAAATAGAGGAATCCATTTATTTTGCTCCTCCAAAGGAGATTGAATTTTGGTTGTTTTTATTTGATAAAGCACCCACCATTTCAAAAGTCTGCGTTTCTGTTCCACGTAGGCATCAAGAAGATGAGAAATAAATAGATAGATCGAAAAGATCCTTGACTTCCAACTTCCTTAAGAAACTCTTCATCACTGAGAGGTTTTAGAACACAGAAAGAGCCTGTGTTTTTTTTCCACTGGCTCATCTCACCACAGTGGAGCAAGGTGGATGGTATGGAATGCATGCATAGTACAGCTAATTAACTCAATTTCTCCAATTTCCAATTAGCCATCAAAATACCTTGCAAGATGACAACACTGGGCCCTCATTCTCATCTCTTCTCAGTATTATAAACAATGTCACTCAATTGGAGTAAGCTGAAAATAAGAAAGTGAATACGAGACACAGGAAAAGAGCAGCTGAGAGCAGAAAGTGGAGAACATGGAAGGTGGAGCAGGAGGAAACTGACAGCAGAAAACCCATGGAAAAGAACAGGAAGGTGCACTGAGTGCTGGCCTGTTTCAAACACTGTCTAGGGCTGTGCAGTAGAGAGCTGGCAGAGGGAGAAATTCCCACAGCCTAAGCTACTGCAGCAGTTTTGAAACTTCCACCAGGCCACACACCAAAAAGCCCGCCTCATTCCCACATGTCTGGGCAGAGAACCATGGCTGGCATCAACTGGCTTGTTAGGCTTGGAAGGCAGCAACCCAAGATGTATGCATCCAGGAAATTAATCCGGCAGCCTGGGTGAAAAAACAGAAAGTAGAGAAAGAAAAGTGAGAGAAATCTCATCCCTGATATTTCAATAGTTAGTGGCTGGCACAATATTTTTTTTACTTCTCTTTTACTTCTCTGCTTTTTTTTTTTTTTTTTTTTTTTTTTTTTTTTAAGAAAAGCCATCTGTCAGTTTGTTTGACAGCCTAATTCTCCCTTAACTCAATCCTGTTAACTTCTGTCTTAAAATTCTACTGAAGGTATTTTTGGCATTGCAGCTGGTAGAGAGAGGGATGGTTTTGCAGGGAGAGGGAGGATAGATTTTTTCAGTCATGGGAAGAAATCATATATAACTTTTTTTAAATCACTGTAGCATTAGTAGATTAGTATATTTTTTGCCTTAGCCTGCACTGCTCTACAGTTTTCTTAGTAAGCTACTCAGATTTCATAGTTCCTTCCATCGAGATAGTAAAAACGCAGGGCTCTGGTCTGGTATAACCCATAAAGGTTTTGGTAGTCACCAAAGAGACTTTTTAACTATGGCCTCCCTCAATAATACTAGCTGATCTTCACTATCTCCATTGTGTGAGTAGTTGCCACAGGATTTCCTCAAGGGATATAGGATCTCTCCTGCATGGAATGATCCAGAAGGGTCTCCAGGTACCTACTGGGAACATTTGGGGTCAGTGCTGGGAAGCTCAAGCACTAGAAGCTAAGTTGGTTCATCCCAGCATCTGCTGTGCAAAGGCTACACATCACCTCCAGCTGAAGGCATATTAGACATCTCAGAATAAACTGCTCTTTCTTTAAAAACCAAACCAGAAATGAAGAAAAACCAACTAAACAAAACTACCCACTGAACATTCCCTGGTGAAAGGCATACAGGCACAGGGTGATATGGATGACACTGGAGAGCCCAAGGATACAAAGAACTCAACAAGAGGCAGATATAAAAATAAAGAAAGCCAAGAACTGGATAAATAGGTATTAACCATTTTAGAGGTAATAAACAAACTGTTATCCAATAAATTATATACTCACCATATATGTAACTAATTTAGATGTAATGTGAAAATGCAAGACAGACAAGAAAAAGCAAGGTAAGCACACTTAGAAAATGTTTCAAAATGTTCTTTCCAGTGATGATGATTTGAGACTCACAACCCACTGTAAAATCTTCACCCCTGCCTGAGCCAACCTTAGGATCCAGAGAGACAGAGGAGGGCAAACATCACACCAGAGAAAGGGTAAGCACAGGGACACCTTAACAAAATGTTCCCAGCAGTCATTAAATCTCTGCTCCACCAGCTTCAATATTGTTTTGAAGAAGAGGCAATACAGCAGCCATCTATTTGTTATGGATTCTAAAACTTTGTTCCTCAACCAGCTTGCAGCAGAGCTGAGAAAAATCCATTTGGAAAAAAAACTTTAGAAACCAGATGGAAAAAATCTGAAAAGAAGCTTTGGAAATAACTTTTTCTGGATCAAAATTATATCAACAATTAAATGTGATGTGTGAAAGGACAAAAAGTCAAATATTAAAGAAAACCTGCAGCAATTTCTCTCAACCCAGCTAGGAGTTCACAAGAGAAAAAATCAGCTTAGACTGTAAAAAAACTATAAAGTGTAATGTTTTTTCATCCTTTTAGAAAGAAAATTTTAAAAAGGACATCATGCTTTGAGCTTATGTGTAGCTGTCTTCAGAAAAAAAGGGGTTACCAGGTGAGCAACTATTATGTTTAAATGTTATATTGCCCTTTAAATGTTACATTGCCCTTTTACCATTATGTCCACACTAATAAGCTTCTCCTATTCTAACAAAATCTATCAAGTCTTGCACAGGTTTTCTACTGAAAACTTTAGACAGCTAGTAGTGCTCCCATTTTGCAGCCCTGACACCCTTTTTTTGGCTGCTATTACTTTATAAAGTGACCATTGCTAGAGCATGAACAACTTAGCATCCCCTTTATAGAAAATGGCTTAATAATTGCAAGCAAAACCAAAAGTCAAACTCAAATATAAAAACCTCATGCAAGTCTCATGGTGTCCTCTCAGCTTTACTAATTACTCAGTGTATTTCTGGGCAGTTTTTTGTTGTGACTTGATTATTGATGACAACATCTTCCAGTATATTTGTTCCTCAGAACTAAAACAATAATTACTTTCATTTACTGCACTCTCTCACCATTTATTTACAACTGTATTGAAAAAGACAAAGTGGCTAAAAAATAGTCAGAAAACCTTAACTTGTAAACATGATGAAGCAAGGAATGGGAAGATTACCTATTTAGAATAGGACACATTAAAAAATTCTACTACATGAACAATCAGGCACTAATAAAAATAAGGCTTATCTTAGCTCATTTGTACAACAGATATATGCTCTGTATACCCCTCCTTTATAGCTTAATACCTAGTTTGAATCCACTAGACATCACCATACTTCTACAAATCTTGGGAACTGTGGGACATTCTACTACATACTTCTCAAAAAAGGAACAATTTAGGAAAGTTGGATAACAAAAACAGGGATATCTCCCTGGACATACTTGTGTTTTTCTCTAAATACAGCATTCTTCCACTCACAGAAGCATCTGTGTTTCAGTTTAATTTTAGGAAATGTATAAACTGCCTGCACAAAATGAAATTATGTTGCTTTTCCATCAATTAGATTCTGTTTGCCTGAGCACACTGATCGGAATGAATGGCCAGAGATTTACGTGAGCCCTATCTGGTTTGGATTCAGTATCCAAAGAGAATGCAGGTGGAATAGTATTTCTTTTCATTAACTATAAAGAGCATTATTCACCAAAATATCTGCCTAATATTTCTCTCAGTGTATTTTCTTCATTTTGCTAAAAGCATCTTATATTAGCTTGCCATCACGCAGCTTGTCGTCACCACAGTTTTTACCATAGCAACCTGTTATCCTACATCATCACACAAACCAAAGCTGAGCATGGCACTGTCCGCATGCATATGAAGTTTTAATTTAGGTCAGTATTCAGAGCTACCAGCTAACAAAATGCAGTTACTGACTGCCTCTCATATCTAGAGCACAGAGAGATGTGCACACTATGTACCAAGGCAACTTACATAATGGTGGTGTTTTTGCAATGCCATAGGGATGGAAAAGTTCTAATTATACCTCCCAATTTAAACTCTTTATTACTTTTTTTCCCTTAACTCTTGTAATCATGCTGCCATTTGTAATGGAAGGATATGGATGAGCCTCAACAGGATGCCAAGGACTTCCATGTATGTACAACTGGAAGAGCACAGATTCCTTCTCTAGGCACCTAAACAAAAGACCAAATGCAAGCCCTTAAATTATGCTCCTGAAAACCTAGATGTCTTATTCTACTCCTCAAGGAAAGCAGATGATTTTTATCCTGGATATCCAACTATATTTGTAGTTTATGCCATTAAAATAAATCTCAGAAATATAAAACTACCCCAGGAACCAGAAATACAAATCCTGCAAATACTAAGGAATATTTTTATCTGGCACTTCTGTAAGATGACTTCAGCTGTCATATATTTTCAAGACTGTTGTAACAGGAGCTGTGTGAAAAGATGAGCTCAGTGCCTGCGACTAACTACAATACTGAGAAGGCATTTACTCAAGTTCAGTATTTCCAGTTACCTACTGTTTATAAATTGTTCACTGCATCATTGAAAGAAGACTGAGGAAAAACATTACTCAATGGACAGCCACAAACTAGAGAACCCTTAGCCATATAAGATGATAAAAGTGAAATATCCTAAAAGAACTGAGTGGTTTGTTGGGAATTGGAAATCACAATAAACACATAGAAACAAAGTTATATACAACTTACATATTTTCTTCTTATTTTCAGCATGGAAAACAAAATGAATTCTTACATTTTCTAGAGGGATGCTTGAAGATTCAAAATTTGAAGTCTGAAGTAAATTATCCCTAGAGAGCATTTATTTGGGCCTTTCATTTCTCATCGTACCCACGGTTAGCAAAATCTTTACTTATTTTCCCCATGTACTCAAGAGGAAAGCAGTGCATTGATTCTGAGGTTTGGGCAAATTTTCAAAAAGGAGTCTCGATCTACAAGACAATCACTGTTGCTAGGGAAACCTATGGGGACTTTTTTGGGTTTTGGGTTTTTTGGTTTGTTTGGGTTTGGGTTTTTTTGTTTGTTTGTTTGTTTGTTTGTTTGTTTGTTGTTGTTTTTAAGCTTCATTTCCTTACCAATTTCTCCTTCTTGCTACTTTTAATCACAGTATAATTACCAAAGTGGTGCAGATGATTGCTCTCCACTTTACAGAAAAAAACCTCCAACTCTTAAAACTTTCACTGAGATTTCCAATGCCCTGTAGCACTGCCTCCCTATTCAGAGCACTTGGGGCATCAAGTGAGGTTTAGTTGAACTCCAGACAACTAAATATAATATCCAGCTCAGACCAGCTCAGACTACATGCACTAGGTAAAAGAAGATGTAAAATCCGGGACACTAGAAAAAGATTTTAACAGCTCGCAATACCTAAATACAACATTGACTACACAGTATATGGGAGAAATTCAGGAACACTTCAATCTACTAAAAATTAATCTAATTTAAGAAAAGCTGCCATGAAACATCCTGCTATTTCTTCATTGCTGTATTAACCTCCATGTCCCCATATTCCTCCAGAGAACTACAGTTAATGCAGTTTGACACAATATTGACACAATGTTCTACTGAACATCCTCTTCTTTTCCTGTTCCAGAGCCCTTTCACAGGTGGCCATGTGCAGAAACACACATGGGGTTAATTTTTTCTTTTATTCTCAGCTGTCTCTGATTCTGATTTGATATTTAACCAGTTTCTCACTCATAATTTCTTCTTATGTAGTCCACATCTGAGATCTCAATTTGAATAACTTCTAGTACTGTTAAAATATAAAATTTGTTGCCAAGAAAACAAAAATAAGCTAATTAAAAGCTGGTTGTACCCTCATCAGAGCCTACTGCTCATGGCAGCAAGCCAGAAACTGCTGGTACTGAAACTTAAGATCAGACTTTCCAGTCCAAAGCACTAAATATCATGATAACTTTCTCAAAGTGTCCCTGTAATCATGACTAAATAATATTTTTATTATTTCTGCACTTTACTACTGTGCACACAACAATCTGCACCTGAAAAAAAAAATACA
Organism: Euphonia xanthogaster; assembly: GCA_034509185.1. NCBI lineage: Eukaryota > Metazoa > Chordata > Aves > Passeriformes > Fringillidae > Euphonia > Euphonia xanthogaster. The sequence continues at coordinate 17,158,340 of JAYDZK010000169.1, forward strand.
CTCTTCTGGTTAACTACTTTTACAGAAATTAATGTTTCAGAGAAATTTTTCCATAACAACTGTTCAAAGTTAAAAGCAGTTTTACCAAGGATGGCATCACTCAAAGTAGTAAAGACAAGGCCTTTTAGCTCTTGTTAAAATCTCACGTGTTGCCAAAAATTCAATAAGGCAAGAACAAAGCACTCTCAATAAACCTTTGAATTTCAGCCTACCTTGAAGCTTGTGTGAGAAAATCTACATCTACAGAATTCCAGCGTTATGGATTTAGACTCATCTCCCCAAAGGATAATTTGATAACATCCAAAAGATATCTTTGCCTCGTGCCCATTTGTCTCAATGAAGTTGCAGTGAAAAAGGAAAGCACAAGAAATCTTCAAGAAGGAGACAGTTTTTTTGAAAGTAAAAATATAATCAGAGAAAGAAATTTAAAGCATTGAAAGAAGACTAAAGCAGCAACACTGAATTGGTTTTTCCCCCAGCCAGAGCTATACACTATTAGTTTCAAAAATCAAAAATAAGACTGAATCTGTAAATACAGTGTTATAAAATAAGATTAACTCTGTAAAATACTCACTCTTGAGAAACATTACTAGTTGACTTTGTCACTCAAACTCCCCAGGAGCATCAATCCAATCCTTTGACCAGAGCATATTCAGAGTGCTAAACAAAGCACCAAGGTGGCATTTTGGCTGAAATAAATGGATGGGTTTCTCTTGGACTTCCTAACTTATGTGGATAGTGTAATGAAGTTTTAGCAAGGCAGACACTCTTAGGTTTAAAGTTACAACAAACACAGGCTATGACACTGATTTTTTTACAGTTCTTCAAATCTTCAGAATGCTGAAAACTGCTCTTCAAACATACCAGAACTCCCATTTTTGAAGCGTCTGTACAGCTTTTGAGGATAATTCATTTTTTTACTTCTGTAAGAAGCATCATGAATGTACATCAGAGAAATGCCCAGCATTTCCCTGGTCTTTAAGAAGAAAAATGTAATTCCAACTCATCTATTCTTTAAGGGTACAATACTGTCAATTTATAGTCCTTTTCATTTACAGAAAACAGACAATGAAAATTTCTGCTACATGGTAATTATGCTTCAGAATTTCAATACCTTTGTTTAGTCTGAGATCTCCCAAGCTACCACCCAAAATCTTACGGAAAATTAGGATTTGTACCTGAGCTTCCTGGTAGAGAATCTCCACAAGACCACAAAAAGCACTATCAACTGTCTGTTTTCTAGTATGAAGGCAAATATAAGACTAAGTGAATTTCATTGAAAATATTTACTCTCCAGTTTCCTGTCTCTTCTGGTTTGTTCACAGGAAGGCCCTTTTGCTTCACAATGCATCTAAAAATACTCATCTCAAATCCCAGAATCACAGAATCAACTAGGCTGGAAAAAAACTGTGAGATCATTAAGTACGACCTGTAATCTAACACCACCTTGTCAAGTAGATCATGGCACTAAATATCACATCCAGTCTTTTCTTAAGCACCTCTAGGCATGGTGACTCAATCACCTCCCTGAGGAACCCATTCCAGTGACCAGTCATTCTTCCTGTGAAAAATGTCTTCCTAATGTCCTAAATCACCCCTGGCACAGATTAAGACTGGGTCCTCTTGTCCTGTCGCTGGTTGCCTGGGAGAAAAGATTGACCCCCACCTGGCTACACCCTCCTTTGAAGGAATGATCAAGCGAGTGAAGAGTTCTACATGAGCCTCCTTTTCTCCATCTCCCTTAGCTGCTCCTCACAAGAACATGGGCTCCCTTCATGTTCTAGACTCTTGTGTTCTAGATTCTTAATCAGCTTTCTTGATCCTTCTCTGGACATGCAGCATCTCAACGCCCTTCCCAAACTGGGGTGTCCAGAACTGGGCACAGTACTCAAGGTGTGGCCTAACCAGTGCTGAGTACAGCGGAAGATTGACTTCCTTGGTCCTGCTGACCATACAGGCCAGGATGCCATTGTCTTTTTGGCCACATGAGGACACTTGCTAGCTAATGTTCATTCTGCCATCAGTTTGTACCCCCACTTTCCATTCTGCCTGGCTGCTGTCAAGCCATTCTATCCACAACCAGTAGTGCTGTAGGGGACTGTGGTGGCCAAAGTGCAGGACCCAGCACCTGGTCTTGTTAAACATCATATTGTTGGATTCAGCCCATCTATCCAGGCTGTCCAGGTCACTCTGCAGAGCCCTCCTAGCCTCCAGCGGATCGACACTGGTACCCAGCTTGGTGTCATCTGGCAGACTGAATCCCCTCATCCAGATCATAAATAAGGATATTAAACAGGACTGAGCCCAACACAGATTTCTGGGGGACACCACTGGTGACTGCCACCAACTGGATGCAACACT
>JAYDZK010000169.1:17167427-17184761 GCA_034509185.1 Euphonia xanthogaster
TAACAAATAACCTTCCTTGGCCAGCAATCTGCTCCCAACTTAACTTGTAACTCTGCAACCTTTTTTTCTAAAAAAAAATGGGCAGCCTTTCTTGTTCATAACACAGACTTAGCATTTTTATTTCAAAAATAAAGTAAGGATGCCATGAGATAGTTTTGTACTCTGTTTCTACTGACTGTGTTTTAACTGATGGCAAGCATCATATTGATCCTTAGTCTCTCTTTCCCTCTCTGTTTGCAATAGCCAATCTCTACTCAATACCATTTAGAAGAGTGCTCACTCACATCTTCACTGCCAGGTCTGGTTCTGAGAGACATGGATATCCTGGAGTGAGGCCGGTAGATAGCTACAAATGAGTAGGGCTTGGAGCATCAGACATGTAAGGAGAGAATAGGAAAAGCTAGAGAAAAGGAGGCTTAGGGGTATCAGTGAGGATATAAAAGCAGGGCAGGACAGAGCACAGTCAGTAAGAAGGGAGCCAGACACTTCTCAGAATTGCCCAGTGAATGGACAAGATGACCATAAACTGAAGTCCAGTAAATTCTATATTAAACAGGAAATTGTAAAAAAAAAGGTTCATGGCTGACAGAAGTCTAGAACAGGTTGCCCAGTGGAGCTGTGAATTATCCATCTTTGGAGAGAGACAATACCCAGCTGGACACTGCCATGAAAACGTCTACTCAAATGACCTTGCTTAGAGGGAGGGGGTTAGGCTAAATGGTCTCCTGAGCTGCCTTCCAGCCTCACCTGTTCTGTGATTCCTGTTGTAATCAGAGAGGAGTTAAAACTCCCATGTTTTACCACCTTCACCTTTCAGAAGCCTTAGCTCCCATGGTGAATGACTCTGCCTTTTTACATCAGTATGTAATGACAAAAAAGCAAAATACATTTTCTAAAGTCCATTCCATACTCCCACCTTACACAGTCAAATTTGCCTAATAAATGTTGCTGGTCTGTGATTTTGGGCTTTTCTTTTCCTTCAAGAAGAATAACATTCTTTGTAACGTATTTTCTCAAAGAAACAGAACTAAACAACAATACAGCATGGTCTCACAAGCAGACTGAAAATAGATTTCTATAAAGTAGAGAGTTTCTTAATGGCCCACGTATAATACCTTATAAAAAATAATGAACCAGGTAATCTGCATCATGCAAGCACCTTTCACATAACAGTATTTTTCAGTTTTTAATCCAGCAGCAATCTAGAGATTGCTGAAAACTTCTCTGACTCTGTTGGGTAGGAAGAACCAGCTCTTCTAGAGCTAAAAAAAAAAAAAAAAAAAAAAAAAAAAGTTTTACTAATTACATTTTTTTTTCTGCTGTCTTTTTCACATGGCCCTTTTTTCCATTAATCTCTCATTCAACTTCTGCAAAGAGGTAAGAGAAAACCTGCATTGTTCTTAGATATTAGATAACTTCTGGAGACTTATTACTGACCATTCTTATGCCCTAAATACATATCCAAGCTAGCAGTCTCACCTGGGCTGTAAAAAAACAAGCAAAAAACATAAACCAAAAAAACCCAAAGGGACGTGTAAGAGAAGAGATTTACTGGAATTCATTAGGACCTTGTTCACCTAAGCTAAAAAAATGTCAGTATGGCACTGTTTTTCATTTCTTCAGGAAAATCCTCCTCAGTTCCTTCCCTTTCTCCTAATTCCTGGGAGACCTGCCTCCTGCAGACAGGCCCCTCAAACACACTTGTTTCTAACATCTGCTAGCTATTTGAAACTCATCTGTTCATTCTAGTTCACTGGAAAAGGTCTGGTTTTCCAGCATGAAGAGATGCAAGGCAGAGTTACTGTATCTGAGTTAAGGCTTTAATGCACTTAGCTAAGATATGTAAATGGACTGTAGAAAGAACAAAAATAATATATTCTGTGACATCTGCTGGCTGCCCTCATCAGCCAACTCATGATAAGCAGTGATCACAAACATGTTTACTTTCCTCCTATAATCCTGCAAACATTTACCCATTCTGTATTTCTGCTCTATTGCTTTCTGATGGAAAACCATCACCTCTAAGTGAATTGTTGCTCATCAGCTTGCAAAGATATACCAGGAAATCTTTAAATGTTTTATATTCTGATTTTGCATAACCTCCACATGTGCCAAAGCTGAAACTTTGCTGGTTTTAGAGAAATCAACTTTAAAAATGGGCAGATTTTTGAAAAGTTCTTCATTGTTGCATACTAAGCCATGCAATATTTTGTGCTATTTATAATATTCTACCAAAAGAAGACTTTAAGAAAATACTTAGAAAGATCATTTACATCATTACTCTTTGGCCATGCTGAAAAGAAAAGTGAGCTGACCCTCTCAAAAAACTCAAACTTTAAACATCCAGACAGAGTCCACCATACCTATAAGCCACAAATACACCCAGGTACTTAGAGCAATATGTTTCAGTGAAAATGTTCTTAGGAGGAAAGAAACAAGAATTTAAGTTGTCCCACCTGCCACTGTTAGTGACTTTGTTTGAAACACACTGTCCATCACCCCTTCAAAAGTCTGTGCCGATATACAGTTGAGAGTTTTCTCCCTCGATCTGTAAAATATTTACATTTTATCCCTCTCTGGATTTGACTAATTTGCTGCACTTTGGGTCAGGGATTTTTAAAAGCAAGCCCACGTGGAACTTGCTTGTGGTCTCCAATGTCCTCCATTCTCATGACTTGAACTGGTTGCTATTTGTGTTTAGTAGAGGACCAGCTTTATCTCTTTTTAATTAAAATTGATTTTGCTCTTCTTTATCTATGGCCAGTTTTGAAAAAATTACAATATTTGCCCCAAGGAGGAGCTTCTACAATATATTGCCAAGTTGCTGGCCCTGGAGTAGGCAGAGATTCAAGTCTTTAGAGCAATCCAAGGCCCATTCCATTACTTTTCCCTACTTTTCTGCAAAGATATATTTTCTGTTTAACTTTGTCACTAACAGATTTAATTTTTGTACTTCTTGCAGTGTTTCTCCTATAGAAATGCATTTCTTATAAAAATTATTAGCAAACAGTTCTGAATGGCTTTCTCTTCCCTGGTTCTTTGCCATCACTTCCTGCTTCTTGCAAAGACTTGTAATACATTTCTATATTTCCTGTCTCATGTGACACCATACAAATCTAAGTGACATCCAGACAAATGTGAGATTCGTTCAAGCAAAATGCAAGTGCCAGTGTATTCTGGAACCACCTCACTTTCATAATCCAGACTACATTTGCACCTCTATTTCACATTAATGTGTCATTCTATTATCATACCCCCCAAATTCCACCTTAGCTGCACAAAGCCATGACCAACCCAGTTCTCATTGTGGCAGCAGCAGTTATTGGGTTACTGATATTACTCATACATATGTATGCAGACTACATTTATCTGCCATATCAATCAACTGGCTTTGTAAGTATGAAGAAAATCTGTCTTGTAAGATGAAATTTATAAAATAAGAGCTGCATCTCACACTTTTACTTCCTTTCCAAACCCTCCCACCCAAATACACTCTGATCCAGGGAAAAGTCAGCTTTTATTTTTTTCAAAATGAGCTGTTTGTTGCCAAGGTAAATGTTAATCATTAGCACTTCATTCATGGGTCTATTTACCATCTAAACAGGCAATGGCTTCAAACCATGCCCAAGGGAAATTAGATTTCTAAAAATTAGGATGCTTGTTTTAGCATCTAAATTAAGCTGTTAGGTCACAAGAAAAATCTTGGCCAGGGAGAAGATCTGGATCTACATGAGAGTTTCAAAGAAGATCTGTGTATGTTAGGAAATATGTATCCCTTAACACGACCACCCTGCTGTCAACACTCCATCTAGTAAGAAGGTTTTTTTTTTTTGAAGAATGACCTCGCATCTCTTTAATAATAGCTGTACCATACAGTGAGGAAGAAAGGGGAGCACATAGAGCTGGCAGTGCAAGTGGGTTTTCCTTTATGAAATCCAAGCATGGACATCACTTTTCCTAGGCTAAAAGCCAGGAACACAAAAGCAGATTTCTTCTTGCATTTCTCTCTGTAACTAAGGGTGAGCTGGGACCAAGTGACAGGAATGTCATTCCACTAACCACAGCTGCAGCAATGCCTCAAAGCAGAGCCATTCTTGCTACCTAGTTCAGTACACTGGTATTCAGCAGGTATGCAGGAAAGAGGAAGAGAGGAATATGAGTTGAAGAAAACAGTGAGGAAAACAGTCTCAGGAGAACTGATGGCAGAATGAGCAATAGGATCAGAGGCTGAAGTGAAAAATCTTCCTGCAAGATCAAATTTTGCTTCAGGGGTCTCAGTGGCATGAGACCCCTGAAGCAAAATTTAAGAAGGGAACTTCCCTCTCAAGAGAAACTAGCATCTTTAGCATTTAATAAAAAACTTGCCTGATCATTGTTTCTTTTGCCATCACCAAACTGTGACATTGACCTGTAACAATCTTAAATAATGTTACTTCTTTTTCCTTGTGGCCAGGCTTATCATTCCAACTCTTAGCCTCTACAAATTTATTGTCCTTGATGTGTCTTGGCCTCTAGAACACTGCAACTTTTGCCAATAAGCCAATAAGAATTACAGAAAAAAGAACGTAGCCTGTTTCTGAAGCAATACTTAAGAAGGGAAGATAAGACACTTCGTTTGAGGAGCATTTTGGCATTTACTTTTCTTAGAATAGCAACATTTTTTTGCACAGTATCTCCCATCAAACAGTAATAACTCTAACCAAAAATCACAACAAAACACCCTTGAACAAGAACTCAGGTAGATTCAAAATCCTGCACATTTCATCAGCAGAGATAAGTGTGAAAAACCATTGCTGGAACACAGATTGTTTATGCTGCAACTCAGACATGGATGATTTTGAGATATTTACAGCCACAGCAATATTTGGACTGTAACTCCGTGGGTAGGATTGTTTTTTACATCTTTACTTCCAATGAAAGTTTCCGGCTGTAGAACTGGAGTCGGTTTCATGGCGGGGCAGGGGTTTATGACTCATTCAATGAAGAGATGGATGACACTAGTTTTCCCTCCTTCTCTCAAACTTCTTTATCCACTGCTTCACTTCATGACTCATTTAACATCAAGTACAAATATAATAAGAAATATAGTTGTGTTTCATAGCTGCCTTTAACACCATTAGAAAATGGGAAAAATCTGGACTACTAATTAGATTATTTATGTGGTTATACAGAAATTGTGCCCAAATTTCAGTGCTTGCTACATTTGCAATAGTATGACTTGCAAAAACAAGTTCAACCCCAGATTAGGCATAAAAACAGTTGTTGCATAAAACCATCTTTTATTTGTGGAGAAAGCACCAATATTCTATTCCTTCCACGCTGTTTTTCAAAGCTTAATTAGCACTGTTGGCTCTGAGGGAAATGGTAAAAAGCACTATCTTGAAAGAAACTTTATTTTTAGGCCTGGTGATGATTGATTTACATTTGTGAACCTTGCTATTTTTACTGGCTTGTGGGCCATGCATGAACCTGTCATGAGCCTTCATAGACAGACTTGTCCCTATAGCACCACATAGGAAGATTCAAAAGAGGGGTGTAAGAGTACAAGGGGTCAGAACCCTGTTCCCTTAGACTGTTTTCTACAGAACTGCTCCAACCCACGTGGAGAGAGAGCAGCCCTAACTCATTTAAGGCACTTGAGCACGTACCCAGCTCCTTTGCAGCATCTGCTCCTTGTAACACAATGCAGGAAGTCAGCATGACTGAGCAGCAAAACCTTTAAATCCAACCAAGGACAAGAGACAACAAAAGACAATAAGTTAAAAATTACAGAAAATGAAAGGCAGTGGTAGGTATGCCCGTAATGCAGTAAAGCAAGCAAAAAAAAATTGCTGTGAAACTTTTAAACAACCTGTGAGGTTTTGGTCAAACACTAAAAGCCAAGGATGTACCTCTAAACTCCTAATGGAAAAAAATCAGTCACCTATTTGTCCTCCAAAACAAAATTGAACTTAAATCTTGACTGAGGAACTTTCACAATTTGCTTTCTGGGCTGCTATTTCAAGCCAAACTGCGTATACAAAGAAGCAACCCTTTGCCTTCTTTAGCATCTACACTTCCTAGAAAATTTCATTTCCCCACAGGGTGTCCCACATCACTGTAGCTCACAGCAAAGAATGGAAAGTCTCAGCACAAAACCACAGGAACATACAGCCATGCTTTCTTTAATGGTGAGCTATGACACAAACAGAAATCGTTGCCAGGAAATGGCTCTTCAGATTGCATTTACTACACTACACACTTCATTTCTCTCTATTATAGAAATATTCTTTAGCCAGCCTACCACTAAATGTCTTGTTTGCTTGAATCGCTGACAACCAGAGTACTTGCATTAATGTTCACCCTGGGTTTTTTTCACAGCCTACCCTTTTCACACCATTTCTGCTCTTGCAATTAATCTTGCAAGATTAATTCTGTGAAATTAGAAATGACATTTATAATGTTTAAACAAGAAAGAAAACGTGCCTTGATGCTTCTGTGTCTGTTTGTATTTTTGCAGCTTCAATGGAAAATCTACAACAGGCTTTGTTTGCTAATTAGTTTAATTTGCAGCTTGGAGAGAAGAAGGGTTAGCACCTATCAGATAACCTTTACTCTAAAGATGAAAAGAATCACATGGGAATCAGGGCATCAGGCCCTAGATGAATGATTTTCCTGCTTTTTATGAATCAGAGAACAGTTCATCCATAAATTCCATTTCCAGAACAAGAGGAACAGATGCATGTCCCAGGCTCTACCTGCAAAGGAAAACATTGGCTCACTGATTCTGCCCCTTGCTTGCTTTTGAAAAGTAGTTTACACCCGAAATAGCTTCAAAATGCAGAGCAAACAATTATTTTCTAGCACACTCTTCTTTCAGTGACTTGTGCTGCCTGTGTTTCCCATGCTATTTGATTTCTGTATGCTATCATCTAGGAATCTATGTGGTCTTATTATTCTATTTGGCAGGTGTTATTGATAAAAAATATATTGTTATATAATAATATAAATATAAAACTAAAATATAAATATAATAATAAATATAAATATAATAATTCATAGAAATGTATTCTTATATTTGGCATATAATATATATTATTATTCCTGCTAAACTTGCAAAGCCTCAGGTCTCCAGGCAACTGTTGTTAACCAGTCACATAGTGCCCATACTTCAGTTTTAGCTAATTAACACTTTCAATGGAGTGAGAAACGAGATTATTCATTGATGCTAAGGAAAGAATAACTGAACTTTACTAATGACATATTAACAAGCTGTCTGCTGCTTACTTACCAGCCACTGCTGTAGGGTTTTTTTCTTATTAACAGCTAAATGTTCACAGAGAAAATGCAGAATGTGTTCACTGTAAGTTAATGGGGCACCATCAATGTCTTTCAAGTTATATGCCAGGTGCTCCAGCCCACTCCAAGGCACAGAGAGAGAGCAGAATGGACAACACTGTTCCTCAACTGCGTCCCTCATCCAGGTCACCTAGGTCCCTCACCCAGGTCACCTAGGTCTCTCATTCAGCTCCAGGCTTCATGGTGAGCAGTGATAATTTGCAGGCTCTAGACAGATGCAGAGACCTCAAATGAGCTGCAGCACAAATATCTCTCACTATAAATCAAAAAAAGAGAAGTAATTAAAACCAATCTGGCAAACTAAGCATGAAGTGAATGCAGAACTGTTCCATCAGAGGAAACCCTGCTGCAACTTGGAAATTTTTTTTTTCCACTTTCTTTTAAAGCCGTAATTCTGAAGTGCAAATATAACCTTGCCAGAGACAGTGAAGGGAGAGGCAGCAGAGTTCAGAGTGAGGCCCCCTCACACACAACAGGAAGATGGGAATAATTTAGTACTTTATCAAAAAAAATACCAGTACTTCTGTTTTCAGTACATCAGAGAAGAGGAAATAACTGGATCTCTTTTTTTCATTTCACGTTTTTTAAAGTAGTCAGTAGTTTAAATTTAGGATAAGAAGCAAAGAGGAAGAAAAGGACAAAAATTGAAAGCACATGCTTTTGGACACGGATGTTATTCCAAGTAAACCCTATAACTGTGCATTAGATCATGCACTGCCTTCTCAGTGCAATACTTGTGTAGCAATTTAAGCTGGCCAGCAGAATACTTCAGTCTGTTACTAGATCAACTGGACTCTTCCCTTCTATCTGCTTTTCCAGTTCCTGAAAAATCCAATAGAAGATGCCAGCGAGAAGCTTAGGTGCTTTACGTCTGGATTCTTTCCCAGCCAGGAGCACAAACCCAGGCCCTGCCACTCGCTGAGCAGCTGGATAGTTCACTCTCCTCTGCCACCCGGTGGCTTTGTGCCCATCCTGCAACCTGACCACGGCTTCTCCTCCAGATAAAACTCAACAGAGTTATTAACATATTTTCTCTGGACACAAAAGTCAACTCAGTGGAGTACAATGACAGTAGAAAGCCAAAACCTCCTATTCTCATAACACAAAAAGCACTTCTGAAGGGTTTCTGATGTTCTTCACCCAAAACAAAGCTTTCCTCAAAACCCATCAAGTGATGAGTTTCACCTCATAATCAATATAAAAATCTAGTTAAAGTCTAAGGGTATAAGAATATCTTTGAGCATAACCACCAAGACTCTTCCATATCACCACCGTGTGGTTTTTCAATAGTGGCAAGCTACAGAAATACTTAACATTTAGGTTTGGTGTTGGTGTTGTCTCAAGGGGTTTTTGTGGTTTGTTTGGCTTTTTGTTGGGTTTGGGTTTTGGGTTTTTTCCATGAAAAATACTGGAATGGAAACATTTCTTGTGGCAGAAAACAGTAATCTGGCCTGTACATTTAATGCATATATTTTGGGAGCTTTAAAGTCACCATATAAAGATTCCTTTATAAGTTCCATCCCTTCTATCTCCCCTTCCAAATAAAACCCATCATTCCTGAAATGCTATCAATAAAGCCTTGTATTCTTGACCTTACACATTATAATTCTGAATGTTTTATGCTAATGAAGTAGCTTCATGCATACAGATATAAACACACTTTAATAGACCTAGATGGCCCTTGAAAGTGGAAGCCAGGGAAAAAGGCTCCACTCTAAATTAGCATGTTGCAAATTGTCAGTAAGATTAAAATGCATGTGTAGTGCTGAAAATTACCTTACTGCTTCATGAATGAGGAGTCAATCTACCTAAACCCTAAGGACAGCAAAGAGATGGGAGAAACGAAGGCCCAGCAATTTTGTTGAACACAATCTACCCTGGCTCTTAAATCTGCAAGTAACATGAACTGCTACAATGCACAAAGAATGAGGCAGAGCTGGCACATAGAGTTGTCTGCCACCATCTAATCCATATGCATATCCCAAGTGAGAAAGAAATTTCACTAGATATTGGTGAACTTTGTAACTATATAAAACAGCTGCTTTTCTACTGCAAACTACATTTTTAAAAGAACTTAAAGAAAAAATTCAAGCCATGTCAGGTGCTATACAATTTTTTGTGTCTTCTAAAGACTGTATTTTCAAGGCAGGTCTACGTTCCAGTTATGCACAAGTTAACACCTATCAGTTGCATTTGCAAACAAATCAAGTTCCAAGAGAAGAAACTTAGGTAGCACTAAGTAGTCATAATACACATATAACCTCATGCTCTCCATGTGTGTACTCTCTATACCCATGTTTAGCAGACAAGTTTAGCATACACAGTTATTCAAAAATAGTTTAAATTCATTGTGTGGTCAATTGCTCAATTTTATACAAACATGACACTGTAGTAATGTTCCCATACCTGTGGACACAAATAAAGTGCAAGAGGACCTAATTTCTTTTTCCTATTTTCCATGAATCACCCATTTCTAATTTTAACTACTTTCAGAAGGTACAAGCTATGGGCACTGAATAAAGTCAGCTGGGCTCCAGGAACAAGAATACTAAAGGCCAAGAATATGGCTCTCTTTGTGCTGATGACACACACTGTTTAGGGGAGTGCTGTTTTAAGAAAATTATTATGTTGAATGAACCCAAGCACCAAAAAATCTCTGATGTTTAACTGATTTCTCTGATGTATTAGAAGCTATAAGAAGACAGTGCCCTTCAGGATAATCACCATAGCTGTTCTGTGTTTCAGAAGGCCTCAGTATCTTCAGCAAAGTAAGTTATAAAACCAGCTTAATTGCATCTGTCATTGGGCCAGTATTAAAATGTTTTCTATACTAAGATGAATACATTAGACCCAAACTATTTGTTCAAAGTCTAAATGAAATCAAACAGCTTTTAATTTCTCTTATAGTGAGTACAGCTTTGTTTCTGTGAAGATTTTCGTGGCTACTCTTAAACAAGATTAGTGGGTAACAGATGCATTTTTGCAATAGACCCCATTCCTTGATGAGGTCACTTTGTCATGGTAAGCAAATATAGCTTTAGATCACCTTTGATTTTTGTTTACTTTCCCAATGACTGGAAACAGAGATCCCTTTCTGATACCACTAACATCCTTAGCAACCTGCCCACTTCCTGAGCTGTGCCAATGCTCCATAGTTATCTCTCTCTCTTCTTCAGGTCATGCCATAGGGACACATGGTGAGGGTTTTTGCGGATTGGCAAGGACAATTCTTCCAGACATCCTAATTTTCAAATTCTAAGAGGGGTTTATGTGTTCCCCCAGTTCTTGGCCACAGTAGCAAAACTAGAAATCAAATCCACTCATTTAGACCACATAGAAAAATTTGTTTCTTCTCTGTAACATGTTAAAAGTAGTTCCTATAGAGACTGCATTTGTTAAATTCTATAAAAATAGTTTTGTTAAAAGTTTCCTCCACTTTCATCCTGATGTGACCATCTCTTGTTTTCAGCCTTTTTTGCCTTCACAGCCTTTGACTCAGAAAGATCAACTCTTATGCCTTGCCTCATGTATTATCACCTCTATTCTCTCTTCACGATAAATACAGATACAAGCCATCGTCTCTAAATTCTTACCATTCTTTGCATTTCTCTCAAAATTTCAGCTTTCTGTCCCCACCACAAAATTCAAATCCAGTTAGTTCTACACGTATCTTACAAATAGCCATACCCCTCCATTGAAATAACACACAGAGACAAAAAATCCCAACCACATACTGACTTGGTTTTTTAAATCTCTCATTACCCTGATCTTGGCATCCCTTCCACTGACTTCCTTGTTTCCCATTTTTAAATTCCATCTTCCCCCCACATCTGATACACTTTTTTTGTTTGTTATGTTTTGTTTTGTTTTGTTTGTTGTTGAACTGCTTAAATGCAAGGTCCACTGAAATGCAAGTCAAAACCTACTTTAAGATTCTGAGTTTTGTTCTGGACATGGTGAAGTCACTTCAAAACAAGTGCTTTTACTGACATTTATCTTGAGTAGTTAAAATATATACCTGAGAAAAAACCTTTTAAGTCTCAGAAAACTATCTGTAACATGTAACGGTTACACTCTGTGACCTGGGCACAGCTCAGTCGCCAAGCTGCTTAAGTGGTACATGCATGTGTATGTGTTTTGCCACACTTTCCTTTGCCTTCTAAATTCTCATCTGGTAAGTATTATCAGGTACAAGGAGTAATCCATCTTCCCTGAAGACCACTCATATCTTACAGCATCATCTGATCTCATTTTCTTCCGGTCAACTGAAAGCCAAATCATGCCAAATTTTAGGCAACATTCACAAAATAACTCTCCATTTTCTCCCTTCCTAACTGTTCAACTGGTTAAACAGTTAAAACAATGGTGCTTATGATCTGTGACTCCTAAGAAAGTATATGCTTAGGTGGGAGGCAAAAATTATATTAACTTTGATGTAAAAAGAATTAACCCAGGCTTTCAGGCAAGTAAGACTTCTCTGCTGCATAATTATAGTTTTAGCCTCTCTTGCTACAAAAGAGGGAGCACAGAAGCATATCTGGGAAAGGAATTCATGCAAGGGAATTTGTTTTAGATTTCAGAAAAACTAAACTTCAGAAAACTTACACTGCATTTCTTTCAAATGGCTCAATGAGGAGATTTTAATTGTTTGTTTACATAAGACTGTACAAGCTGTCAAGACCCATCAGCACTGGATGAAAAGCAACCAGCCACCCTCCCAGCTCCACATTGCTGACATATATTGCTTTGTCTCATTTAACAATGTTCTACAGACCTAGAGGCAAGAGCCCATTTTCCCCTCCTACAGATAAGATGTAACTCAAAAAATAAAAAAACAATTTCAGAACTTAGCAGTAGTTTCAATTTCATGGTTTTTTCTCATGAGAACCATTTAAAATGTTTGTATAGAAAAGGAGACAGTCCACCACTGCCTTCAAATTATGAAGCTTTATCCACAACCATTGATGTTGCTGTTATTTAAACTCAGATGGTTATTAGAACATTAGGTCCAAGATAAATCCCTTGCTTTCAACAAAATCTTCAGAGTACATGGCTTCAGTATTTCAACACTTGAAGTACAGCAACTGCAGTGTACATGGAAAATATCCAAAGGGGTAAAAGACAAAGCTCTTCAAAGACCATATTAGATACCTGTAGCTGCAAAAGGAACTTCTTCCCCCAGATACACTTACCCTATTTCAGCTGAGTCACTACAGGAGTGGATTTGATTCTGTCATAGGCCTCTTCTATCTAGCATGCTACTGACAAATGATGAATTACACTTAACAAAACAAGCTCTTCCCTGAAAATGAGTCCAGCATTCTAGAACTAGAGTAATTAATTGTGTCAAAGTCAAAAGAGAGCAAAATCTCATTAAGTCACCAGGATAGGAAGAGGCAGCAACAAAGCACAATTCCAGCTCCCAGCCCCAGGAATCCTGCCTCTGTACAAGGCTGCACAGATAGAGGGACAGAATCCAGTCTTCTCCTTCTCCTTCACAAGTCCAAGGGTCAGAGCCAGGAACTTACCAAATTCACACCCATGTAGTTTACACTCTTGGCTGCTACTCCTATGGTAGCCTCAAGAAATTGAAGGGGGAGCAAGAACAAAAGTTTAAACAAACCTTTTTCAAATGGAAAAAGGAAGAAAAGGGTACAAGGAGGCATTCCACAGAGCAAGAACCACAGCCTTTCTTATCCAAAGCACCTACCCACATAATTTCTTAGTTAAATAACTGTCTATTGATTAAGTGTAGCAAGTGGGTTATGTTTGTTAAAACTCCTGGAGTGTATAAGCTCCAAGTTACTTCTTGGTTTTCTCAGGGTATTCACTGAGGCAAAATCAGACACTGGCTTAAACTAAAAACACTTAAAATAACAAAATCACAAAAATATAGAGTTCTTCGCTAACTGCAACACAGTTTCTCACAGATCATTGAATTTCTGTCTAAATATGATACATCCTGTTTTCATCAGGAAGGGACAGGGAGGGCTAGGCAAGGAAAGGCCAGGCCAAGAAAGGGCCAGGCAGGTAGAGGCAGGGAACAGGTATATAAGGAAGTGCAAGACAAGAGAGGTATAGGAAAGACAAGGGAAACCAGAGTTTCTAAGTGCAAGTAGAAGCAAACAGAAGGCAGGGAGGCCAATACATGTGACTCTTCAGACAAGTCTTGAGCTGTTCTAATAATAAACCAGGGAAATAGCTTGAACATTACATGTTTTTGAGCAGTAGACGCTGACCTTCCTCAGTATATACACCGCAAGCAACGTCAGCCCTTGCCCTTCCCTGGCACATGAAGCACTGTGACAGCAACTCTGGCTTTAGCAGAAGCTTTTAATGGTAGAACATCTCTTTCTGCCTTTGAATTTACAGTTATTCTCCAATGTCATTTCACCTGACCAAATTCCTTGCAGTTCCTGGGGCAGTGGGAACCTTCTGCTGAGGCTGAGGTTCAGCCAGAAAATGATGCTGCATATCACTAACTGCTGTTAATATATGTAACAGCTCTTTATACCTTAGCACGTAGACCTAGTTTATCCTTTTTAATAGAAAGTCTGAACTCACCTGAAATGCTGAATGATACTTTAGGTGGCTGAGGTTTTTTTTAAGAAAAAAAACACACTTTTTTTTTAAAACAAAAAAAAAAAATCTGTGGCCTTTGTTGGTATTGCTCACTGAGCCACACCTTTAAGTAAGGACATGGGCACCTTTGAGAAACAGTGTTCAATATATTTTACACTCTCTCATGAGACATTCAGGTTCATGTTTCACCACTGCCATGTTAAATGCAGGTCCAAGCTGACAGTGTCCCTTGCATCTGGTGTTCATTGGTCTGCTTGTGATGTTCATTTCCTCTGGACTTTTTGGGCAAATTGTGCCCCTCAAACCAGGAGGCTTTTTTAAACCTTGTACATGATTTTATGAAGACACAAGGTGAGTGAGGGCTTTGTCTGGTTTCTGTACTAAGGAATGGAATGCAGGAGGTTCCTGCAATATTGGCATTGAAGTTGGAATGCCAGTGATATCAGTGTGGCAGTTCTCAGGGATGAATCTTGCTCCCAGCAGTCTGTAGCGCGATAGTGTAGGACATGACAGAGCAGGGTGTGAGGGACAGGGGGGTAGAAACAGTGAGGTATTTCATGCTGGCAGCTGAGTTTGGCAGTGCTGATGTTTTCAGAGCCAAAGCAGATTGATTTGGTTCTGGAGCACTGGAACAGGATCCAAATGGTAGAAAGTATTTGTCCTTAGGCTGAAAAATATTGCTGTACAGCACTTTTTCCCTTGCACCTGCAGTTCATTGTGGAAGATTTATTGTGGTGAGCAAATTTTGTTGTGGCTAGTGCAGTGAAAAGCAGAAGAGTTCCTGGTAAGGTCAGCATGACTTCCAGCATGAGAGAGCGTGACTGACAGCCAAAACCTTGCTGTGTTCTGGTGCGATGCCGCTGCAGGAGGAAAGAGTGAGATGCAAAGCCCTGAGCAGAGGGTGGTGGGAAATGGGAGATGAGGAAGTGTCAGGCTAAGGATGGTTTTAAACTGGGCTGGGTGTTAGTGTGGGAAGAGACATTTGTCATCCAGATTGTCAAAATGAAGACCTCTAAAATCCTAGCTCTACATTGTGTTTAATGTGTTTTTACTTCATATTTATGTCATCACAAAAAGCAAGAAAAGAGTAAATGTGACTGGTTCCCACTATTGCAATGTGAGGGTTTTTTAAAGGCTGGTGTATTTATGTTCTCTTTTTTTACTCCAAGCTTGCCTTTTCCCACTCCAAGCTTGCCTTTTCCCACTCCAACCTTGCCTTTTCCCCTCCTTTTTCAATATCTGCTGCATTGGGTGTCCCAGGGAGGGTTGGGTTTTTCAGCAGGGGTCTTAGGAGCCTTGCTATGCCTGCTCCTTCTAGGACTCTCCTTGTCTTACCTGCCCCTAACTTGCTTTGCCATGCAAAGCCAACACTTTCCTTTCCTTCCCTGCTACCCCTCCTTTGTATTGCATTACCTTGCATGCCCCACCTTGACCTTTCCACTGCTTTCATCTCTAGCCTTGCTTTGATTTTCCTTTTTCATCCCTTCCCTTGCCTTTCCTACCCACCCCCATTTCCTTGCCATTCCCAAGCATCCCTTGCTTTGCCACGCAATACCTAGCTCTCTAGCCCTGGTGGTTATAAGGTTATTTTTGAAATGAGTCCCATTGTCTGATTCACCAGAGGATTTATTTTTCAAGGCCCAGGATGGTGTTCCAGGCAGTGGCATGAAGTACAGGGTAGTCTACAGCCATCCAGTAGTGCCTTCTACCATTGTCACAATGTAAGCCTTGGCAGGTTTGCAGCAGCATGATAGAATTGATCTCCTAGGCCTCCCCATATTTATATTTAGACCATTGACCCCCAGACCACCTGGGCTTCACCCATTTGGTCTTGACTGCAGTGCACATTTCACAATCTGGGGTTACTTGGGATGTAGTATTTGTGGTTAAGTCCACTGCTCAGTCACAAGCCGATCAGTATGGTGCATACTGATGACCTGAGGCATCGCGGGCCCACCAAGCTAGAAAAAACTCTTCCTTGTGTTGCTAGTCCAGATCTACCTGTGGAACTTTAATCTTGGCACCCTGATCCACCTGTTCATTGTTGCAATGCTCCTCATTAGCCAGACTCTTGGGCGCACAATGGACTTTCACAGTCAGCTTTGCTACCCAGGCAGAGATATCTTGCTGCACTGCAGCAGCCTGTCATGTGTGTTTCCCTCTGTTCTGAAATCGCCCTTTTTCCATGGTGCCAGCCACCCCCACAGAGTGTTTGCTACCATCCACAAGCCAGTACAGAGATAGACTGTTTACCACTCATCTTGCTCAGCAATATCCAAAGACATCTAGGTGGCTTTCAGCTCTACAAACTGACTTGAGCCACCTTGTCCCTTGATGACATGACTTGCAGAGACTCTGCACTGTCGAGGAATGGAAAATGTCTTCTCTAAGCTCCTTTCTGAGTTTCTGAAGGCAATGAACATCATAAGAGGAACAGGCAAAGCACAGAAAAGCCAGGAAAAAAGCAGTAGAGAAGTCAAGGTGGGGGATGGGTGAACAACTCAATGCCAGGCAATGAGTAGTAAGAAGGACAAGGGATGGTCACGATGGTCAGGAATACAAAGGAAGGGATAGTCAAGAATGGCAAGGAAGTGCAAGATTGGGTAGAAATGACAAGGAAAGGCAAAGGAATTGTAGGTCTGGCAATGCAAGGCCAAGGAACAAAACAGTAGGCAGGTCAAGGTCTGATCTGGTTCACCTTGACCTCCTCTAGACAGATAATAGCCTTGCTACAGGAGGATTTAGTTGACAGGTAGAAAGTGGGAAAAAAATCAATATCTACATTCGCAAGAAGAGCCTATGTTGCAGTGTGCTTTTAATTGGCAAATTAATTGTTTGATTTGTCCTTTTGGGTTTTTTCCTCCCCCTGATTTTAGAGTGACACAGACCTGCCTTTGTTATTTAATTGAGCCAGGTGTCCTTAACTTAGCTACTTTCCCGCCAAGTTCCAAATGCCTTCCCTCCCCACATCCAGTTGTTAACCCCTCCTGTCCCAAGCAGTTTTCCTCCCTTGTATCCCTTGCCCTTGTGCTCCACCCCCAGTGCTTTTTATAAGTTGAACGTTGTATCCTCCCTTGAGACCTGCCCACCATTATATGCTGTTGTTTGCCCCCAGCTCATCGCCTGGGACCCTGAGACTCAGGGAGTTTAACATCAAATAAAATGACCCAGTGCCACCCCAGGCCCATGCTGCTGCTGTCCTTTTGTTCCGCGCTACGCCTCCACTGGTAGGTGGGATTCTGCGGAGCCCCAGAAAAGGGGGACTGTCACCCCACCCCCACTGTCACCATCTAGCCGGGACGTGCAACACACCTAAATAAGCATTTTTCTGCTACACATTGAAATAAACAGGGCAGGAGATCTTTCTCCTTTCAATGCCTTTATTCAAAGTGATCAGCTCAAGGTTGGGAGGCC
>JAYDZK010000169.1:17187703-17199598 GCA_034509185.1 Euphonia xanthogaster
AATCTGCTCACAACTTAACTCGTAACTCTGCAACCTTTTTTCTCTAAAAAAAATGAGCAGCTTTTTTGTTCATAACAGTAAATACAGTTTTTAGGCTATAACATAATATTAAAATAGAAACTATGTGATGTAAGATACTTTTTGTAACTAGCTCAAGAACTAGATAAGATAATCAAGAAATTCTTTGCATAAAGATAACAACAACAAGACACTAAGATCTCAAGAGAAAAACTATTGCCTCCTTATCAGGAAAAGCCAGACTTTGTGGGGATCAAGGCGATTGATTTACGAGATGCGAGATGTGGGGGGAAGTTGACAATAAACAAAAAAAATGCCTAGTTTGAAGGGAATGTTTGCATCATGTATGAAATATATGACTATGCAACAGGCTATTGCTTTTAAAGGTTAATCCTTTGTTAGCGAAGTGTGTGCATTTTTTGGCAGAGTGCAAAAAAAGGACATCCATAATTCTTTGCTTTTTATTGTCCTTTATTGTCCTTACTCTGATTGTCCAAATCCTTATTACTCTAATTTTTATTACTATTTTTATAACTATTTTATTACTATTAAACTTGAACTTTTAAAACAAGTAAATTGTAAAACAATTTAAATTTTAAAATTTAAAACAAGTAATTTTAAAACAAGTGATTGGTGCTTTTCACACTTCACAAAGTAATGATGCAAGCTTGTGAAAGAAGAACCCATTCAAAGGTACTAAATGCAAAAACATCACCTCCTGACCAGAGAGTGCCAGGATGAAACTTGAATTTAAATATAAGATGGCTGTGTTTTTGAAGGTACAAGCTGCAGCATCTGCGCCTTGTTACCTCTGCTTGGGCCATCTCCCATGTCAGGTCTGCTTTTCTCAGGTCTTTTGAGGGTCTATACATCTCCCACTTCTCCCTTTAGGTACAGTTCTTTCACTCCCATTGGTATCATGTAGCATTATCTGTTAGTAAATTCCTACATTTACAATGTTGTTCTTGCTTTGAGGTACAGTAGTGATCTCTGAGAGCATTTCTCACACTGTGACAGATATTATCATGACCCAATTATTTCAAACATTTACTGTTACATCATTGAAACCAAAATCCCATGTGCCCCAAAAACTAAGTCCAGGCTCTAACATTCAGCATCTCTTTCCACAAAACCTACTAATTTTAGTAAAATGAGTTATATGCTGAGCAGGAATGGCAACATAGTGAGAAGTCAGATTTAGAAAAAGACATGAGAAACAGGTCTAGAACAGAACTGGAAAACAGTTACAGATCTCTCTCTACTTGGGTAAGGTCTATGCATCTCCATGTATTTCTTGACCTCTACCCTTGCACTGTCCTGAGAAGGGGCTACAGCTCAAATGGAGCTGTTTTGACAACTCTACATATTTCCCCATATAGTGTAAGGGGGATGACACATTGAAGACATTGTAGTGAATTTGCAGATTCTACTTTTTCTATTGTTTTTCATACTGCTACAATGTTTTATTCTAAACTTTCCCCAGGAATGATTACATTGTCCTTTTTAGAACTGTCTTGTCCTTTGAATCACCAGTGATTATTATTTTTAAGGAGCAATATAAATTTGAGGATGAGGATATTTACTGATATTCCTAATGCAGACAGCTTATAGTTTTTCTATTACATCTCCTTGCAGAGTTTTCAAAGCACCGTGTGTGGAACATGGTGAAGATCTATTTGCATGTCAAATAAGATACAAGTAAATTAAGGGTTTGCCCGGCATCACCATCAACACATGCTGTACAGTATTTTAAACTATCCTGAATCTACATGACCAGTGCTAGAAATTTTACCATTTGTAGCATGAAGTGCTGTAATCTGCCTAAAGAGTATCCCAGGTGTCAAGCTAGCTGCATTTTGATTACACAAAGCTGTGTTACTCTTTCCAAAGAGAAAACAAGAATGTGTTGTCAGCTACACCACCACCAAGAAGCCATTCATTGGAACAGCAAACTCATATTTCACTTAGACTTTCAAAATCCTCTAGAAGTCTGAAGGAACAAAACGTTTTTTCTCCTATAAAACTTTCTAGTGAGGAATTTCTCTGTTCTGCACCAGAACTGAGACCTAACCCCTTTTGTCACCAATAGCTACCTCAGTAACCTTCAGAAGTGAGGACAAGTAGGATGTACTCAGAGTTTAAACTATGAGGAATTATAAAGAGGATTTCCCTATATCGCAGCTGAATACCCAGCCCCTTGGGCTATTGTAAACGCAGAGCAATTTCTCCACCTCTGACTTCCAGAAAGCCTGCCGGGGACTTAAGCAATATTCAGAAAAAAAAAACCAAAACCCACTGAAAACAGTTGATTTGTAACAGGATACTCACTGGTGTGGGCTATATTCCAACACTGCCACTAACAGATGGACTGGCAGCTCTTTGCTTCACAGTGCTGTTACAAGGGTGTGCCACATGGGAAGAAAAAACTCTGAATAGAGCTGGGTACTACACCCCCAGACCTAGTCCACCCCTTAAGCAATTTTACTCTTCAGTAAAAATACAGTAGTGAAACCTAATTTTATTTTTTTTTGGAATTTCACATCTGTTTGAAAATTGGAATTTCCCCCTTGGTTTGAAAGACAGGTGTCTGCTAAGGAAACCTCCCTTGGAATGGAACATGACCCTCTTCCCTCCAAATTATTGTAACTGGTGCTGGGCTGGACACCGCGGTGGCAGCGAATTCTCCTGCAGTAGCTGCAGCTCAACTGCTCCACTTGGATCCCGAGAGAGGAGCTGAGCCTAGCCCCCTGACCTCCAGCCAAAAATGTCGCAGTCTCTGCTCTTCCCAAGAAAAAAGCCCCCAGCTAAGAGGCTGCAAGCAACTGCATCCCTTCTCCCCAAGCTGACAACTTCTGTCTCTCTTAAGTACTGGTTGTTATTATCTGTTAGGCAACAGGTGGGAGAAAATTCCCTGAGAGGGGAAAAAAAGAAAAAATAATCCTAACCTCCAACACAAACTAAAAAAAAAAAAATTCTTCCCTAACAAATCTTAACACCACTGCCACAGTTTGAAGGCCTGACCATGGGCAGTGCTTTGCTGTAGCAGATATGAAAATAAGCATTAAAATACAGACATGTCACACAAAACCTATAAAGTTTTTAACAAATGAGAAAAAATAAAGTAAATCAAACCTTGAGAAACCCAGAAGCATTAGGTCATGTATTTTGGAAAAGCTTGGCTAAAAATCTGAAACTTTTATGTGTCCTCTCAGGACTTGTTTCTACTGCCAGCCACCAAGACAAAACCAAGTTGAATTGAATTACTGCCAAACAATAATCAATTTCCAACTATACCTGGGGAGAAAAACCACTAGTGATAAGCTGTATTTTCTAAGTGAAAAACAATTGTCCCCTTGATAGTGAGGTTGAATGCTGTATTTATTCTGAATATGCTGGCATTCAGCATCCCTGATCATACTTTTGCTCTGGAAAGAAAGCTATTTTTAGCACTCACTTCTGAGAAATAAGGGTCACCTAAAAGCTCTTAAACTGAATAAAGCCCTGCAAGGCTAATCAATAATGAGACAGACTTGAGGAAAAAACATGGCTTGAAAACAGCATATTTATATTTTATTTTATAAAAATTATATTTCAACAGAAAAAGTTACTATCTGGGTGATCTGTAGAAATTTTACATGTGCCCTGGTCATTGTGGCAATTCTATTTGAGTCTTATGTTTTCTGCAGAGAACAGCAAACATGCTAGCTGACCAGAGTATCAATGTTTTAAAAAAACCCACATATCCACACAAGTCCTTCATAGGAGCATATAGCTATTTCTTCGCATAAGTGATTTTCATGGCATGAGATGGAGTGATCTTGAATCCTTGGAGAGCGTCTCGAGCAGCCCCTGCTTGGTTCTCATTTTCAAACTCCACAAATGCGATGTCATGGCGCCCTGGCACTAAGCGTACTTCTTTGAATCCAGGAAACCTTTAAAATAAGGTGAGAGTCAAAAAATACTTCTTAGCTCAATAATACATCTCTCTTCAGTAGCTTCTTATCAGAAGCATCTACTAGTGCAATAGTAATTGCTAATGAAAGATTTAAATTAAAGAGTTTTACATTTTCTATCCTTAGAACTATGTCTCAATTAAGAAATAGGCGGAAGCAGTTTAATTAGAGCTGTACACATACAGAAGCAATCTAACTAGCTTTAAAACTGCTCCTGCTGTCCTACGGACTTTATTACAGTCACCAGTTTGAATCTAATGCAAATTGATAGCAGATAAATCACACAATCAAAACCAGCTACAAAAAAGATCAGATTTGCTTTCTGAACCAAGTCATCAGAACTGACATCTGTAACCTTGGCAGTAAGGCAAACAGCTGAAATACCTTCAGAAGAGACTCTTATTTCTAAAAAGTGAGCTTGTTAACTGAGAAAACACACACAGGTTACAGAAGAATTCAAAGGAGAAATCATTCCTATTCAAAACTTACTGATTAAATAACATGGACAGCATCATCTCATTTGTTTCCTCAGGCAAATTATTAAGGAAAAGGATATAATTTGGTGGGTTATCAGGCACCTGTAAGAACAGATCAAAGCTCAGAAGACATAGTTGCATACAGCTCCTTTGCATCTGTCTGCATGATTATCTGAACCAAGACTCACATTTCCTTAGTTTTGCTCATAACATTCTATCTGGGTTTCACCACACCTTTATCAATATGCAGACAGAGCCCCTTCATTCTTTTACACAGGTATATTAATTTGGAGAGGTTCTTACTTCCACAAAAATCACAATACCATACTGTCATAGATGTCACATTTAAACTCAACTAGTCAAGAGCTGACACTGCAGTACTCTCTGCACCCACGTGCCACAGTAGTGGCTGCAGTGCTATTCAAGACACCTGTAAGGCAGTGGTAGAATGTATGAAGGACTCACATCCTTCTGGAAAGCAGAGGGTAACCAAGCCCTGTTTACCTGCGGTACAACCAAAATACTGAGTATCTCTGGGCAATCGAAACTCACAAAATCCACATGGTTTTATTACAGAGCTCAATTAGAATGTCGTAATTAGAAACCCCTTTAGATTTAGAGCTTTAGTCTTGTAACAGGTTTGCCTGATAATATGAATTTGTAGCCACTCGCCACAGACAAGGCTGAGTAGTCATTTGCTGATACTGGAATCTTTACGTCATCAATTAAATTATAAATTTAAAAATAAATTGGACATCCCAACTTCAAACATCCTCAAAGCAGTGCCAAATAAAAAAACCTCATCAGAACAATCTCCTTCTACTGATGGAAATATTCCAGGTAGTGCCATTAGAAAATAAACTTCTGATGTTCAAAGAAATACCCAAACACCCAGTGTTGTGCTTTGATACAAACTGACATGGACATATTGTGCCTGAAAATCCAGGGAGCAAGACCTTTTCCCCTGTTGATTATGTATACAATGGCAGTACTCAAGAAAGATGCAGGGCAGGGCAGGCAAAGATATTCTTCTATGGTACTTGCTCTCCTGCAAATCCTGGCTCTTTACCACTTCTAACATGAATCATTTAGAAGGTCAATGAGCAGACGAGATAAATTAAGCGTAGGGAGTTGTTCCTACATCTCCACACAATCCTTTGGAAAACAAGACACTTGTGAGAAGAAAGAAAAAGTGATCAGAGAAACCCCAAACTCCTCAAATAAGGCTTTTAGGCAGATATTTTGGCATCCCATGTTGTCTTCCTCTTCTTTATCTGCTGCCAGAAAAAAGTAAGCTAAAGGGAACTTATTAGCAATGAAAAAAAAATTAAGAATCCTTCAACTGATACTAAGCACAGTCCAAATTTAAGAATCCAGTATGATTTTCTAATAGTGCTGTTTTCTGTATAGTAATGAGAAACTGCAGATTCTCATTTCCTGTCAACCAGATATAGTAAAAAAGGGATTTGTTTTGTTTGTTTACTGTCATGTAGCTGTTATACAAATGTCTCATAGGACAAAAACAAAGCTGTAAAATATATCCTCAAGTTTCCATGTGTAACAAACTATTATTCATAGAGAATAATTATAAACATTAGTGCTTTT
The DNA here is from genome assembly GCA_034509185.1 of Euphonia xanthogaster. Taxonomy (NCBI): domain Eukaryota; kingdom Metazoa; phylum Chordata; class Aves; order Passeriformes; family Fringillidae; genus Euphonia; species Euphonia xanthogaster. The sequence goes on from JAYDZK010000169.1 coordinate 17,193,756, forward strand.
AGTGATAAAAATAAAAAACATTACCTGATTCTGTGGTATAGTCCCTGAGGCACTGGCTGAATTCTGTGTTGCTCCCTAGCAAGTAAGTACAAAATAGTTTTACAAAGGTGCTCCATTAGAAACAAACAAGCACATATTACCATGTTTCTCTACAATTCAAGACATATGTTAAAGGTTTTTTTGAGCTGCAATCCAAGAACATTTGGTGCCTATGAGATACTTCCCAAAGGGAACAAATCCTGTGAATTTTGCTTGGCTCCAAAACCAGGCAATCAAAAGAAATAACATCAGTACTACCTGATCAATCTAATGGCTGAGTCAATTATTTCTCCACATTACAGAATTTTATTTATTAGACAGAGATTTGAAAATGAAGATAGATTTGAAAATGAAGGCCTAGACAGGCATCCTGGTTTCACCTGGGATAGAATTAATTTTCTTCTTGGTACAGTGTGTTTTGAATTTAGTATGAGAGTAACACTGATAATGAACTCATGTTTTGGTTGTTGATAAGTAGTGCCTGTTTGTATCAAGGACTTTCCAGTTTCCCATGCTCTGCTAGTGAATAGGTGCACAAGAAGCCAGGAGGGAGCCAGGAAAGCTGACCAGAACTGTCCAAAAGCACATTCCATAGTACAGAATATCATGTCCAATATATAAACTGGGGGAATCTGGTCAGGTGCTTTGATGTTTTCTGCTATACTCCAGCACAAAAGCTACTAAATGTTGTTGCTTTAGACAAGCCAACCCTTAATGGAGATAAATTCCAACCTAACTCCTGATAATCTAACATGGAACATCTAATATCTAACATAAATTAATCGTCTTGTCCTCATTTACCATTCTTCTGTCCTTATTAGGCAACATGGAATTAAAGCACTGAAAAGAAGAGCTGGTTGAGCACTTGAAGCCAGTACTAAAGATAAGCACATTATCATTTTTTTTCCTTTTCTTAAGAGGCTAGTTTCTACTTTGCTTTGTTGTACCTTTGCCCTCCATCTTTATTTTCATCTGGTAATAGCAAAGGAGAAAAAAAAAAGGAACAGCAAGGACAACATAACCAGCCCCCTCTCCTTCAACTTCTAGTAAATGCTCGGAGCTCTAGATAATCAACAGACCCCAATTTAGGGAGTTGAAAAGCAACAAAAGACAACATCAAGTCCTAAAAAAATTATTTAGAATAGCTTTTGCGTGGGGTTTTTTTTTTTTTTTGACAGTGGCTTTTTTGTAGTTTTTTTTTTTTGGTTGGTTGTTTTGTTGTTGTTTGTTTGTTTGTTTGCATTTTTGTTGGTTTTTTTTTTCTGACAGAGTAGTAGCTTACCTGGATAACCTTTTTATTTGGTGTGTTTGCTGACTGTTCCAGAGTTTTGGCTTTCTTCTTTTCCTTTCTTTTTTCCTTATCAGCAAAAGTCCCACGCATTTTAGAGATGATATCAGAGTCTGTTTTTGCATACTGAATACGCTTTTTAAAAGAAAAAAGAAAACCAGAGTATATTCTACAGTTAATAATACTGAACATTTTGTACCACTTACATTAACTGTGTATTTACAGTTTTTTTACAGAAACTTTTTATATTAAAAACATTGTTATAAAGCGTAGGTACACTTATAGAGTAACCAATTCTCATGTTTTTTTCTGGACACAATTACAGAAGTCTAAAAAAAACCCCTAATATGCAAATTACTAACTTTAGCTCATTGAAATCTGAACTCCATTTATCTAACAACATCTTTTTAACATCTGTCAAAGTAGCACCTACAGAGAGATACAGTTGAGCTACACAGAGGACATCTCAGAAAATCGGCACTAGCTTCTATTAAAACTGTGAGTTTTCAGTCCCATTTTAAAGGGAGTTAAATTTTAAAGTGATTTCTCAGACCTCTGCAGAAACATAAATTCAGCAAAACCCAAACTTCTGAAACAGAAAAGGCAAGTATCCACCTTAATCCCAACTGGATTGCATAAATGCTGCTGTTCTTTTGACAAAGGCCCCCCACAGCTGAAGGTGAAGAAGATGCAGGTATAACTGTACCAGTGTGCAAACATTATTATTTATGCACACAAACCCATTGTTTTTCCTATCAGAGACTACCTCAATACAAAACTACATGACAGCTTAAGATTTTTTTAATGCTTTTGTTTAGTGCTTAGAGTATACAGGCTGCAGGCAATGTTCAAAGATGGAAGTACACTTGAAAGCTTATGAAGCCTCAATCCTTTTATTTCTTATTGAGTTCTACTGAGCACTAAACTCCTTAAGGATAAACGGTGGACTGAGTTTGCAAAATTCTGTGTTAAGGATTTAATTAGAGAATCTGAAGGTGTTAAGGCAAATAGCTTGCAGCAAAGCAGCACAACTGCTCTCTTCAGTGCTCAAAGGCATAAGCTGAGAGCCAGTGGGTTGTACCCATCCACTGCTGAAGTTGTGGGCCATTTGCATGTATTGTTACACCTCACCAACAGTAGCAGAATTAAGAGATGCTTAATTGTCCAAGCAGACAAGAAAAAAGCAGGTCAACTGTGCAACTCTGCATATCATGAAGCACATTACTAAATTGTGTTCTATCAACCAGCACTGTATTTGCTTCACTGAAGTTATACTGAAGTACAGTTACTTGGTTTGGTGATCTCTTGTCAAGCAGAAATAGCCATCAATTAAAAAAAAAAATCAGTGGTCACATCTGGAAAGCAAACTGGAGATCTTCACCCTTCTCACTGTTACCTCAAAAAGGAAGCATCACATTCTAGCTATTCATTACCAATCTAAGAGTAGTTAATGTTACTCTACATGAAGTAACTGAAAACTAATCGAATTTCAATAATATCACAGAATTAATTTAACCGGTTCAATGGAAGACATGAGGAGTAAAATGAAAGTATTTACCATCTTAAAAACTTTAATCCAGCATAGAAAAAGTCCCCCATGTTAAGTTTGCAGTGTGTGTGTTGTAACTGCAGTCTCTTTAGCATCCCTCCAGCTTGCACAAATGCAGATACTGATCAGGATGTGACCTGAGTAATCCTTTGGTAACAACTACATAGGAGAGTTCATTCCTAAGGTGCAAGTACCAAAACACTGAAAAATACCCCATCAGGGTATTTTTCTACTTTACAAAGGTAACAAAATAACTTACCATTGGTTTCCCATAAAATGGAAAGCCTTGTAGCTGTCTCAAAGCATTGGTAGATGATCCAAGTTCTTTAAATATAACAAATGCCTGTCCTCTCATCTTCATAGTTTTTAAAGCCACAATGTCGACCACATGACCAAACTGTGAGAACAATGCATACAAGGACCTCTTCAGCTCTAGGGACCAATGGAGAAAACCAATTATAACAGGTTACATGCAAATTTCCACTTCTACCGAGTCTGCTGTCCTTTGGGAACAATGTTTTTTAGAAGCTTTAGCTCACACAGCGAGTACATGAGTTTGTCAAAACTGTTACATCAATACAAGTTTATTTGTCCAGGTTTTGTAAACTGGTGTGCAACATTCGGTTTCATACCTCAAGGATTCAGGTAGTGAAGAAGCTGTAATGCCATCCATTCTACCATTCCAAGGAAATCACAATTACATAAAGGTATGCAAAACATATCTTCATACAGGTATATGCACACACACTCTCTCACACAATCAAGGATGATGCATGACAGCCATCTCAGACTGATCAGAAAATCAAAACTGAAACAAACAGCAGTAGAGATATATGATGCAAAACAAGAATGCAGCAAAATAGTAACTATCTAAAGGCTAAAAAAAGTTGTAAATTTTGGTTGTAACTATTTAATCAATTTTCTCACTCATATTCTGTATCCAAATTATTTTTGTATGAGATTACTGCAGCTTACAGCTGCATTGGATTTACAATAACCTGAATACATGCCAAATTAAACCTTAGTACTATGCAAAACAAGATAAATAATCTGTACTGTGTAATCATTCTAACACAAACCCCTTACATTTGAACTATTTTAGCAATATAAGAATGTTGCCTCTTCTTTATTGATACTGAGACTTGGTAATACCAGACCACTGACACTTTCTCCACCTGCTCCTGACTAACTATATTAACTATATGTTTTTTTATTAAAAAAAGGTGTTCTATCAAAACACTTTCCCTAAAAATTACTTTCAGACCTGTATTAAAATAGAAAGTCATTTGTAATCTTAACAGGTAGTTTAACACCCTGTATTTAACCCATGGCAATCCTACGAGATTTAACCAGACCAAGAGCAAGGTGCTAAACCTGGATCAGGGCAACCTCTAGTATCAACCCATGCTGAGGGATGGACAGATGGAGAGCAGCACTGAGAAAGACTTGGGGTGGTGGTGGAGAAGGGGCTGGACATGCATACTCACAGCCCAGAAACCAACCATGTCCTGGGCTGCATCCAAAGCAGAGTGGGCAGCACCCTGTGAGGGAAGGGATTCTGCCCCGCTCAGGTGAGACCCCACCTGCAGGGTTGCATCCAGATCTGGGGTGCCCAGCACAGGAAGGACATGGAGCTGTAGGTGCAAGGCCAGGACACCACCAAGTTGATTAGAGGGATGGAGCACCTCTCCTATGAAGAAAGGCTGAGAGATTTGGGGTTGTTCAGCCTGGAAAAGAGAAGGCTTAGGAGTGATCTTTGGCCTTCCAGTACCTGAAGTGAGCCTACAAGATGGAGAAGGACTATTTACAAGGGCTTGGAGTGCCAGGACAAGGGGTAATGACTTCAAACTGAGAGGAGGCTTAGATGTGATATTGGGAAAATATCCTTTAGTGTCAGGGTGGTGAGGCACTGGAACAGGTTTCCCAGAAAGGCTGTGGACTCCCCATCCCTAAAAGCATTCAAGACTGGGCTGTAGGGAGATCTCAGCAACCTGATCTAGTGGGAGGTGCATTTGTTTGCTTTAGCTACTGTTTCATTACAAGAAAGAGTTTGCCTAGAGCTTGGATAATGATCTCCTGCTCAGCACTTCAGAGACCTCCGGGAGCTCCTAAAAGCCCCTTTCTAAGACAAGTGCTGTGTGCAAGTGAATGACCAGGCTTCACTGGACAACCAGAAGCGACCGGCAGCCGCTCGTACCTTCCTTCTTGATCTTGTCATTGATGTTGTTGATGTAGATGGTGTGGTTCGGCCTGATGTCCATTCTCGGCGGCACCTGCAAACTGCCTGCGGTCAGAGCACAGAGAAGAGGCGTCAGCGAACCCCCGGCCGCGACAGCTGCCAACGCCGGCAACACCTCACAACCCCGGGCAGCGGCACCGCGAGGGGGGGCGGCTTGTCTGTCTATATATCTGCCCGCCCGCAGGCCACACACCAGCCCCGCTCCGGCCCTTTCCGGGCGGAAGAGGGCTGCCACGGCAGGACAGGAACTCCAGAGAGGGAGCCCCGAGCTAGCCCCTCTTGTTCCCACCTGGATCCCAGATCCTGGACCCCGGCTCCCAGAGCCCCTCACCGCCCGTCACCTCCCCTCTCCTGTCCGGCCTCCGCTCTCGATGGCGGCCTGCACCGCCCGTCACCTCCCCTCTCCCGTCCGGCCTCCGCTCTCGATGGCGGCCTGCACCGCCCGTCACCTCCCCTCTCCTGTCCGGCCTCCGCTCTCAATGGCGGCCTACACTTCCCGCCCTGCCAGGACACAGCGCAGGCCGTAAAGCCGCTCCCAGAGCAGTCGATGCGCCCAACACCGCTGGCGCCGATGGGGAGCGGCGGGTGCGCGCGGCCCGCGGGCAGCGGGATGAAAGTGTTATATGTGAAAAACGCCAATCACTTGTTTTTAATTTTAAAAGTTTAATAGTAATAAAATGGTTATAAAAATAGTAATACAATTAGAGTAATAATAATTTGGACAATTT
>JAYDZK010000169.1:17216837-17232000 GCA_034509185.1 Euphonia xanthogaster
CAATCCCATTTGTCCAGCTGTCGACCACCCCCCTGTTTCCCGTGCCCCTTTTAAGAGGCTGCAATCTTTTGATCTCCTGTCTGCAACCGTCGGTTCACTTGGGACTGAATAACCCCACTGCACCCTCAACTGGAGTCCGCTCTCTCTCTACTTCTGCTGGTCGTCGCTGCGAGTCTCGCCCTTTAGCAAGGAGGCTGCCGCCAGACATAGATCCAGGCGACCTCCTTAGGCGCTGTCCAGGAATTCCAGATCCCCGGAGAGTAACCTCCTTAGGCGCTGTCCGGGATTTCAGGAGCTTCGGAGAGTGCCCCTCTGCTGACAGCGGTGCTGGTTGTTAGCCGGGCAATTTGGAAGGACAGGGGTCCTCTCCAGTCCACCCAGCCCGCGGCTTCAGTTTGGCGCCCAACGGGGGGCATTGAAGGCTCAGCCGGACCCCACGGGCGAGACTAGTTGTAGTCTCTTTGGTCATCAAGCTACCTCCAGGTTGAGCAGACCCCTTTGTGCTGGGTGGCGCTCCCGGAGGATCGGGGACGGCAGCTCCTGGCACCCAAGGAGTCGTCCCTACAGCAGAAGCCACCGCTCCCAGGTTTTGTTAACCCTACGCTGGACAAGGTAAGTATTTTTCTTTTTTGCCCTGTCTTTTTAGTCTCTTTGACCAACCTTTGTTTGGTCCTTTTTTTCAGTGCCTTTGAGCACTTTGCTGCGCAGCCTTTCTCCTCTCTGACAGGGCTCAGCGTAGGGCTTTTTCTTTTTCTTTGAAGATTTTTGGGGGTGGTGGGCTGAATTTGAGCCGCGTTTTGTACAATCTTCACCATGGGTGCTACACTATCTGCGGCTCAAAAGAGAGCTTTTACCCAAGTTGTGGGAATCCTCGCGGGGGGCGGGGGGTGTGTTCGTTTTCAAAAGAATAAGCTTCCCATGGACAACACTTCATCAGAATGCAGAGGAATGTGTGGACAAGACAGGAGGTGGCATGTGGCCAGTTTATTTGTTTAGTTAACAAAGAATGCTACCAAGTATAATTTTAGCCAGAGTATTTCTAGCACATATAGAAGCCTAGCATAGTGGTATGGTACATAACGCCTTTTATGATGGTAATAAACTTGATTCTCTTTGGAAGCAAGAGGGTCTGTGTCATCATTCATGACAGCTTAAAATTAGTTTAGGGTGCTGGGGTTGTCCTTTTATTAGTATTAAATGGTGGCAGTAGCATCTGTCCACACTGCAACTCTTCACTGGGAAGAATAGCAGAGAGCTGGTATGATTTATTTTTGTGCAAGAACACTTGCATTCCTTTCTTTTTTCTTTCAAACTGGGTTAGTTTTTTGTATAATTTTATTGGAATCAGCATACTAATGCAGCGTGAGTGATGTGATTTACATTTGAATTCAATACTTTCAAATCCTCAGGCACATGATAAATTGCAGTATAATGAAACCAAAACTTACTTGCTTAGCTGTATGAAATTGTCTAGTTGTTTCCTTCCCTTCTTTGTAAAAAAAAAAATCTCACTAAGACCAGTACTCCATTGTGAAAATCTTGAAATGATGTGCTTGTCCCTGATGAACACCACAGACATCTGGAGGTGCTGCTGAGGTGGAGATAGGTGCTGGAATATACTCTGTATTTGTGAGCTCAGTAGGAGGCTGGAGCTGTTGCCTGCTACATGCTTGGTAAACTTTGGCATAGAGGTGGGTAGGAAGCTTAGCTTGCTTAAAGCTGCACTGCTGGGCTGGAAGTCAGAAAAATGGTAGACTCAAATAGCTCATGGCATCACTGGAGATCTGAGGAACCCACTCTCTGGATGGGGAGGGAATACACTATGTCCCGGATGAAAGAGCAAACATGTCCTTGAAAACACAGACTGATAGGAAAACAGAGACAGATTTTCCCAGCAGGAAGATGTCAAGAGAAGAGATTTGGTGACACCAATGCTATCTGAGGAAGAGGTCTGCCCAGTTAGGATGTCCGCAGCACTTACTGGCAGCTCACCATCAGGTCTATGAATGATAAGACACTATAAAGAAGCTCTTAGATTTCTAAATGCTTCTTTCTTAAGCCAGATCAGCCTTGAAATTGCTAAGACCCATGCCAGCACTGAGCCACAAACCCATAAATAAGCTTATTTAATTACTAGTCTTATGGTTAATAACTGCTGCAGTTTGGGCAAATGGCAGTAGCAAGCCCCACGAACAAGTCCTGCCTAGGGTTATGCTGAGTTTCTGCCAGCTCCCTGTACAATACTAATAAAGCTCATGAGCTATTTTGATTGTCTCATTCTTTCAAACATTTATTTATTTAAATAATTTAATTCTCAGTCACAGTAGACATTGGGGAGCTGATGGTAAATCATACCAACTCTGGTACTTTAGATAGCTCTAAATCTACCACATCTGGTAGACTTGAGGTGGCCGTAGGTCCTTTAAGTGGTCCCAATGCTTGTCAGGCTTTGGAAAAGGCTGCAGGTGTTGTGCTGCCAGGAACCAGAGAGCCTTTCAGGGCTTATTTCTCATTTAATCCCATTGTAGCAGAGCCCTTTCTAGTGTTAGGGTTCTCTTGTGCCTTCCTCTTGAAAAAAAACCCTACATCTAAAAAAGTGTAGGTCAAGGTCACCATCAAACATGGCTTCAACTTCTCCCCACCAGAGTATCACATGGAACAGCTGTACACAGATTGGCTTTCTAAAAGGCTTCATGGTAGCTATGATTGATGCCATAGTGCCTTCAGGAATGTAAAATAAATCTCAGCTCTGTGAGATGAGACCTTACCTTTGAACATACAAATTCCCCACCTCCAAAGACCAAAGTGAGAACAGATGCTTAGGTAGATAAGCATATGAAGGTGCTGGCTTCAAATGAAATGTGCATTAAGTTAATCCTTTGCACCACAATTCCGGTTACAATATTAAACATTCCATGTCCAAAATAAAATAAAATTTTCTTGGTTTCAGACTGAAAAGCAATTATTTCATATACAGCTGATAAAATTTTTCTATAGAAAATTTTCGTCTTAAAAGGCAACTAGGAGTGTTTTGTAGTTGGGGTTTAGGATTTTCCTTCTCTTTCCTCTTTCAGGAAATTTTCTCCCATTGTGTTGCTTAGAGACAATAACAACCAGTACTTAAGAAAGATGAAAGAAGTTGCCACAGCTCAGAGGAAGGTCACAGTTGGCTACTCTCTCTGTACCTGAGGGGTTTTCTCTTGGAGGGACAGAGATTTGGGCTGGGTGAAGGGGATGGGTACAGCTCTTTGCTCTTGCCAGCATAGAAGGGGGAGACAGGCTGCAGTCACTGTGGGGAGAATTTGCCACCACTGTGGGATTCCAGCTCCTGCTGCCTTCTCCCACCACGAGTGGAGCTCTGCTTGTAAAAGCAGTGGATGCACTGGGACCTTATTAACGCCTGACCTCATTAGCAAATGACCCCCATCATCCACTCCAGTGCGTCAGGGGAAACCCTAGGACTCCAAGCCCCTTCCCCCTCACGTGGCAGTGTTTGGGAGCCGGGCTGCTGCTGACCAGCCCTGCTGTTCTGCCACTGCTCCACAGTTTTTTACTGTGCTGGAGCCACACACCCCCTGACTGCCAGGACACTCCACAGCTCCTTCTACAGCCGCCAAGTTTCTGCTACCTCTTGCTTGCTACCCCAGGTGAGCCTGCCCTGCCATCCCAGCCACTAGGAGGTTCCTGCTGCAGCCCATTTTTGCCATCCAGCCTGCCTGCCATTACCACGTGAGGGGGATGAGGCGGAGCTCGCACCGCAGCACCCCCTGCAGGCGCGGGGGAATCATCGCATGCACCCTGCCCAGCTGGGAGCCACTAGTGCCCCCTGCCGGCTTTGACGAGAACTGCACCAAAGGGGAAATAGCATAAGGAGCGGGAAGAGACTGTTCATTGGGTTTTCTGTTCTTGTTTGTTGGTATTGCCATTGTTATTGGTTGTTTACATACATATACTAGTAAAGAACTGTTATTTCTTTTCTCATATCTGTGCCTGAAAGCCCCTTAGTTTCAAAGTTATAATAATTCGAGGAAAAGGGCTCATATCCTCCATTCCAAGGGAGGTTCCTGCCTCCCTTGGCAGAAACCTGTTTTTTAAACTAAGACATTTGTTTACAAGTGCTCTTATAAATTATACTGAATTTCGATAAATGATTTTTTTTATTTTTTATTAAAACATTTGATTATTTTCTACCATTGAAAATTTATATTTAAAAAGTTTTCTTTTTTTCTTGCAAGACAAAGTTACTGTAAAATCCTACTCCTGCTCCTCCCTCCCAAATTCTGAGTCAAGGGGTAGTTTATCCTGGAGAATCCCATTCAACTTTGTGGTTAGTAATTTTTCAGATAAATGTGAAAATATGATCTCGTCTTTGCCACATGAAAGTAAGTCTACATTGCTGCCAGAGATATGACTTCCCACACAGGGAGACATTCTCTCTACAACAGGAATGACTTAGCTAGCTTGTTAAGGCGTTAACAACAAGGTGAAAAAAGCACAGAAGTATGACTTCTGTGAAAGCACTGGTGATTTCAGGTATTTGATGGAAGCTTTTTACTGCTCTTCCCTCTCCTCCTTGATTCAGGCAGGTGTTGAAACTTTCTGAGAATGCATGGACAAATGCAGCCATAAAGCAGCTGAGAAAAGTGATCTGCTCACTTACTCTCCATCCAAGGACACTGGGCAGGACTGGCAGGGCAGAGCCATCTTAGGTGAGTTTGTCAGTGAATGCACCTATTGGGTGGCGTTGCCCGAGAATATTGTGCTGCCTTCTAGATTGCCCTTTCCCCAGCCTGCAACAGAATGTTAGAAATATAACAGTCTCTTGCTGTTTGCTGATGGCAAAATATTTTGGTGTTTTTTGGTATTTTGGGTTTTTTTCTGATCTCAGTTTTTAATAGTCCATCAGTCTCTGTGCATAGTTAGTCCTTCCTAATACTGTGTTAGGAATAAAACAGTGTTAACCATTCACATATAATGACAAATTGAAATCTGGGGGCTGAAAATGCATTTACTGTGAAAAATAAAAAATTTCTACAGCTGGTTCTGTATAAAATTACAGCATTGAATAAAAGGCATAAAGATACTTCTGATCACATTCTCCTTTGATGGATTTGGGTATTCCCACTAAAGATTCCCTTTACCTTGGTCTCCATTCAAGCACACAATGTTGATCTGCAGCCAGGCCTGTGAGGGATAGCCCATAGGTTCTCAGCTCTGGCAAATTAGCCTCTAATCTCCTGGAAACAGAACTGTGAGTGTGAACTTGCCACTGCTTACTGGAGCCCAGACTAGCTCTCTGATGTTCCAGAGCAGTGACGAGAGTGGGGAACTGCCCTGGCTGGGGTGAACCACAGGCAGAACCTTAGAGTTACTGCAGCTCTAACCCAAGAAGCAGTGCTCCCATGCAGCAAGGTAGGGACTGGGTAAAGAAGGCAGAGGAGACTCTCCAGTGGAGAGGTTCCAACCCGTTTATTGGGTCAAAGGGATCAAGGCACAAGGAGCACACATGTTGAAGAGATCAGTGCAGAGAAAGCGCCAAGCACCTCTGTGCACAGGATTATAAAGCCTCAAGAAACAGGGGGTGGATACAACTGATAAACCAATAGAGTAACACTTAAGGTGTGGTGTCTGGACAACAACTAATCTGGGTAAGGAGAGAAGAAAGGGCTCAGTTGGGGATCGGTTCAGGGGGTGAGTGACAGAGAAGATTCCAGAGCAAGGGGCAGAGTTACCTTGACAGGCAGGGCAGAAGGGGCAGGGTTGCCTTGAAAGGCAGGGAAGGGTCTGGAACAAGAGGAGGGGATATCTTGAGGGACAGCTGGAAGGGAGGGCACAACATAAGGATGTACCGCTTAAGGAAAGCATGGGGGACAACAGAACATACTATTCAACAATCAACTTAATAAAGCTTAATAAAACACACACAAACCGCAACAGGAACTGCAATCCAAAACAAGTCAGAGGGAAAATCACGACTGGTCACATTTGTTGATCAATATCACTCTGCATCCATGTCTGCTCCTCACAGCTAAGCAGCAAACAAGACTTGTGACTGTTACTGTCCCCTTGGAATTCAGAAAAGTTTGAACTCCAAATTTCAGGTGATAGTCAAATGGAGAAATCCATATCCTGGGAAGGGAGTAACCTGTCTTTTAGCCCAAGCGTGTCTCTCAGTTAGGAGAGGAAGAATAACATTCCTCAGTGTTTGATTCTTATGTCTTTACGTGACTTTCCCCAGTTCACTATGGCTGTGATGGTGTCAATTGCCCCTGCATAGTGAGAACCACGTGTATAAATGACCATAGTAGTGGATTCTGTTGCAGCTCCTATCTCAGGGATTGTATTTCTCTACTTCACTGAGACCTTCAAAATGGTTACATTTTTGGGGAACATCTGCTTATACAAAGGGGATGTTCTTGTGCTCACTTTGTTTAGCAGTTGCACCTTTTGAGTGCATTGGCTGGGGATGCTGTAACCCTAAGAAATTCTGTTCAGCAGCCAGACCATATGCCATGAACCATTCCTTCAGGAAATCCATCTTAAACTCATTTTAGGCTAACACAGCTAGAGCCATATATTACAGCAAGGGGAAGCTAACCCTTTAGATCTGCTAAGTGTGATTGAAACACATTACTCATTTTCTTAATACCTGGACAGTTTTATCCAAGAAAACAACCATTGTAGCAAAAAATCTCAGTCAAAAGACAATGTTAATGATCCAAAAAAATGCCTTTGCCTGGACTTCAAACCAGAGCCAGCTGCCAGAGAGAAACCCACAGAAAATTTACTGTTGCAGGGTATGCTCAGGTCTTTAAAAAGTCTAACGAATTTTGCCTTACAATACTAAATTACTAACAGTATCAATACAACACTGGGTATAGACTCTTTGTCAATACAGGGTTTTTTTTCTTGATGATAAGACCACGCAATATATCTCTTCTGTCTCCACATACTGTGAAGCTGACAACATTTCAGTAAGTTCTTGGGGAAGACAGACACAGTGCATAAAGATATAATCATTTGTTAAACACGTCAACATTAAAACCTTACCAGAACTGGGGAGGGAGGTTGGAAGGAGTGAGAGTCAAAGGAGGTGTTCCTCGGAGGATCCAGATTCCCTGCATAATCCAATATAACCAACATAATAGAAATGAAAGAGAGATATCTCCTGGAACCAGAATACTGTTGGAAGTTCTCTGTAACCAAGAGCAGAGAACAAGAGTCTTTTCCTTTCTCTTTCCAAATACTCTCTTTCCGAACCATATCCTAATCCTAATTCAGCAAAAATATTTTTGATTGGGTTTTTTTGATTGGGTTTTTTTTTAACCTGTCCAGATTTTCTCTAGTCTGAAGAATATCCTTGTTAGTGGGTACCATTTCAAATTACAAGTGAAAATGAGAAAAGTATCTGATGGACAGCAAAGTTCACAGCTGTCAGAGACTGAAATATTATAGCTTATGACTTAAACATTTTCATGAAGAACTTTGAAAACTTTATTATGACAGAGGAGACCGCCACATCCTGACTGAGGCCCTATATCACTCACCGATGAAGAGAAGATAAAGTAATAACTCAGGGCTGGGGACATTCACAAAGCACAAGCCTCATACCTTTGGGTCTGAGACTGCAGCTCCGGGGCTGTCAGCCTCCAGCCTTCACACAGACCCTCACACCAAAGAGTGGGGGGGAAAAAGGCTTTGGGCATGTGGTGAGAAAGACTCTGGTGAGAGGCAGTGACCGCTCATCCTCTGCTGTGCAGACCAGCCCAGCTGTGGGGCCCTTCACCCCAGGGAAAAGCTTATCCACAGCTGAGGGGGTGTCATGACCCATCAAAGCGCGTTCCCCAAGGGGGCCCCAGACTCTGCACCAAAGCACTGCAGCATGATGCAATAGATCCATAGTGTTGCAAGGGACAGTGTCAAACTGGCCCCCTGAAAGGGAGGCACCTGGGCATTCCCATGTGGCTCAAGACGTGTATTAATTCACGGAATTCTATAGTCATCAGTGTGGCATGGCCTGGTGCGGTGATGGGGGACCCTCACCACCAAGAAGACCAGATGGAGGGGAGCAACGAGACATCATTGGGATCCCTGGAAGGATGATATGCTTCCACCTAACCCCTGTCACTCTTTCCCTGTCCCCCCCTCCCCCTGCACACTTCTTTTTCTATTTTTTTTTTCTTTTCTCTTACTTTCTCTCTGTCTCTTTTACTATTAAATAAGAATGTGTCAAATTTTTGGCATCAACATTTAATCTTGTTTGGATTTAATCTTGTTGAGGAATATTTTGAACTTTCAAAGTTCTTCGCATTTTATACATAGACACTTTGCTTTCTTTGCTCTTCTGGATTTAAATCGGCTTGTAACACCAGCACACCAGAAAGGTATGCATTCCTCTGGGGTAGCACTGAACTGCTCTGGGGGGACCCATTGCCTTCCCTTGCATTACCATTCAGTTCAGAGCCTCTCAAACGGGAGAAGGGGAAAAGAAGAGCAAATATTTTTTATTTGAAAACACTTGAGAATGTTGATCTTTCTTCATTGCTTTTCTCCTTCTTTCCTGCTTGAACATCAAGGATGTTAGAAAATGACCCTCAGTCTTCAACTGAATTTTTAAAAATTTATTAGGACAATAGGAACAAAATCAATGAAGCAAAAGTAACAGCACTGGGTGCATAGCTGTAGCCAGAGGCACACCACCTAACCATAGCAACTCTTCTTATGTACCCCTTCTAGTGCATCTGTCAAATACATATTCATGAACATTATACATATTCAAACGTTTCTTTGACCTTGTTTGCATGTTCCAGGAACACCTTAACATGGTTCGGCCCCAACCCACCTTTTTAGAGCATGTGCAGTAATTGTGGATGTGGTTTTGAGGATCGTGTGTCACCTCCTCATAATGGCCCCCTGTTCTGTGGTTTCAGCAGGTGACAGTTGTTGGTAGTCAAAGTGTCAGTAGCAGGGGTCCTCATCACGTCCTTTGCTCAAATGTTATCTGACCATGCAAATGGTTTTAGCTATTTCAGTTATTGTAAGTTAACCACAAGTACTCTAAATCAACATCAGCTATTTCACAAATATATCTGAGTTATTTTCATTATTGCCAGTTAGTTACAAAATAAATGCATTAGTTGTAGCATCCCTTGAACTCCCTCACCCCAGCCAATTCCCAATGGCATTGCCTAGGAAAGACTTACCATGGAGTTCATTCCTCCTGTGGCAAAGACAAGACTCCCTCATGGACTTCTGCCTCACTTTCCCATATTTTGCAACTTCCCTGGCTTCTCCTTTCCCTGTTTCCTCATTTAGTGGGTACCCCTGGTGGCTGCCCCCTCTCCCCTGGAGACCAACCCCCATTGCCTTGCCCTTAGCTCTGCCCCCCCCCCATCCTTTCCCATTCTTAAGCTGTCTACAACACATTCTTGCTCTTTTTTTTGCCTGGGTTCCCTTCGGCTTCCATGCAATAAATCTTGCCAGAATTATCTCCTGCAAAAGAGCCTTCTTGCTTCTCTCTCTGAGCCAGCTGTGCTGAGTGTGGTGTGTGGGTCTGACTGTGTTGCCTGAATGTTAATCCAAATGGCTTTTCCACAGGAGATGTTCATTGGAAACAGATAATAGGCAGCAGCACCCACCATCCAACTCCCACATATTTAATTGGCGCATAACTGGGCCCTGACTTTGAGGCTTCAAGTAGCCTTTTTAAAGCATCTTCACTGGATCTCCACTGGATTCTAAGTCACAGTCACTGTCCACTGTTCCCCAAGAGAAAAAACCCCAGTTTTCAGGGGGATTTCTCTGGGGCCAGCTAACAACCCTCAAGGCTTCGAGGATTGGCCGAATTAGCGAAACTTCCTCAGAGATTTTTCTTTTGATGCACCAAGGTGGTGAGTATGGCCCAGTGACAGTCACCTTTTTGTATCTTTTTTTCCTTTTTTTTTATCTCCTAGGAGGGAGAGGGCCAATGGGTTCTAAACTTACCACTGAGCAGAAAGAAGTTTATTCTCAAGTTTCTAATGTGCTTGTTAAATATGGTGTTAAGTTCTCAAAAGGTGATCTGAGGGTTCTTCTTTGGGTTTTCAACTTCTTTCTGGGTGCTACAGCTGAGTCAGTTTTGTCTGTTGAGCTCTGGGATAATATAGGGAAAATAATGTATCAGCTTCAAACTAAAGAGGATTTTCGGGTTGGGAAGTTCTATCCACTTTTTAACTCTATTTGTAAGGTAATTCAAGCTTCGGCAGAGAGTTCTAAAGATTCTAAAAGTTCTGTATTCCAGTTGTTGTGTTCTGACCCCCTTGTCCCTGTACCTCTGCTCCCTCAGATAGGTCTGGAGATGGAAACTGCCTAAAACAGGCACAGGAGTGCTACCTGCCTTCTGCCTCCTCCAGTTCTCTCCCATCACCTTTCCCAACTAGTACTGGCCATGCTAGTCCCAACCCTTTGTCATAAATGCCTTTACCTTCGATTACCATTCACTGCTATGGAACAAGATGGTGCTGGCCACATGGCTGAATCCTCCATTTTAAAATTTCCCACCCCAAGCACCCAGGAGGGCGACTGGGATCCTTCTCCTCCCTTCCCTTTGCTTCCCCCACCCCACCTCAGAGCCCCTTCCCCACAGCTGGTGCCACCCCTTTGTTGGCACCAGGAAGTTTCTGAATCTGGGCACTGGCAGTGCAAGCAAACACCAGGTCTGGGCATTGCCGGAGCCAGCAGTGAGAAATTGCTAGCTTTGGTCTTTCTGTGCCAGCAAATGGCTGGACTTGTGTGCAGGTCCAAGAGTCTACCATTGGGACTGTAATACCTCAGGGCAAAGGTTACCAAGGTCAAAGAGAAGAACCCCTCTGAATGCAATGGTCTCACCCATGGGCATTTGAAGGCTCATGTTGATGCAGCAGGTTTTGTTGGTATCACCCAGTTCAACTGCCGTTTTTTCCTTATATCTACTCCCCCTAGAATGTTCTCCCCTCTCTTGTCCCCTATTGGTCCTGGCTTACTGCAATGCTCTACCCCTTTTCCCCCATATAAAACCCTGTGTCCTCATCCCCATTTTGTCTCTGTCCCTGGACCCTCTTCATCACAATAAACCGCATTTGGAGCTCCACACAAAGACCCATCTCTTGCCTCATTCGTCAGCTGTTCAAGCAAGCATGCTCTGGGCTCTGTGAGTGCAGGTCGCTCACAGAGGCTAGTTGCACACGTGCCGCAACAGACTTGGGCTGTGCCATCATTGGGAAATTTCTGATCTCAGGGCCAGCAGTATCAAAAAACACCAGACCTGGGCAGCGCCTGTGCCAATGCTGAGACATTGCTGGATGTGGGAATCGGAAAAACAGAAACTTCTACAGACCCTGATAAATTTGATCTGCAGCCTTAGAAGAGGCTTAGATTGATGTAAAAATATGACACACAGAAATTTAGCAGAAAATCATGAACTTATGTTTCTATAATTGTAAGAAAGAATATGCCTTAAGTAAGTGAGAAACTGTATTGGTAAGATGGTGAAGGGTTGATAATGGAAGGGTGTGGTTGTATAAAGTAAGTTAAGAGTTTAGAAGTTATAATAAAAGCATATGTGTATAAGCATAGCAGAAAGCAATTGGGCAAAAGTATCTGCAGTGCAGCGCAATTAAGTAAAGGTGATAGATTAGAAAAGCAAAATAAACCTTGTAGCAACGGTCTGTTGGGTTAGAAAACTCTATATTGCCTTGTCTCAAAGAACTTATGACTACTTTGAGCTATGGCTGACTATGTGCTGCTTTCAAATCTCACAGCCTCTGAGACTGATGTTTATGGGGGCAATAAATCGTTCTTAGCTCAAAAATAGTCCCATCCCTTCATTCTTAGCGGCAATAATGATAGGTGGGTTTTGGCTTTCTTTGCCAGTAAATTGCTGGACTCGGGCAGTGCCAGGACCAGGAAATTGCCAGATCTGAGCACCGGCAGTACTAGCAAACACCGGATCTGGGCAGTGCACATGCCAGAAGAGGGAAATTGCTGGATTTTGGCTTTATGTGCCACAAACTGATGGACTTATGCTGTGCAGGCACCAGGAAATTTTCCATCTTGGCTCTGGTAGTGCCAGCAAACACCAGATTTGCCTGGTGCCAGTGCCAGAACCTGCAAATTGCCATTTATTTTCTTTCTGTGCCAAAAAATTGGTGGACATGGCCTTTGCCGGCACCAGGAAGTTTCTGGATCTGGGGACTGGCTGTGCAAGCAAACACCAGATCTCAGTATTCCTGGTGCTGGCAGAGAGAAATTGCCCAATCTGGCACAGGCAGCACCTGCAAACACCAGATCTGGGCGGTGTTTGCAAAAATCCAGCAACTGCTCATTCACAAGCAAAGTCAGCTGAGTATCTTGCTTCTTGAAAATGGAATGCACAGCCATGGGAGCTCATCTCTAAAAGTGGACATAAGCACTTTCTTAAATGTTCATTGTGGCAGGTTTCTGTGGAATGCAAGGCGTTCCTTCTCCAAACAGCTTTGGAAGAGCGCACAACATTGTGTGGCTTGGCACTCCCCTCCTCAGAGAGACGTGCCATCCCATTTTTCACTCTCACACTCTCTTGACATCTTTCCACAGCTTCTCCCGTAACAATAGCCAGTAAAAAAATAAAAGTAAAAGTAAAAGCCAGCCGTGGAGGGGGGTGCATATTTCCCACTGTGCCACATAAACCACATCAAACTCACCAGTACTCTCTCTTCTCCCCTTCTTTTCTGCAGCTGGCATACACTTTTCTGGATCTTGGAGCCTAAAGGGAAACGCAAGAATTTCCATAGAGGGCTGCCGGAGGATTAGGTAGAAGCCCAGGAAAGATGTCCATTAACTTCTTCCATACAAATGGTAATGTGAATTCAACAGGCAGGCGAGTGGCAGCGACCATCCTCTAGCAGTCAGAACACTGCGCAAACGAGCCTGGTGCTTGGCAGCTTCGTTCTTGGCCTCTTGGAAGCTACCATGTTCCCTGTCTCCCGGAGGCGAAGGAGCAGCTACTTCTCGCATAGATCTCTGTGGCAGTAGCGATACACTCTGGTGTGCTGCTTCTGACAAAAGATGCCTGGGACCAGCACTTACCTTTGGAGCACTCCATAGCCCTGACTTCTGCGTCTTTTGGCACCTGCATCTTAGCAAAAAGCTTTTCCACTACATCTCACAAGGAGAAACTGCCAGCACAGCACATGTCCCCCAATCTTGGCCCTGAACTTTGTATTTGCTGCACATTCAAGAAGCACTCCTCTTTCCTAGCCAACCCGTAAATTGCTGTCAGATCGCCGTGCTCTCTGCCCTCATCCTCCCCAGCTTGGATACCCACAGGCACATTACAGCCTCACAAAAGCAAAGGATGCTGAGAGATGTCCCAGTGTAGACATGTAGAAGAGACCCTGAAAAGCAGCAAAGCTGAATGCCCTTGCTCAGCTTGAGCCCTGTGCAAATCACAGAAGGCAAAGAATGAAGCAGCAGAGAACCAGGTTTTGCACACAGTAAAGGGAATTGCAAAAATGCAGCAGCTGCTCATGCACAAGCACAGTCAGCTGTGTATGCTCTTGCTTCTTGAAAAAGTCACCAGTGCCCTTCTTTTCTGCAGATGCCATCAAGTTCTCTGCATCTTGAAGCATAAAGGGAAGCAGAAGAATTTCCACAGAGGGCTGCACTAGGACTAGATAGAAGCCCAGGAAAGTTGTCCATGAACTCCTTCCATACGAATGCTAACATGAATTCAACAGGCAGATGAGTAGCAGCCACCATCCTCTAGCAGTCCAAATGCTGCGCATACAAGCCCGGTACTTTGCAGCTTCATTCTTTGCCTCTTGGGAGTTGCCACGCTATCTCCTGGAGGCGAATTGTCGTCTACTTCTTGCACGGATCACTGTGGCAGCTGCAAAGTGCTCTGGTGCACTACTTTGGCCAAAAGACACCTAGACCTTGAACGAACATTCTCAGCACTCAGTATCTCCCCAATCTGCCCCGCTTGGTGTCCAAGTCTGGATGGAAAGCATTGTGCCTACATCTTGCACAGCAAAAATGCGCCACAACAGCACACTTGTGCAGAGCCTTCCCCTGGAACCTCTAGGAACTTGTATTTGCACCCCTTCAAGCAGCAGTTCTCTTTCCTATACAACCTGTAAACTACTGCCAGATCGTGGTGCTCTCTGCCCCCTTCTTCCCAGCTCAAAGTATCAGCATGCAAATCACAGTCTTGCAAGGACAAAAGGTCCCGAGAGGTGTCCCTCTGCATACGCATAGCCCTGGCACTGAAAAGCAACGCAGCCAAATGCTTCCGCTGATCTTCAATTCTGGCAGATCACAGAAGGTGAAGAATGAAGCAGTACGGCACCAGGCTTTTGTGCGCAGTGAAGGGAATTGCAAAAATCCAGAAAGATATCATCAGAGTCTCCTTGGTATGCTTCACCATCAGAGTCTCCTTGGTATGCTCTTGCTTCTTGAGAATATTATGCACAGCCCTGGGACCTCATGGCAAAATGTGGAGATAAGCACTTTCTTAAGCATTCAATGTGGCAGGTTTCTGCAATATGCAAGGTGTTCCTTCTCCAAACAGCTTTGGAAGAGCACACAACACCTTGCTGTTTGGCACTCTCCTCAGATAGATGTGCCGTCCTATTTTTCACTCCCATGACTCTCAAGGCAACTTAGAGCTCCTGCTCCCCAGAAAAAGGCTGAAGAAGTAAAAGCCCTCCATGGGATGCGCCTTCCCTGTTCCTCAAGTAATCCACATCAAATTCACCAGTGCACTGTCTTCTACACTTTTCTGCTGCATCTGTCATAGAGTTCTTGGCATATCAAAGTATCACCGTGATATTTTCTGAAAAATCCCTTTGCCAGGATTTCTTCTCCTGGGAAGATGAGAAGCCTCAGCTTCTCCTGTGTTGCTGCTCTGGAATGGTCTGGAGATTGTTTATCCAAACATGTGAATTGTTTTTAATTAATGACCAATCACGGTCCAGCTGTATCGTACTCTGAGGAGTCAGTTACGAGTTTTTATTATCATTCTTGTTAAGCCTTTTGTCTGTATCCTTCTCTTTCTTTAGTATAGTTTTAGTATAGTATTCTTTTAATAGAATATAATATCATAAAATAATAAATCAGCCTTCTGAGAACATGGAGTCAGATTCTCATCTCTCACCTCGTCCTGGGG
>JAYDZK010000169.1:17232100-17243667 GCA_034509185.1 Euphonia xanthogaster
GGAAGATCAGCAAGGTGTGTATGCAACTGCAGGGCAACTTTCCCTTTGAAGCAGGAGATTTCCCAAAGCAGTACACTCCTTCAGAAGCTACTCATGCTGGGGTTTTTGTGTTCTGTTATGGGTAGAGGAGAATTCCTATGAGAAGACCTGGACTCTGCTCCAACAGAGCTGCTTTGGCTGAGAACAGTTTCCTGCTGCCCAAACAATTACGTGCTGAAGGGCTATTCCATGTGGTAGTTTGGGATAATTTCTGAGCCCACTTGGTCTTTCTGTAGATTGTTGAGTATCCTGAGTACTTGGATCTTCGGCCATACTTGTCTGACACAGCTGGAGAACCCCTCCTCTACTCTTTATATGCTCTTGTGGTGCACAGTGGTGACACCTGTCTTGATGGGCACTTCTTCTATTATACAAAGGTAAAGAGCAACTTCTATCTTGATAAAGAAACGTGTGCTGGGAAAACAAACTTCCTTGTCAGTGTTTCAGGTATTTGAGGCTTTTTGGGAGAGAAGGTCTCTTTTAGGGCTGATTTGGATTTGTTTTGGTGTACTCTTTGTTCCGCTGCTCTCTTGCTTTGGTGTTGTGGAGAAAATCTGCAATTCCTTTCCAGAAATGGATGACTTTCTTTGCAGGCTAGCAATGGACAATGGTACAAAATGGATGATGAGTCTATGGATAACTGTGGCATCCATGCAGTTCTTAGGCAGCAAGCCTATTTGCTGTTCTATGCCAGGTAATAACCAGGGTCGTGTGTTCAGAATATGTTTCCTTTTCCTGGCTTTGCTCTTTTTCTTCTCATCCTTGTGGGTGTTTCTGCCATAGGAGACAATTCTTCCCTGCTTACTTCAGTGCTGTCAATTCTGAATTACATCATATCACTCCTCTTGCTGGGTTTTAGGGTGCTGGCCTGTGTAAGCTGCTCCTTGTGTGCTCTCTGAAAATAGGTCATGTTGAGAGGACTTAAAGGGGACTCCAGGAAAGATGGAGAGGGATTCTTTATCAGGGAATGCAGTGATAGGATAAGAGGTAAACATTTCAAAGAGAGAAATTTAGATTAGTTATTACAAAGAAATTCTTGCGTGTAAGGATGGTGAGGCACTGGCAGAAGTTGTCTACAAGCTTCTCTAAGGTGTGGCTGCCCCATTCCTGAAAGTGTTCAAGGCTGGATGGAGGCTGGAGCAACTTGTAGATGTCCCTGCTCATGGCAGGGGGAGGTGGAACTAGATGGTAGTTTGGTTTGGTAGTCCAACCCAAACCTTTCTAGGATTCTGTGAAATGGAGGCTGTAGGGAGAATAGAGATGAGGACTTGTTCTGACAGGGGCAGACCTAGTGGGGAGACCCCTGTCAAGTTTTCCATTGGTGACCTTGGTGAAACCTTTTCTCTGCTGTAGAAACCACTCCTAGAAAATGACGGAATCCCAGAGGAGCTTGCAAGGAATGTCTTAAACAGAGAGCACTTTTTTTTCCCCTCCAGATGCTCTGATTTGAAAATGGGAGGAATGGTGGCTTCCTCTCTGACACCATCCTATGCCCATTCCTTCCTCAGTCAGTGGGGGGCCAGCAATGACCAGGTGGGTTCTGCAGGGACATACGGTCAACCTGGTAGGACTATGTCAATGCACTGCCAGAGGACAAGTGCCAGGGAGAGGATCCAGAGTAGATCCCTGCAGTGGGGCAATGATCACTGCGGCTGGTTCATGAACAGCACTGACTGCAACAACTCAACAAGGAGGAAGAGAAAGAGAAGTACTCCTCCAGGTCGTGACCATGCTGTCAAGGATGGCACAACTTCAGGGCCCTTCAACAGAAGCTGTCAGTGGGCTCCTGTACCCAGTGCTGCTTGGGTACAACACCTGCCAAGACAGAGAGAGCAAAGCCAGTCCTCACGACAGGGCTATGATCTTTGCAGACAGTTTCTGGAGATCACAGACTACCACCAGTCAGTGAGGAGGAAGAGTTGGTGGAGAAGAAGCCCTCCACATTGTGACCAAGACCCAAAGGATGATACACCGGAAGTGTCCTCGAATGCTAGCTCCAAGAGGGCTACTGCACCCACTGCTGCTTGGGAGCAATCCCTGCCAAGGCAGAGAGAGCAGGGCAGATCACCACAGCAGGGCTATAATCTCTGCAGACGGTTTGTGGAGATCACAGACTACCACCAGTCAGCAGAGAGGAGGAGGAAGCACTCATTTGGAACAAACAGACAGAAAAGACAAAGCCAGAATTAAAACCCCTTGTTAGCCTTTTGTGTATAATTTACAAGGTGTTTCCTTCTCTGTAGGTTTTGGGTCAATTAGTGGAAATACCCCCTGTGGGATGTTTGTATAATGGTATTTTGAAAGCTGCATGCTTGCGTGTGCCCAACTGGCAATCTCTTATTTTTTAAATATGGAGTTCAGGCCACTCAAAAGGACAAGAACTGGACAAGCCAACAGTGATAGGGACTGAAAAAGGCTAGATGGCTGGGCCCCAAGGGTGCTGCTCAGTGCCACCAAGTCTATTGTGGTGCCAGGAACAAACACTCTCCCAGGAATCAGCACTGGATTGATCCTGGTTAACATCTTCTTCAACTAATGGTCTGTCTTCTGGGGCAGAGGACATACTCAGCAAATTGGCACATGACAGCAAACTGCAAGAGTGGCGCTTAGGCCAGGGGTTGTGCTGCTGTCCCTGAGTGACATGGGCAGGCTGGAGAGATAGGCTGGCAAGGACCCCTTGCAGTTCAGAAAGAGAAGTGTAAAGGGTGCTGAGCACCAGCAGAGACTACTGAGTGAGCCCATGGAGGTTCCATCCTTGGACATATTCCATAGCCCTCTGTGCATGATCATGGAGAAGTGGCTGCAGGTGCCCTTGCATAAAAGGGGGTGGGAAAGCCCTGATTCACCCTCCAGATGACCCTTCTCCCAGGCTCAAGGTGTCACAAATGCCTAAAAGACAATCCAGCCAGCAGTATTGTCTCCCTAAGGTGATCACTAACAGCTCCACTAGGAAGCTGGAGCCTATGGAGACCCTAGGCCAGGCGAGATCCTGACAGGTGCTGCACCCCCAGGAGAGCAGCCATGAGTCACTGGACCCTAAAAATGCATGTATGGGGCCTAAAAGTAAGTGTCTGGTCTCTGAAAAAAAACCTTTCATTGAATCGTCAAATCACAGAATCACAGAACAATAGGTTCCTAGAATCCTACAATGTTTTGGGTTGGAAGGAACCTTAAACATCACCTAGTTCAAACTCTCTTGTCATGAGCAGGGACATGTTCTACTAGACCAAGCAGTTCAAACCCTGTCCAAACAGGCCTTGAATACTTCCAGGGATGGGGCAGTCACAGCTACTCTCAGCAACCTGTGCCAGGGCGTCACCTCCATCTTGGGGAAGAATTTCTTCCCAAAATCTAATCTTAACCTAATTTTTGTTTGTTTGAAACCATTACCTCTTGTCCTGTCTCTCCATACACCTTTGTGCAACGTCACTCTCCATCTCTCTTGGAGACCCTTTAGGGAAAGATATCCACAAACTCCTTCCGTATGAATACCAATGTGAACTCAACAGGCAGGCAAGTGGCAAGCCACCATCCTCTAACAGTCTGAACACTGCACACACAAGCCCTTGAATAGCCACAGGCACATTACAGCCTTGAAATGGCAAAAGATCCTGAGAGATGTCCCAGTGCATACATGTAGCACAGATGCTGAAAAGCAGAAAAGCTGAATAGCCTCACTCAACTGAATAGCCTCCTCTTCAGTCCTGTGCAGATCACAGATGGCAAAGAATGAAACAGCAGAGCACCAGGCTTTTGTGCACAGTGAAGGGAATTGCAAGAATCCAGCAGCTGCTCATTCACAAGCACAGTCAGCTGTGTATGCTCTTGCTTCTTGAAAATGTAATGCGCAGCCATGGGAGCTCATCTCTAATTGTGGACATAAGCACTTTCTTGAAAGTTCATTGTGGCAGGTCTCTGCGGAGCGCAAAGCATTCCTTCTCCAAACAGCTTTGGAAGAATGCACAACACTCTGCTCCTTGGCACTCCCCTTCGCAGCTAGACGTGCGGTTCCATTTTGCACTCTCACAACTCTCCTGACATCTTTCAGCAGCTGCTCCTGTAGCAATAGGCTGTAGAAGTAAAAGCCAGCTATGGGCTGCACTTCTCCCCTTGTGCCACGCAAACCACATTGAACTCACTGGTGCTCTCTCTACTACCTTTGTCTTCTGCAACTGCCATAGAGTTCTCCGGATCTCGGAGCCTAAAGGGAAGCGCAAGAATTTCCACAGAGGGCTGGAGGCTGTGATGTACACAATGGTATTTCGAACTTAGAAGGACTGCTCAGAAAGTAGCACAATCTTACAGTGCTTTGCAGACTGTATAAGAAAAGGGACTCCATGTTGAATATGGTGCAAATACAATTTCTGCAAGTTCCAGGGAAAGGCTCTGTGCAAGGGTGTTGTTGAGGCGCTTTTCCTCTGGGCAAGATGTAGACAAAATGCTTTCTGTCTAGATTTTGACTCCAAGAGAGTCAGACTGTGGGGATACGCAGCGCTGAGAAGGTTAGTGCATGGTCTAGGCATCTTTCTGATGAAGCACTGCATCGGAGAGCTTCACAGCTGACAGAGTGTTTTGTGCGAGAAATAGATGACAAATTGCCTCTGGGAGAACAAATGCGGCACAGCTTACCAGAGGCGAAGAACAAAGCTGCAAAGCACTGGTCTTGTGTGGGCAGCGTTCAGATTGCTAGAGGGGCATGCATGTGTGGAGGAATGGTTACTCACTTCTCATAGTTTAGAAAGGTTTATTAAACCTTATTAAAAATGCAACAGGAGACTGAATAGAGAAAAAAGGTTCTGGCGCTGGGAGCAAAGGATTTTCCCTGCTGTGTGCTGTCTCACACAATGCAGGTTTTCCCTTTTAACCCTTTAATCCCTCCCAAAGTTCTGTCCATCAACTCCTTCTTTGCTGTCCAGTGGTGGAAATCTCTTCCTCAAATCCTGATTGGAGGTCAGATGTCGCCATAGTGACAAGCCAGCCCTCCCAGATGTCCCTTGATAACCACACGAGGGGGTAAAACATAACTATAAATCTATAAAACTTTTCTTAACCTATATATATGACATTTGTCTGTTAATTGTGAGAGTCAATCATTGCATTACTTATCTATCACAGTGCCACTCGCCTTCCTGCCAAATTCATGTTAGCATTTGCATGGAGGAAGCTCATGAACAACATTCTTCTGCTTTGACCTAGTCCTCTTCCAGCCATACGTGGAAACTATGACACTTACCTTTAGGCTTCCAGATCCAAAGAACCCTATGATAGATGCAGCAGAGTAAAGTTGTAGAAAGTTCATTTGATGTGGATTACCTGCGGAAGAGGGAATCAGCACTGGCTGATTCCAGCACTGGCTTTTACTTCTACAGTCATTTTCTGTGGGAGCAGGTGTTGAAAGTTGGCAAGGGAGTTGTGAGAGTGAAAAATAGGTCGGGACATCTATTTGGGAAAGAGAGTGCAGTGTGTTGTGCACTCTTTCAAAGCTCCTTGGAGAAGGGGTGCTTCAAGAACACCTTTTCCTCTATAAAACCTGGAAAGCATGGTCAGATCGTGGTGCTCTCTGCACAGTCCTTCCCAGCTGGAAGTACATCTGTGCATTTTGCAGCTTCAGGAGGAGTAAAGATCCCCAGAAATGTCACCATGGATGCGTGCAGCATCCATGTGGAAAAGCGGCAAAGCTGAGTGCCGTCACCTGGCTTCTACAATGTGCAGATGACAGAAGGCAAAAAATGAAGCAGCAGAGCAACAGGGCTTGTGTGTGCAGTGCACTGAACTGCAAGCCTTCAGCAAAAGCTTGTCCACAAAAAGAGTCAGCAGAGAATAAGCTTGCTGTTTGGAACAGTAAGGTGCTGCAATTACACCTCACCCCAAAACAGGGAGATAAGCACTTTCCACCAAGGGATGGAAGAGGACTAGGTAGAAGTACAAGAAAGTTGTCTATGAATTTCCTCCATAAGAATGCTAATGTGAATTTCGTAGGCGGACAAATGGCATGCTTCTCTAACAAACTGAATGTTGCTCACACAAAACCGGTGTTTTATGGCTTTGTTCTTTGCCTCTTGGAAGCTGTAGTGCTTTCATTCTCCCAGAGGCAAATTGTCGTCTACTTCTCACACAGAACACTTTGGTGGCTGAGAAGCGCTCTGGCGCACTGCTTCAGCCAAAAGACCCCTAGACCTTGTACAAACGTTCTCAGCGCTGCATATCTCTGCAATCTGCCCTGCCTGGTGTCTAAATCTGGATGGAAAGCATTATGCCTACATCTCGCACAGACAAAATATGCTTCAACAACACACTTGTGCAGAGCCTTCCCCTGGAACTTGTAGAAACTTGTATTTGCACTCCTTCAAGCAGCAGTCCTCTTTCCTATTCAACCTGTAAACTGCTGCCAGATCATGGTGCTCTCTGCCCCCTCCTTCCCAGCTCAAAGTATCAGCATGCAAATCATGGCCTTGCAAGGACAGAAGGTCCCAAGAGATGTCACACAGCATATGCCTAGCACTGGTGCTAAAAAACAACAAAGCCGAATGCTTTTGCTGAGCTTCTATTCTGTGCAGATAACAGAAGGGGAAGAATGAAGCACTACAGCACCGCCCCGGGCTTTGGTGCGTAAACAGAATTGCAAAAATCCAGCAAGATATCATTCACAGTCAGAGTCTTCTTGGTATGCTCTTGCTTCTTGAGAATATGATGCGCAGCCCTGGGACCTCATGGCAAAATGTGGAGATAAGCACTTTCTTAATATTCACTGTGGCAGGTTTCTGTGAAACACAAGGCGTTCCTTCTCCAAACAGCTTTGGAAGAGCGCACAACACCTTGCTGTTTGGCACTCTACTTTTCAGATAGACAAGCCGTCCCATTTTTCACTCCCATGACTCTCATGGCAACTCAGACCACCTGCTGTAGAAGTAAAAGCCATCCATGGGATGTGCCTTCCCGTTCCTCAAGTAATCCACATCAAACTCACTGGTGCACTCTCTTCTACACTTCTCTGCTGCATCTATCATAGGGTTCTTGTCATATCAGACCGTAAGGAAGCGCAAGAGTTTCTGGAGAGGGCTGGAAAAGGATTAGGTAGCAGCACAAGTATGTTGTCAAGGAAGTTCTTCCATAAGATTGCTAACGTGATTTTGACAAGCAGACGACTGGCAGCCACGCTCCTCTAGCAGTCTGAATGCTGTGCACAAAAGTCCAGTGCTTTGTGGTTTCATTCTTCGCTGCTTATAAGCCGAGGTGCTTTCGTTCTCCTGGAGGCGAATAAGCATCTGTTTCTTGCACAGATCGGGCAAGAAAAAGGCTCAGGCTAGGCACTTGCCTTTTCAGTGTTATGTAGCCCCTTATTCTGTGTCTCCTGTTATCTGAATCTTACCGAAAGGCTTTCTGACTATGTCTAGTAAGGAGAAAAAATGCCACAGCAACAGACTTGCCCAGAGTTTGCCTCTGAATCTTTTATTTGCATCACATTCAAGGGGCAGCCCTCTTTTCTGTACAACCTGCATACTGCTCTCAGATCACTGTGCTCTCTGCACGCTCCTTCCCAGCTCAAAATACCAGCATGCACATTACAGTCTCTAATGTAATTATACATAAAAACCCGATAACTACATTATTATTTATTATTATGAAAACTGAATCTACATCTAACCAAAACAAACCAAAACAACCAAAACCAGACAAAATTAAGTTTAGCTTCGTATTTTGCTTGTATTTTTTATCTGAATGATGAAACAAGCCTGTTAATCATAGAGATATAAATATGAAATTTCTCATGAAGGCTAGGGTTACATCCTAACAAACACAGATTTTATGTTAGTTGAAGCTATTATTTCGGAAGTTCATTCTATTCTTACTCCATGGACTAAATTAAAGGAGATAAAAAAAACCCCAATGGACTAGGATGGCAATGCACATTCTAGTATTTGATACCTGCATGCAACTTTGCTGGAAAAGTTTGGGAGGAAATTTGGCTGTGCTACGTGATTACAATTCAGTTTTCTAATTCTGTGTGAACTTTATTTGCAGAACTTTATAACAGGCTTAGTAATACAGCACACCAGTAACCTTAGATAATTTATATATTATTGAAGTCCTACTGTAAAATATTGACTCTAAGAAGCTCATCTCAGTGTATTTGTTTCAGAATATGAATTATGGATATCATTAATTATATTACCAACAATTCATGTTTCAAAAGTTGAAATAATTTTATCTCATGTGTCACACTGTCATGGGATACTTTATTTGCATATCACAGAACTTACATAGAATTTTTTATTTAATACTTCACAGAACTTACATTAAAAATTATTTCATTTTAAAAATCATATGAGAGAGAAAAATTGCCTAGTAAAAAATAAAATAGAAGGCCAAAAAAAAAAAGTCCCTCATTCTCAGACAGAATGGTAAAAATAAGGAAAAAAATTGAATGTTCTCTATAAAACATAATCAGCAAATGCAAATATAAGGAAATAATGGTGCCAGAGAAAAAAAGTGAGAACACTTTTCATCAGTGCTTAAGTATTGCACTTAAAAGGAGTAAGAAGAAAGCGGGGGAGGGGGGGGGGGAAAGAGGGGAAGAAAGAAACAAACAAAGGAAGGAAAAGGAAAAACGAAATAAAACAGTCTGTGTATTGAGATCCTTGCATTGAGTAACACTACATGGGGAATTTTAAACAAGATGGTCAGTCACCATGCATTAGCTGCCCCAGCAGCCTCGCCTGCATTCTCCAGCAACACCTCCAGCCCTGCTCTGCTTGCCTAGATCAGATACTATGGAACTGGCTCTATCCATGACTGCCCACGGCCTCCGCCAGGGCACCCAGGGCTCCAGCTAAACTCAGAGAGCAGTCCTGCTCTTTGCTGCTCCCTGACTTACATGACCACATGACCAGGATGTGTACAATCCAATCCTTTAATCACAGGTGAAAGATCTCCTGCTTATCCTTGGTATGCACAAGAGATTGTCATATGTGACCATTTCTATATCTGCATCATACGATAGTAACTGTTTACAGGGGCCTTACTTACTCAAAAGATGGTCACTTCTGCACAGAAACCATTTGGAGTTTCTGAAAAGGTCATGTTTTTCACCCAAGGTCTTAGTCAATACTTTGCACATACACACTGGTACAGACAACATATTTCACCTGGGAAAATCTTAGGGACAGTTTGAAATTCTGACCTGGAGAGGTCCTCTGCAAATTAGTCAATGGCTTTTTTGGGAAGATGACTAAGATTTCAGCAATAAACTTCTCTCCAGTCAGTCCATTATCTCAACTATGCAGATAGCTTTACAAGGAATTTCTGAAGCACACCAAGAACTAATGACTTAAGTGCATTGGGCCTGAACAAAAGCTCAGAACTCATACCGTGTTCTACAGCAATTACAGCTGAAGAGCAAATTTGAGTCTAACTTGCAAATTATATTGTCACAGACATATTTTCTGAAAAATCCTTTTGCTAGGATCTTGTCTCCTGAGAAGCTGGGAAGCTTCAGCTTCTCCATGTTTTGCTACTTTGGAATGTGATTTGGAGAACTGTTTACCCAGCATGTAAATTCTTTTTACTTGATGACCAATGACAGCCAGCTGTGTGGAGGCTGTGAGCAGTCACAAGATTTTATTATTCATTCCTTTCCTTTCTAGCTTTTGGATGTCTCCTTTCTCTTTGTTTAGTATAGTTTTAGTATATCACATTCTTTTAATATAATATATATCATAATAAATTAAATCAGCCTTCAGAAACATAGAGTCAAGATTCTCATCTCTTCCCTTGTTGGGGTTGCCTGCAAATTCCACATTATATTTCATACCTTTCACAAACAAGAGAGAAACTAACAAATGAAGTCCTGCTGATGCTGGGGACAAGAGAATAGCAGAATGATAACAGCTTCACTGCTATCATCTGAACAGATAATTTGTATAATTGAACATATCTCCTCACTGTACCTGAAAAAAGATTGGATAGACTGAAAAACAAGACAGGAGGAATACCAACCTGCCATGAGGATTGCAGGTCTGTAAAACCAAAGCTTGCATTGACCACAAACAGAAGTAACAATCTATTGAGAACACTCCACATCAGTAAGTCTCCTGGTTCCCTCTTTCAGGGAATTCTCACAATTCTCCTTAACATAAAACTTGACATAAAATTACAATAATATAATTTCTAGATGTCTCTCTTTGCAGGGCCCAACTTGCTGGCAGCTTGTGTTTTGGAGAAATCCAGCAAAGTTTGCCAATTTCCACCTTGGCACCGTGATGCCTGACAGGGCAAATGCCTGCAAACAGAGGCCATTTTCCATGGGAAAAAAAAGTCATTTCCCCAGGGTCTAGGTATCAGATGAAAGGTGGCGTTTGGAGCTCTAAGGACTTGCAGAGTGCTAGTTGCTGGCAGCTTTAGGTTTGGAGAAATCCAGCAAAGTTTGCCAATTTCCAGCTTGGCAGCTAACTGACAGGTTGCATGCCCACAAACAGAGGCCATTTTCCATGGGAAAGAGAAGTCATTTCCCTAGCATTTCAGTAACAAATTAAAGGTGACCTTTGGGGCTTCAAGGACAGGCAGAGTCCTATTGGCAGCCAGCTTTAGCTTTGGAGAAATCCAGTAAAGTTTGCCAATTTCCAGCTTGGCACCCTCTGTCATCCAGGCCCTATGGCAGCAAACCATATCCATTTTACAACGAAGAAAGAAGTCATTTCCCCAGGGTCTGGGTATCAGATGAAAGGTGATGTTTGGAGCACAAACAACTTGCAGGGTCCTAGTTACTGGCAGCTTTAGTTTTGGAGAAATCCAGACACAGGCAAATTTCTTTATTGGCACCACCTGTTCGGCCAGTGTAAGTGGCCGAAAATGAAGGCCATTTTCCATGGGAAAAAGAAGTCACTTCCCCACGGTCTGGGTATCAGATAAAAGGTGGCCTTTGGGGCTTAAAGGACGAGCAGGGTGCTAGTTCCTGGCAAATTTTGTTTTGTAGAAATCCAGGAAAATTTGCAAATGTCTAGCTTGGCATCATCCCCTTGGCTAGTGAGAGTGGATGCCAACGGAGGCCATTTTCCATGGGAAAGAGAAGTAATTTCCCCAGAGTCTGAGTATCAGATTAAAGGTGGCATTTAAGGCTCTAAGGGTTTGCAGGGTCCTAGATGCTGGCAGCTTCAGTTTTGGAGAAATCCAGAAAAGTTTGCCAATTTCCGCCTTGGCAGCTCACTACCTGACAGAGTGGATTCCCGCAAAAGAAAGCCATTTTCCATGGGAAAAAGAAGTCATTTCCCCAGGGCCTGGGTATAAATTAAAGGTGGCGTTTGGGACTCTAAGGATTTGCAGGGTCCTAGGAGCGGGCAGCTTTAGTTTTGGAGAAATCCACCAAAGTTTGCCAATTTCCTTCTTGGCTATCCACAGTCTGGCAGTGCACCTAGTCACAAATGGAGGCCATTTGTCATGAGAAAAAGACGTCACTTCCCCAGGGTCTGGGTATCAGATGAAAGGTGATGTTTGGAGCACAAACAACTTGCAGGGTCCTAGTTACTGGCAGC
>JAYDZK010000169.1:17267369-17280479 GCA_034509185.1 Euphonia xanthogaster
CTACAGAGTATCCGCAACATATTTTACAGGGTGGGCTTTTATGTGTAATCCCTGAGTAACATTTCAGAGAGAAGTATTTTGTGTGGAGGAAAACCTCCAACTCGTAACTATTTCAAAGAATGGTTACAATTGAAAGTAAAAAGTGATCTAAACCCTTACATTGCTAGATGAATTACCAGCACAGACTGTACATTTCCTTTCAGGTAAGGAAATTAAATCTTTCAGTTAAAATGGGGATCAATTTGGCAAGCTTTTGTCCATATCCCTACACGTTCATGGCATGCCTTTTGATGTTTTTTTTTTGGCGAAGATTATTTTTTTCCATATCCATGCCATTTCACTCCTGTCTTCCCCTCAATGTTCTGTCATCCTCCTTGATTTTTTTCCCCTTATTTTGCAACATATGTGAGGTTAGTTTTGGCATGTTTTGGTCCTTTCCACTGCAACTCATGTCATCCCAGTCTATTTTCTTGTTGTCACAAAATTTCCCAATTTTCTATTTTTTTTTAAATTGCATTTCCTTTGATCATATTTCCTTTCCAGCATGTTTGTAAAGTTTTTTTTTTCTGTTTTCAAGATTTCTTTTTCTTTCCTGATAGAAAGGAAAGGAAACTAAATCTTTCAATTTCAATGAAAATCAATTTGGCAATCCTTAGTCCATATCCCTGCACTTCATGGCATCCCATTCCTTTTGAGACCTTTCACTTCAGCAAAGCTTTAGGTTTTTTTCCATCAAAAGGCATGGGATGCCATGAAGTGCAGGAATATGGACCAAATCTTGCCAAATTGATTCTCATTGAAATCTTGGAAACAGAAAAGAAAGACTTACAAACATTCTGGAAAGGAGATATGAGCAAATGAAGTGCAGCTGACAAAAAAAAAAAAGAAAGAAAGAAAATTGGTAAATTTTGTGACTACAAGAAAATGGACCGGGATTAAATCAGTTGCAGTGGAAAGGACTGAAATATGTCAAAACTAACCTCTCAGACTTTACAAAATCAGGAGGGAAAAGTCAAGGAGGAAGACAGAACATTGAGGGAATTATATGAATCAAATATCATGGATACTGGGGGGACAAAAAAATCTTCGCTGAACCTGAAAATCATCAAAAGGCATGGGATACATGAAGTCCAGGGATATGGACCAAAGCTTGCCAAATTGATCCTCATTAAAATCGCAAGATTTCATTTCCTTTCCTGAAAGTGGCATCTGGAGTTACAGATCACACAACATATCAAATGTGTGTCTCAAAAAATTCATGGAACATGGAATATTCCATTTGTTCAAAATGACATTTTCCACTTGCTGGGGCACCATTCTTTTCCATGAAGAACATTGCCAAACTTGCAGCTTACAACAACCACAGCAAAGTGAAGCATTGTCCTCTCTTCGTGTGGTCTGGAGGCATTCCTCCAGACCACACGAAGAGAGGACATTTCAGCTCAAGGCATTGATGCAGGGTGGGGGAAGAAAGCAGTATTCTGCCTCATGAACAAATAAAGTGGGTACCCTTAAGTGGGTCTTTTTTCTTTCCACTGTGGAAAGAAAAAACCCTCCCCTACACCTTTTTTTATTCCACTCCTCACTCTGTTTCAGTACACAGACATGCCTGGAAGTACTGAAATGCAACAGGGATAAAATGCTAGCCGTTCTTTTTCTTTACTCAATTTCAACAGAATTAGTTTAATTTTGGAGTAACTGATATATTAATTCCCTCAGCCCAGCCTTCACTGCCTGGAACTGACCAAGTAATTTTGTTTCCTCCTCTGCATTCACTCTCTTCAAATATTTGCAGACAAGCAACCCAGCTAGCCTCTGTTTGGATTCCTTATCTCACTGGTTTCATTCCTTAAAAATTCCCTCTTCCCTTCGCCACACCTTCTGTCTAAATTTACCTAGATGTAGTCATCAAACATGCCCCTTGGCAAACAAAGCTGCTGTTTACCCAGCTCTCAGCTGGACACGTGATGGCTCTGCTGGGGAATCCCAGACATTACACAGGATGACAGCAGAGAGCAACTGTGCTTCATGGAAAATATTTCTTCTTTCAGTTCCTAAACCTTCAAAGGCAGCCACCTTGCCAGGGAGGTATGGACCCCTGTGTCAGTACAAAATGGGGTTGCTAGGGTAGAAATGGAGCTTTTCTCCTACAAGAACAGGAACCACTATTTCCTAAGGTTATAAAGCCTTTGCACCCAAGGCTTTCTTTGTTTTCTGCCTGTAAACTTTTTATATGCAGGAAACACCACCAGAAGACTGTAAATATGATGGGTAATCTCTCACTAGCAGAGACCACGCCGTTTTTATAGATGGGGACGTTTTAGTGACTTCTGCCCAAGGTGACACTGAAGAGGGGTAGCAGGGCTTAGCAGCTTCACTCCTAGCTGGTGAAACAGTTTCCCATTTTTGGCCTAGGTCATGCTCCTGGGTTGTATCCTTGCCCTCTCCAAGTGGCCAGCTCTAGTTCTCTCAACTTCAAGTCTCTTGTTGCTAATAAATTAAATCATAAATTCATACTGCTTTGAGAGTACCAAAGAGAGGGTCTTTTTAAGAAAACTTTTCATTAAAGCCAGAAGTGGGTTTCATTTTCCCTAGCTTTAAAACTCCATGGCATCTCCATAGCCATGTAAACTGTAGCAATAGATATCCAGCTCCAGGTTTTGTGGCTGAATGACCCTCCAGCAGCATAGAGTCCAATTTCAGAAGGAGGGAAGGAGTTTTGAACCATCTTCACCCAAATTTTTGAAGGACTGATCCTTAAACCTCACTTTCAGCACTTGGAATGCACACAGTCTCTTTCCATCTCTTAACAGCTGTGCCTGCAAAAAGTTCTCCCTGGCTTCTTGCTAAAAGAGTATTTTCAAAAGGGACAGCAAAAAGAGTGAATACCATGTGAGTAGCAGTAGCAGCACCCATGATCCCAGCCTTTGTGGGATGGCTGTGGCTCCCACCCATGTCCCCGGTACATATTTGCTCTCCAAGTACCTCCTCCCACCAGGGCTGCTGGAGCACTTTGGTCAGTCCTTGGCTCCACCTGAGCCTGCTGCCTGCCCATATTCACCTCCTCTCTTTGCCCCAGAGGCAAAGGCAGAGCTGCAGTCCATGCTGGGAGGGTGGGCAGCATGTCCAGGGTCACAGCAAGACTGCCAAGAATGAGCAGCAGTGGACAGGCTCAGATCCAACAGGAATGTCATCAAGTATTTGAAGCAGGACTATGAAGCCCTGAGGCAGCAGTCCTGAAGACTGGCACACTGTTTGTTCAAGGATGAAGAGTTCCCACCCTGTCCTTCTGCTCTAGGCTACCAGGACCTGGGACCATATTCCTTCAAAACTTGGGGGATAATCTGGAAGCGCCCCACAGTAAAAGTGCTCTCTTATTTCACTGGGTTCGAACCTAACCAAAGCTCAGCTGAACATCCAGATTAAATCACTGGTAAGCTGAATATCCGCTGCTCCTTTAGGTCTTTTTCTCTTAATTCTATCTTGCTTTACTTCCATGGCAGAGCAAAGTTAAACAGGGAGTGGGAAGAGGAATCACTGTCTTCTAAGCCCATTATAAAGCAGGGAATCCTATAACTGCTTCATGGGCGCCTGCTTCTTGGCAACCTGCTTTCTTCCTGTCCATCCCAACTCCAGAGAGCTACAAGTCCAGGGTGCAATCCAGAGGTGGATGCAAAAGCTCCATCAGACCATGGGCCACCCCAGGAGTCACTATCATTTGTAACAGCACCCACACTGAGGTCTTGCTACTGTGCCCCTCAGGAAATCAGGCTAATACCTAAATAAAATCCTCTGCCTCACTTCAAGCTGCCTGTAACAGTTAAATAGCAACTGACTGGAAATGTTATTACCTAAATACATATATCCTAGAAACGGCCTGTGATTCTAAGAAAGTAATTTTCATCAGCAAATAAATTTGTAATTTTCATCATGAGATGATGAATTTTTATTTTTTTTTTGTTACAAAATCTGGGCTTCAGAGATTTTTCTGCACTCTCATTTTTCAGTCATTTATTTCTGTCCCTATTTACTTCTCCTTTGTCATTTTGCAACATCAAGAAATATTTTTTAAAAATGGGGATTCCTCCACCCCAAATTAATTACCTCCATCTGGTGGAGGAAAGGAGAATGAGAAGAACAGAAAATTTCAAGGCTTTGGACTTTGTTATTTTTTTTTTCACCTGATAAGTGAGAAACAGATGAGATGGATAAATGGGGTTTCCAGGATAAGTAAGAAACAAGTGAGATGGATAAATGGGGTAACTCCAGGTTTAATAACCCTGGCAACCCCATTTATCCATCAGCACCTCACTCTGGCACCTGGATGTTACCTCAACAAATACCATAGATGTGTTTCTTGGCTTTGCCTATCCTTGGGGAAGATCAACCTTAGAAAACTCATTAAATTAGACCTTGGTTTCTCATACAAGAGCAGTGCTGAGCCTGCTGCTGGCAGACACACAGCCACAAGCATAGCAGGGTAAGGAATAACTGAGAGTTGAGATCCAACAGGGTTAAATGTCCCAGCCCTGCCTGCCAGAGACCAGCCTGTGGGACCCCTGAGGGGAAGCTCAGCTTTGTGAAAGGTGCATGTGGCACTTGGGAGTGGCTCAGGAAGGACATGTGTGGGTGAGTAATAAGTCACATGCAGCTGACTGACACCAGGTGCAGCACTTTGGAAGGAGAAGAGAAAAAATTACACAAAATGACACAAAACCTTCTTCTTTGTGGTGGGTAACCTACTGCTGGGCCCCACTCCACTGGACAGTAGTAAAAGCATGTAGCTGAGATGATTCCTATTGGAGGGAAGATTCACAAACTGGCTCTCCATCTTACCCAAGAAGTCCTGGGTTGTCTCTGTCTCTCCATGGGATGCTCAGAGCTGACAACCGCTGCTCTTGAGGAGAGCCAGTGACTGCCTAAACTGTCTTCAATTTTGCTTGCCAAGTTAGGCTTCCTATAAACTGCTCCTTGCTGCCATCCAGAAGCTCATGGAAAATTCTCAGAAAAACAGGAAAGGCTTTTGTCTCTAGAGAGACAATAATGACTTCTAATATAGGCCATGAGTAGTTGGAGAGCTCAGAGTTGGGATAGGAGTGACAGTCATTGCCATAACCCATTTGGCTGGCCCCAAACGGCCAGGAAGAAAGGGAGGTTGTTGCTAAAAAAAGCATTTGTGTGGTTGGCCTCCCAGGAAGCAGGGTCAGGGTGGGGGAACATCCTCCACACTGTTGGCACTGGAACTTCAGCACAGTTCCAGTGGCACAGGCAGCAGCTAGATTCACAAACTCATTTGTCTGCTTGAACCAAAGTCTCAGCAAGATGAAATAAGATGTAAACGCTGAGGTGAATTTTCACCTCTCTCTCCACTGTAGCAAAAATTCTCAGTAATATCAGTGACAGTGCCTAGTAGCAAAGGGCATCAGGATTTGCCTCAAAAAATACATGCAGCCCTCAATTTTAAAAAGAAATTTTTTCCTGGGTCCATGTTAATCAGACAGAAGAGAAAGGGTATATTATTAAAGAAATGTTCAAAGTGTTTAATAGTTTTTGAATATTGAAACAAGGAACAAGAAAATGGAACTTTTCAGGCCAGAAAGGGTGATGCAAACTTTGAAATCATGTCTTTTCAGGAGTTATGTGCCAACCCTCAGTTTATAATTGGAGGAGATACCTGAACAGATGTCTGCCAAGGACAGCTGGGTATGTATAGTGCTTCTGAATATTGGTTTGGAAGAAGAAAAAGAAATGAAGCTTCATTTAAAAATTCCTGGTGCATGAACCATTTTATTGGCTATGTCCCAGACATAGTATGGAGGGACAGATACCCAAGAAGAGGACTCACATACCAGCACTACTGCCTGAGACGGTATATGTGGGCTTGTAAGAGCTATGTCAAAATTGGAAGACACCAAACTTTCTCCTGGAGGAAGTAATTATGTGGAACAGAAAACTGGT
Organism: Euphonia xanthogaster; assembly: GCA_034509185.1. NCBI lineage: Eukaryota > Metazoa > Chordata > Aves > Passeriformes > Fringillidae > Euphonia > Euphonia xanthogaster. The sequence goes on from JAYDZK010000169.1 coordinate 17,273,328, forward strand.
TTGCTTTTGAGCTCTTAAGACAGAGGTAGATGCCAGCCTAATCATGGGAGCACTTGCCCTGAAGTAAGAGAGTAGGATTTATGCCATGCCAGCAAGAGCATCTCCAAAGACTCAGAGGACAAGGGAGACCAGAGAAGTTTTCTGCTGTAGCCTAGTCCTTAGGTGCTTTTATTTGGGAGGCAGACCAAGTCCCTGCCTCAGTTTCACACAAAACAAATACACAAAAACCAAGGAACAGAGCAGGAACTGGTTTAGTTGAGGGGCTGGGTCTGTGATGTGCCATTTTGTGTCAAGAAGGATGGTCCTAGTGTAAGTTAGAAACAAGGATCACTTTAGGAAGAAATGAACGGAGAATGTAAACTTTGTAATACCATTCACAGCAAATTGTTACGAGTCCTTCAACCCTCCTTTCTGCTTGAACGGCATTCATGTAGAGCTGTGGGCAGGGACAGGAGCAACCAGGAACCAGCCACACAGACAAAAAGGCAGTGCTGCTCAGCTCCCTGAATCAGGGCCTGATGCAGAGGAAGTATCTCTCAGGCAGCACTCATCTTTTCCCAGACATCCATCATACAAAACCTTCCTTACCCATTTTTCTGCAGTGCTTGCCTTTGGCTAAACAGAGCTGCTGTGCAAGTGGTCAGAAGGGAGCTATAAGGGGACTTTATTTCCCCTCAGAGTAGCTACTGCAGCAGCTGCCTTCCCTACCTGCCTCACTGATAAGATCCAGCTGCAGAGGACAGCAGCAGGAAACCCTTGACTGCATAGAAAGGCAAGAAGGCTGAAACTCTTGTAATGAGAATTTGATAGATTAGACACAGAGAAATCAGCCTTTTTCTCTCCTGTGCTGCTAACTGCAGTACTCCCGACCTCACTGGTCTTCCAGCACATCCATTGTGCAAATGAGATTGAAACAATTTCTGCAAGTCATTGGTGATAAATAACACCAGTGCTGCTCTTGTAAACACAGCACTATTAAAGCAATTGCTAAAAAATTCTCTGGTGTGTGGGCTTGTGCTCCAAATGCTAAAAATAAGATGCCCAATCATATGCCTGCTCCAGGATATTTATTTGATGGATGCTAGAGCAGAGTGTGGGGAAATCACTTACTGTATTTCAGGAGAATGGCTCAAATAAGTAGTAAAAGCGACATTTCTTGTCACCTCCTATTTGGAAAGTTTCTATAATGGCATAAAAAAATTTGAGAAGATACACCTGAAGTAAAACCTCATTTTCTCAGACAGTTTACAAGCTATAGGACTGAAAAATATTATCTATTCTTAAACTAGAAGAGGCCAGTGCATTGTGTTTAGCCTAGAAACTGAATACAAATACCGAGTCCTTTTCTGTTTCATTCAGTCACCTGCTGGATGTTTCTGTGGAGTCCCAGTCCCTTGTGCTAAATGGGCTTTCATTAGAGATCAGTGCCAAAATTCATCACATAGTGGTAACAACAGAACTGGACCCCAAAACCTGGACCCCACCATCTGGGGATGATGCCTTGCTCTGGGTTTTCCCAAGACATCTTTCGGCAGGCAGTAACCCAAAGGCTGGTCCTGAAAACTATCCCAAACCTAGAAGAAAAGCCCCAAAATCTGATTTTGCTGTTACTAGGAGCTTGATTTTCTCTCTCTCTCTGTCCCCCTCTCTCTCTCTCTCACACACACACACAAAAAAAACCAAAAAACAAAAAACAAAACAAAACAAAAAAAAAAAACCCAAAAAAAAAAAAAAGAAAAAAAGAAAACGAAAAAGAAAAAATAATGAAAGATAATCCAATTTGTTTCTGCAAGGCTACTTACAATTGCCTCTACGCAAACTGACCCTCCACAAAAATAAGCTGCAGGCATGGGACTTTCTTTCTACCCTTCAGGTATTTGCTTTACATCTCTGAGCCATACTAAGCTTTTTTTGATATTTGATCCAATACCTTGAATATCAAAGTCCTCATTACTAAAACCCTCATGTAAAACACTTCTATTCAAACAGACCCTGATTACATATTTACATAAGCCACATATGTGACTGGGTAACACATCCTTTAGGGAAATAGAGCCTATTTTTAATAATATTCTCTAACATGTCTCTTTTCTTTTAAAAATAACACTGCAGGTCTGGGTTTATGTGAACAAAAGGAGCAAGAAAACCCAGAGTTGATCTCACTCCATTAAACTTATTTCTTTGACAACAGCGTAAGCTAGATGAATATCAGCTTGGGAAGTTTGATGGGGACTTGAAAGTCTTTAAATGTTTTAAACGTTCTTTGAACCATATCTTTTTGATCGCCTAGTAACAACTTGAAATATAGTCACACATTCTTAGTTATTAAAGGTGACTTAGGAAGTTTTCTTGCTGCTATCTGAATAAGTTAACCGAAGGACTGTTTGCAGAAGTTCTTAAGAAGTAGAGTGGCATAAATTTAATCTAAATAATATAAAATGTACTGAAACCCCCTTACTTTAATATTAGCTTTCCAGAGCCACACTATTAATACTCATGAGTTGCCTTTTGTTCTGAACGCCCAAAGGCCACCCCAGGCACAGCAGCTCCCTGGACCTGGGCTGGCAGCTGGAGGAGCTTCCTGAAGCCAAGGCAAATGCACCAGTTTACACCAGCCCAGGAGCCTGCCCCACACGGGCTTTGTGCATGTCTTGTCCTACAGGCAGATTTAGGGAGATTAGAGGTATCCTGGAGAACAAACCAAAGCCTGAAAGCTCTGAGATAGATCTGATGCCTGTTGAGGGAGCCTTTGAAGTGGTTGTAGGCATGAGAGAACTTTATAGTACTGGGCTTGTTCACTTATTTTGCTGTGGACATTAATACATGGCCCTTCTGACATTCAGTCCCGTGGGCTCAGGGATATTGGAGATCCTGGTTCTAGCAAATATATCTCATTGATATTAAAAATACATTTGCTAACAACTCGGAGACCCCAAGGAGAAGAAAGCCTATTCCTTTGCTGAATTCTTCTTTGCCTTTCTGTACAAAGTTGCAGCACAAAATTAATTTCCACAGAAAAACTAAGAAAGTCTTTAGAACTCTCAAAGCAGAGGCAATCTGCATTGCCATAAATTATAAGCTAGTGGGTCAGTGCTTCCTTGTTGTCTGGTGTGATGCCGCAGGTAGTACAAGCTCTGAACAAGGGCTTCCAGCAGAGACTAAAGCTGAGAGTCCGAGCTGCATGGCAATCCAGGAAGCCACAGCATTGTTTTTGGATCCTTTCTGAACATCAGGCATTGCTGAAACAGCAACAAGCCAGAACAGACTCAGGACAGAAATGCCTCTGTGCTGTCCAGTTCCATCCTAGAACCAGACACTTGGACATTTGGCTGAAACTCACCATCTCAAGGTCAAAGGAGGGTTTAGATGCTTTATGTCTAGACACTTTGATGGTAGCTAAACAGAAAGTGAGCACAGTTCTGGAACAACTGAAACGAATGAAATTTCTCATTTATTTTATGGCCTCTGCAAGTGGAGCTTGCTTGGGTAAACATCATCAATACAGAGGAGTCACCGAGCTGCCAGGTCACCAAGGATTCGTTATTCGCTGCAGCAGTTTGATTATCTCTTTTAACCAGGGGCTGCGTCAGCAGCACAGAGAACCCGAGCCAACTCAGGACATCTGTGAGCGACAAGGGATTCTATTTCAAGTGCACTAATAGTCAAAGTAATTCTCCAAGATCACACATGTCTCACATGTCTACATATATATATGCACACACATACACACACATTCACACACACAGGAGTTAGGCATGGCTAGGCTTCATTTTTCCACCACAAACTCAAGGTCAGGATTGCTTAAATTAAAAAAAAACAAAAAACAACAACAACAAAAAAACAACAGCAAAAAAAACACCCCAATTAATATTTCACTTTACTACCATTTGAAAAGACTTCAGATCCAGAAATCAAGCTGGCTTCTTTATAAGACATTCTGCAGCAGCAGTAAACGCTGTAATTGGCATTTGTCTGAAACTTTTGTTAATGAAATGTGAGACTGAATCGAAGCAGAAATACATTCTAATTAATTGGTCAATTGGTCTCTTTTTCTCTGCCCCCCAAAAAATTCCCTTTTTAGGAATGAAATAAAATATTTTCCTCACAGTGTGAAAGATGACTTATAACCTGCAGCTGAATCAGAACAAGTCTGAGGGCCCTACATGAGGTGGATTTCTGGGGATCTTGTGCTCTTGTGCTGTCCTGTAGATACAACCACAAACTAAACTGTGAAACTCGCTGCTGGCAAAATGATGTTGGACTTTGAAAAAGGGAACAGGAAGTGCCAATTTGTACTCTTTTAGAACTACTCATATATTATCCAGTAGGGCTGAGAAGGCTTATTAATAGGCCAGGATCCCGTTATGGCATACAAGAATGTAAGAGGCCAACTGCACACTTTAGGCCCTTGATATGGACAGATTCCTACATCCTCTGAAAGTAAGTATCACAGGAGCCTGAATGTCATGCATCTCTGCTATCCAAAGATTCCCCCAAACCATCAACATTCAGAAACATTTCCATTTTTATCAAGTTACTAACCAATTCCCAGCTGGTTCCTTTTGGTTGGCACAAGCTAAGTCAAAGATATTAGGCCCCAGAAAGTAAGATTTGGAGATGGGACTCTGCAGTGCTCAAAGGAGGCATGGCTGCTTTTAAGGCCAAGTCCACCACTGCAATTCTTCCAACACAGTTCTTCCCAGATGTCTGTAAAGGAGTGTCCCTTGTTGTAACCACCTGAGCTGTCTGGGTTAGGGTTGGGGTTAGAGTGTGGGCTTTTGTTTTGTTTTGTTTTGTTTTGTTGGTTTGGGTTTTTTTTTGTTTTGTTTTGAACACATGAAATAATCAACAGTTACAGTGTGTATGTGAAATTGATGGGGGAGAGAGAAAGAAAATAGGAACAGAGTTAAATAATGTTGAATGAGACCTGCTCGCTGGTGAGGTTCTGCTGATGGGGCTCTGGGGACTTATAGATTTTGTAAACTGAGTTGAACCATCAGGCTGCATGAGCCCAAACCAAGCTCTGCTGCTGCCAGGTATTGAGAGTGAATTCAGACTGGTGTGGTTCCTTTGCTTCCTCCCTTTTGCTCCCTGCTTTGCCTTTATTTCCTTGCCTGTGGAGCCAGTGTTGGGATTTAGTCAACCTGCTTTGACTGGAGGTTAGGCTCAGGTGGGAGCAGTGTGGATTCACCCTGCTAAAGGAGCTGTTCTGGTGAGGACAGAAGTTTTAGAACACATACCTAGCCTTTCCACCAGCCTTTTCACCTTTGAGTGTTTGGTGTGAATTATCATCTCTCCTTTCAGGAATGCAGCAAATCCTGAAGTAAACATTTCTAGCTTTGAGGCCAAAATTTAGCACAAGCACATTTCACACATTTCCTAGTATTTGCAGAAGGGATTAGCACATTTTACTGGCATACTGTTTTGGTTTTTTTTCCTTAAGGTTTGAGCCTAGATAGTTCAGAGTATCCGATCTCCATGCTGGCTTTCTGGGCTGTCCACCATGTAAACTCAGTTTACATGTTCAGATAGTTTTTGGTGCTATGTACAACGAGATGCTGCTAATATTTCCTATCAGTAAAATTTAATATAGCATGAAGAAGCCTGCTGAATGATCCACAGAGCTGGGAGGAGTTTTTCTTTATTACAAAGGAGAGCGATCCAGCAGAGGAGTAACCCTACAGTGTCTTATGCAGGGCGAAGTGATAACAGGGGAAGGGCTAGGAGGATGGTAACGTGGAGCTATTTTGGGCACACCAGCCTCCATCATCTTTTCCTTTCTTCTTTCCCTCAGTTCTGGCAGGATGGGGAGTGGGTGGACATGGTGGTGGACAACAGGCTGCCCACCAAGATTGGGAAGCTGCTCTTTGTGCACTTGGAAGAAAGCAACGAGTTCTGGAGCATGCTGCTGGAGAAGGCCTACACCAAGGCAGGAGCTGTACCCCTGGCTGTGCCCCTTGTGGTGGCCCAGACCAGGGACGTCAGTCACAGCACACTTCATTCTAAGGCAGCCTCCCTCCCATTCAGCATCTACAGTTCATAAAGGGTGTTACCAAATGTATTTCTTGCTTGAATTTTCTTGCCCCAGTTCACATCGATGACCAAGCAAATTAAGAGATACTAAATGATAACCCCTTCTTTCTGTGGTACCTTGTGCTTGCAGGTGGAGATGAACCCTTGTATAGCTCTTATCCTTCCCCCCGCCCCCATTTGAAGCTTTAGCAGGAGGCTCCACTGTGGAGGGTTTTGAGTAATTTACTGGAGGCATCTCTGAGTCCTATCAGCTGCGGAGGGCTCCTTCAAACCTCTACCAAATCATCCAGAAGGCCCTGAGAGTTGGGTCACTGCTTGGCTACTCCACTGATGTAAGAGGCTGACAAGGCTTTACTCTCCCTGCTCCACTTCTCAGGGCTCTACCCCACACTGAGACAAAAGCCCAGACCAAAGTAAGATATAAGTAGGAAGGTCTGATACAAGAGCAAACTGAATTAATTTGATATCTTTATTGATTTCAGTATAAAAAAATTGGGACAAGGTTCTAAAGAATCAATCCTCATCATGTCTCCCTATTTACATGATAGCATGTGATAATACTTAGAGCTGTAAGCAACTTGTTGGTTTTCAGGAACTCCATTCTCTGAATATCATTTCTTATTAAAATTTTGTGTAATTTCAGCTCCAGACACTTGACTGCCAGAGACAAATTCGCTGAGACACTTGGTTGTTGCCTGTAGTCTGATTCTGGCTTTGGTTTTCATTCCTAAAGATTACTGACACCTGTAATACAAACACTCAAGTTACAGATGTTTGAACATGTTTTGAAAATGTCACACCTTTTACATCCTGTTTCATTATCTCATTTGCATTGTGGCATACAGAATTATCAGAGTTCTAATTTTGCTATACTGGATCTTGTCTGAGACAGGCTAGACCTAAGTTCCTGTGAACATGTCTTAGCAGGTGACAGGGTGCTCCAGATTGCAAGGCAAAATGTATTCTATTACCATCAGTATGGCAGTTGTCTTGTGTCAAGTGGGCAATTCTCCTTATCTCTCTCCCTGAGTGATCTAATCAATCCTCCCTCAGCAGGGGACATCTGCTGATAACAAGCTATTGAATGTCACTGCATGACTGATAAGAACTATAACATCC
>JAYDZK010000169.1:17280579-17290767 GCA_034509185.1 Euphonia xanthogaster
TTTTTTTTTTTTTTTTTTTTTTTTTTTTTGCCTGAGAGCCTCTTAATTTGAAATTCATAGCGATTCGGAGGGGTGGAGAGGGTTTGCATTCTCCATTTCAGGGGAGGCTGCTGCCTTCTTTAGCAGGCACCTGTCTTTCCAAACCAAGACACTGGGTCTGTCACCTGAGCTGGGAATTGGATTTTGATTTAGATTTCACTGTACATTCTTGAATTTCTTCTGCACTTGCACTACACATTAAGAGGCATGAAACTGCAGCTTTTACCTTAATTTAATATACTTTGCATCAAGAATATTGGTATTCATCGTGCACACCACTTTGGATATCTTCCCTCATATTAATTTGCTTATGAAAGCTCAGCTCATACACAATATATAATCATAAATGTGCATACCTTTATTGCTCCAGATAACTGCTACAGCTGAAATAGAAGCAATCACAAGTCTGAAGCTGGTAAATGGACATGCTTACTCTGTCACTGGAGCAGAGGAGGTAAGCCAGCCTCTCTGGGGCCATCACGCAAATCAGCTTGGGGCTGCAACACTGCAGTGCCTTCAACTTTCTGATGTCTTTTAGTGACTGACCATAAAAATGTTCCAAACTTATATACACTGATACAGAAAAAGGAAGTATCTGTAGCACTCAGCCAGGTCAGAAGCTCTGTACAGGTAGCAGTGTGGAGCACACTGTGCAGTCTGCCACTTGTATGGTACCAACAGGCCAGGGTACAAAGTGTAAAGGTGGGCCAAGCTGTTACCAAAATTCAGGGTACAGAAAGGAGGAGCAGGAGAGGAGGCAGCCATTCCCCACGTGTTTATATTGTGTGAGGTGGGAGCGAGCACTTTCCCAGTCAGAGCTGCTGGGAAAAGAGTAAAAGCCTCTTTGATGAGCTCTGCTGTGAGACGCATCTTCAGAGTGAGCCCCCGGTATTCCTGCTCCTCTGAAGCTGGAATCATTACACAGATGTCCATGCCAGGTAACCTCCTTCCAACCTTGCTGAGTTGTGCAATGTTTCCTGCTTTTGAGAATGTAGATATTCTGCTGATTTGTAGTTGATGATTTTCCTTGCAGGTTGCTGTCATTGTATGAAATGGTGAGTGCTGCAGCTAATGGCTCGCTTGGTGGCACAGGATAATGTTAAATAAGGGTGGAAGGCATCTAGGTGTCTTTTAACTATTGCAAATTGTAATGGACTGCATCACTCAAGTACAAATCATATATTATCCTATCTGAAAAGCAATTGGCCTCTGATGATTGGAATAATGGAAGTGCTCAGGCTCTGTTTGTGGTGGATCTTTTAGGTATATTACCGAGGACAGCCAGAGAAACTAGCGAGGCTTAGGAATCCCTGGGGTGAAATAGAATGGACTGGATCTTGGAGTGATAAATAGGTTTTTATATGCCCCGCTTCTCTCTCTTTGGGGTATTTCGGAATCTATTAAAAATTAAATTGGGACAATGCAGTTAATCCAATACACAAAGTGTATTTAGGAGAGATACTAAATCAGTTGGAATAAAACACTATTAATTTATTACCAAGGTTGAATATTGATCCATTCTTTCCAGTGAGCATTAATACCTGCCTCAGGAGGAGCCTTCTCATCAGAGACAACGGCCCTTGGTTTGACTCTGAGCAGCCCAATGCAAGCCACATCCACATCATTGTGCAAGACAGTTTTTCTCAAATTGATCCTACCAATGAGTTCCAGGACCTAAGTAAAATATACAAACCAGTCCTGTTCTTCGGAGTTAAAGCAGGGATAAACCATTATACCTTTGCTTTGACTCTGAGGTTGCTCAGCTCTAAATCACACCAGAATTTGGTACCTATCTGAGAATCTTGAAAAAGTTGAGATGATGACTAAGATAAGGACACAAAAGTTTCAAAACCTCTCAGAAACTGTCTGGGCTTCAACTATCTTGGGAGCGTGGTAGTGACAACACCTCTTTTATTTTTATATTTAGAATGGCATAAATTTTACTGTTATTTGAGCCACAATATATTTTTTCATGCAGCACTTTTTTTCCTGCCCTGACTGACTGTAGCCTGGGTGCTGATGTATTATAATTAAGGATAGAGATATCATTACAATTAATTTTACTTTTATCAGAGCTGCTTTGCTGACTCCCAAGGTAAGGTGCCTCAGGCACACACATATGCCATATCCTGGTTTTGTCACACCTGTATTACCATAGGACAACCTTGCTGAGGCAGGTGCAGCACTGCATTGTCGCATGGGAGTAGATCAGAGCAGAATCCATCCTGAGCACACTAATATCAGAATGGCAAGGGAGCAATGCTGCTTTCTGCAGTGAATTTTCTGATTTCACCTTTTTGCTTTCCTGTTCCTTCATGACCCTCAACAATGGAGGTTGTATCATCTCCTTAGGGAGGACATCAGGCACCCCAATAAATCTTGTAATGCAGAAGCTCTGACTGACTTTCAGACTGTGAATTTCCTAATCCAGCCAGTCTGTTTGTACCTTCTGGCACCTGGCAGGGGAGATTCAATTCAAGGCTTAGTTGCAAACACTGTTGCAGTCTAATTCCAGCCTGGCACAGTCAGGTTGCAGGGTGTGCTGTCATTTGGAGGGGCACAAGATCTATTTATTGAAGAAATATATACTCCTTTATCAGCCCAAGATAGAATCTAACTCAGATCTCACTGTAGAATAAAATGCAAGAGCTGAACAGTGTGCTTTTGTGCTTTGTCTGCAGTGGTCCTGAGTGGAATTATGTTGATCCCAAACAAAAACAGGCTCTGGATAAGCAAGTAGATGATGGAGAGTTTTGGTGAGAATTGTTCATTTAGCTTACTCTTTTGGATGTTTTATGTGCCTTAAGCAATCCTTTCAATTGGATGGAGAAAAACTGCCAGCACTGAGGGCATGCATGCATTGTTCACTTCTTTATCTCCTTTCCTATTCAAATATTACCTTTTATCAGAGCTTGCATAACTCGGCACTAATCCAAAATATAGAGACCAGATGATAATAAAATCAATGAGGTGGCAAGAATGAACCTCAGCTGCTCTACATTTTGAGATTTGTTTTTCTGCCTAAATGCTACACACTAATGAAGAAGTTCCAATTACCAGCTTGGGAAGAGTCTGTTTACTCAGACCTAATAGAAAGCCTGTCCTAACCCTGATCTGATTATATATAAATCAGTGCTGAACTGATGTCACTCTGTCCTAGCCTGGAAAGATAAACAGCCACTGTCCTCCAGTGCAATCAGCTGCATGGGCCATCAGGCACTAGGAAATGAGAGCAGACCTCTGCTAGCAGCATGGAGCAATCAAGGTCTGTCACTCAGGCAAACAAACCAGGAATGGTAAAAAAAACCATCAGTGATAGGAATGAAGCAAAACACCAAACTGAGGCTGTTTTCCTACTGAGTGCTGCTTTCACAAGGGCCAAATCTTACTCCCTTTAAATGAGATGTCCTCACACATAGTTTCACCAGTTCCAGTGCATTTGTTTATGAAGCATGATCCATGGGGGAGTGCCCACAGCTGGGTATGACAGAAAACGGTTTGACTGAGCCTAAAATGTGTAACAGCCATTGACAGAGGCTGTCTTCAGAAGATACAGCTCATTCAGGAAGTGGGCAATTTTGTTTCCCAAAAGCCAGTTCCAGGTTTCAGAATTCAATTAAATGCAGCTTTGGACAGCTCTGCAACACCGCTGGGAGAAGTGTCCAGCCTCAGCCACCTCATCTGTTGCAGGCTGATGGACTAACCTGTCTCTTTATGTGCCATTTGTGTGATGGCATTTTCAGATTTCCAAAGACAGTTTAGCTGCCTTGAGATCTGCAATTTGACTCCTGACACACTGACAATCCACAAGGTCAACAAATGGGACCTGACCCTCTTTAGCGGGCAGTGGAGATGGGGTTCATCTGCTGGGGGCTGCCAGAACTACCAAGGTAAGGACACAAACAAACGAGCTTTTAGTGAAATACCAAACAAAACATTCAAAAACTGCTTGTGGACTGGAGGCCACTTTGGTGGGGAAAAAAGAGCTTGGAGGTGCAACAATATCTGTGGGGTTTGGACAGCAAGAAAAAGCCTGGGAGTTTAAATGAAGATCTAATTCACACTTATTTCCTTGTGGGGGATTACCAGCTCGCCAAGCAGTTAATTCATGGCAATATTAATTTTTTTTTTCTCTGTCTGCCTTTCCTGCTTACATGACTTTTGCTACTGGCTGGAATAATCCTCTGAAGGGTTGGGTAGGCCAGGAAAGTGTCATAGTTCAGTGGCATTGTTAATTTCAATTCGTCTTCAGTTAGATCTCTGGAGAGGCTGTCTGGCATTTGGTCCTCTTGCAACAATAACATCCTCAGCCAAGGACATTTCCTGGAGATACATGACTGGCTGGAATTAACAGTATCAGCTCCTTCCAGCTGGTATTTAGTCCCAGGAAATATCCTGGTGCTTTGATTTCTCATGGCTCCAGTTGATACTCAGCATAGCTGTGAAAACAAACCCATACAACTCAATGGAAAGAGCTGGAAAAACTCCAGGCAAAAGTCCTTCCAGGGAGATATTCTCTGTAGATCTAGTGACAGCCATCTTGATTGCAATGACAATTGCAATGACAGCAAAGCCTCCTCCTATTTGTCTCCTGTTGGGAATTTTTAGCAACATACCGGGTTTAAAATCCGAGTGGATGAACCAGATGATGACCATGAAGGGAGTTTGAACGAGCCATGCTGTACCATGCTGGTGGGCTTGATGCAGAAGAATCGCAGGAGACAGAGGAGAATGGGAGAAGGTCTGCTTAGTATTGGTTATTCTCTCTATCAGGTAAAATTTTTCCCTCATTTTAAAGACTGTATTCCTTGTCCTGTTAAGCTGGAAGAAATTAGAAATGTGCTACATCTTGACATTCAACACTACACTTCAATAAGATCTGGATTTTGCAAAATAATTCAATTACTTCTCTTGTTTCTTCCTGACCTAATATGAGAAGACTCAGATAAATTGAGGCTCAGTTTTTTCCCACTTCAACAGGATGGCAGTGTAAATTATTGAGCCAGTAATTTAGTAACAGTCTCATTGAGAATCTTCTTTTACTAAATTTGTATGGGGGCAGGCTTGTGGTGCCTGGCAATAACAGATAAGTGTTTCTGATTACAGCCTATCATTAGCCCTCAGTTTTCACTTTCCTTTTTGTTATTCTTTCTCCCTTGTATTTCAAACTTTTTTTTTTAATCTATTGTCTGCCATATACTACTGTTCTGATTCAGTAAATTCAGGGCTTTTTTTTCCCCCTGATTTTCCCAGTGTTTCTAAAAATATAGTGTAAGGAAAAAACCTACAGTGTAATCTCTAATTTCTGTGGTATGAGGGGAGAGAAGCAAATGTAAAAATTTCCAACCAGTATCATCACAACCAATATGACATGTGAAGAAAAGCAATTAAATGTTGTACAGACTCCACTGGATGAAGATCATTAGCCAGCACAGGTGAGCAGATGGGAACAGCTGACTTTTTCTAATAGATCTTGTGTGATTTGGCTCAAAATTACAGAAGGCTTTCCCTAGTGCCCAAGTCCCTGCATGCACACACTGAGCACATTTCTAAGCTGCCTTCTCTGTGGTACCAGGCACCCTCACCTATCAGCATCCCAAATTTGTGCATTATGGATATCTGTCTGCTCCCATCACTGAGTATAGCAGTGGAGAACTCCTTGTGCTTTACATCTATTCCATCCCATCTGTGTCCTCTGTGGCCTTACCCACAGTAGGGTAGACTCTTAAGTCACTTAAGGTACTTTTAACGTTTTTATTTTTTGGAAAAACCTGGCTGCTAAGTCATCTCAGGTATGAGACGCTATGACCCAGCTATGATCCCAGCTCCCTTGAATCACACACTGTAGTAGGTTTACTTCATTGCAGCTGATGCTGTGGCTGGGGAGCTCCAGTTAGGATTACAAAGATGATGACCTAAAGCAGATCTCTCTGCAGGAGAAGGTGAAACAATGTGTGTTCCAGTCTGTCTAGCTGCTCTGCAGAGCTTTTGTAAGTCATGTAGCTGCCTGCTGACAACAACTGTGTGTCCATCACTCAGCTCCTGCCCTCGCTACCCCAGTGTGCTGGTTATAGGCAACAACAGACCCTGAGGACTCAAGGGGCCACTCAGGCTCCAGAAATGTTGTATGGGTGATGTTTGTAAAAGCTCTTTTGGGAATTGGGAGGATGGTCTCCTTGGCTCTCACTGGAATCTGTGCTCTCAAGGCCACTCATTGCTTTTGGAAAATTTGCCTTATATTTGGAGGTACAAATTAACATAGCAATTCAGTTAATTTAGGAAGAGTCAAATATTGAAACTTGCTACTTGTTATAGTTGCCTCACAACAATCTCATCATCCCCAGGCTGACTGCTAATGACAGTAGCCTTATATTTTCATCATATTCAGTAGCAGTAGACTAGTGAAGTTTGGGTCTGCTGTAATAAATTCTCTGGTTTTGGCTAGCAAAGCAGGACTAACTTGCTGACTTTTCCTGACTGAGCATTTAAAGACTTACTCAAATGTTTCCAACCAAAAGTATCATTCACAACACCACATCAGGGGAAAAGCAATTCAATGTCATAGATTTCTCTGGATGAAGATACAGTTTTTCCTTTGGAACGGCTCTAGGACAAGACAGAATTTCATGTGTATCTCATACTATTATATGTGGTTGTAAGTAATTTTTTTTTTCAAAAAGTGTCTGAAGGAGGTTTTATCTGTTTTTTTTTCCCCTACTGGTAGAGGCAGGTATATAGCAGCACTTTAACATTGTCTCTTTCTCTTCCTTCCACATTCTTTCGGAGGTATGTAATCTCTGCTGAAGACTTCCAGCCTCCACAAGGGCACCTCCTCTTGCACTGGAGAATTTAGCTGCCATGATGACTTCTTTCTTATGAATGATATCTCTTATGGAGAGCTTTGCCCTTGAATCACTGGACCAATATCTCAGGTTCTGAGTAATCATTTTCAACGGACTGAGGCACAAGGATTTATTACAGATATCTGACTCCTAATCTTGATCTCATTTATACTCGTTGAAATTTGGCTTCCACGAAGTTTGTACAACCGAGGTCAGAATTTGTCTGCTTAGTGAAGGCAGAACAGGATCTCTGCACTCTAAAGCTGCAAAAATGTAGCTAATATTGTTTAGAAGAAATGCCAAGCTCTGTGGATCTGTTCCTTTTACAGTTCTGAGCCAAGGCTCCTGGTAATGAACAAACCCTACTCAAATTTCCCTAATCCCCCCAAATGTCAATACTGAGGCAAAGAGACTTTTTATTGCTGAAGAAAGAGACCCCAGGGGTTGACCCCATTGGCAGTAGGAATATCCTATACTCATTACTGAGGTCCAGCAGCCTATGTTGCTAATTTTTCCTTTTCTTTTCAGCCCTTTTCCTCTCTTAGTAGATGAACATGTGGCCACATAGCAATTAACTGTGCTCTTTTAGCAGCCTCGCAAATGCAAAGGAAAATGAACTTTATATATTGGGGAAGATATGGATCTGTCTTCTTAACCTGTGCAGTCACACTTAGCTTAATATTGAGTGAGGGGAAAGGATGGGGCTGTTGAATAAATATCAAATTCAATCTTATCTCAGAACAAAAGAGGAAAAACATGCATATTTCTCTACAGTTTACAACAGAAAACCTGAATGATTATTCAATGTTTGGTAAGATTTTTTTTGTGTGCTCTGGTCTTAGACAGACAGAAACCTTATCCCTAAATATGCTTCCCATCCTGCATCAGCCACACAGCATTTTTTGTATGTCACGGAATCATACTTTTTGAGACATCTTTGTGGACCAAATGTCATGAATAGGAGTTTTATAGCAGGGATGTTGTCCTTACAGTACTGTTCCTTCTTATGTCAGTGTTTTATTTTATGAAATAAAATGTGCAATGTTTAACTTCCTATAGAGTATATTGGTATTAAGAAAAATTTAAGTACTGTTTTCTACAAAATCCAAATGAATATCCTTAGTATTACTAGTAGAAGTTGGGTAAATCACCTAATGTGCCCCCAAAAGTCTCACCCTTGTGACTACTTTGTTCTGTTTTCTATTTTTTTCTGTCTATTTAAAGAAATCTGAGACTACAATTCCTATGCAATTAGGAGATTTATTCAGTACCATAAATTGCTCAAAAATATTATGAAAAATATATTTGTCCACAAGCTAGCAAAAAATGCTCAATACATGGAAAATTTACAGTGTAGTAATTTGATCAGATACGAGCACACATTATGATACTTTTATTTATTTAATAGTACCAAGTGTAAAGAGGCATGTGAAAAGATAATCGTTATAGAGGAAGATCCTTGCCCCTTCTAATCATCTTCCTGTTTCCCATGACAGAACCCTGGTGGGGTTTTTTTGTGCCATCCCTCGTGGATCTATTATTTTACACAATGAAAAGCTTGAGATGGCTTTGAAATTGAAATCAGGTGGCTGGTTTACCAGGGAACTGCCAAAGGGTTTTTGACAAAACCACGTTCTCCACAGCTGGAAAGCAGCACAGAGGCGCATGCAGGCCATGCTTTCTTTGCAAGGCACCAGCCAGCAGCCCGGACTGACCCCTGTGTGAACCTGCATGAGGTCTCCAGCCACATGACGCTGCCCTGGGGACAGTACCTCATTGAGCCCTCCACCTTTGAGCCCGAGAAGAATGGGGAGTTCTGCCTGAGAGTTTTTGCTGACAATCAGACTAAATCACAGTGAGTACCTTCCCTGAAAACTCCCCCTTCTGCTGGGGAGGCACGCAAATGAGAAGGTCACATGTTGCATCCATACCCTGGTTTTGTCTTAACCAGAAAAATAGTCCCATTTCCACAATGCATTTTTTCCACAGTCTACCATAGTGACAACACATCCATGGCAGATGGTTCTTCAGAGTCATGGCTCTTCAGAGGTGTCCCCTAAGCACTCAGCTGGGAACAAGGTCCCTCAGCTCTGTGAAGGAGAAGTTCCCACAATGAAAGAGTGCAGGATTTGAGACTATGATGATGATGAGATGGTTTTAAAAGGGGTTGTATCAATAGCATCCATTGAATGAAAAAGCCGGAGTCCAGACGGAAGACAAAACAGCAAGGCTGCATTTCCCATGGGAAATATCTTCAAAGAGTTGGGGCAGGCAGAGGTGGGATGTGGAGCATGGGAAGCAGGAAACTTGGGGGCTTGTTCTTAGGTTTTTTGGTGGTTTTTTTTTTTTGTTTTGTTTTTTGGGGTTTTTTTGTTTGTTTGTTTGTTTGTTTGTTTGTTTGTTTGTTTGTTTGTTTTCCTAATTATTTTAAAGGCAAGACTTTAAAGTAGACTCGTAATTTCTGGTTTAACTGTTTTCTTTTTTTTTTTTTTCTAGGATGATGGGTGATGAGGTGTCTGCAAAGGCATATGAGGTTAGACGACCTAACTGGGCAGAGCTTTCCTTCATAATGTGGAAGTAAAACAGGGGCATGATTTTTATTTCTCATTCAAACTGGGATTACAGAATGTTTTTTGTGCTGAGGAGAAATATTTTTTGCTCCTGGGGATTTTTTACATATATCCATGTCTTAGTTTCATGTTCATTTTTATGTACCTGGGCCATGTGACACAGAGACTTCACCCTTGAAGACTGAACTGGAACACGTTTGGTTGTCCTTAACTCCTGCATGGGTAGGAGAAGGCAGAAAGGGCATAGAAACAAATAGTCGTCCTGAAGCCTGGGAGAAGCTGCAAAAGGCTTCCAAGAAGCTGCTGAATTGCTCTGGCCAAGTGCAGCAACATTTTTTCACTGTGGCTATTTCCTAATGCTGTCTTGGTAACAGACAAAAAACCTTCTCATCAGCCTTAGGAAGTATTTGCTCTAAGCCAGCCCCTGGCTGGTCATGACTAAAGTAGTGCCTCTGTTTTGCCATTGTTGCAGAGCACATGCTCATTTTCTGTTGCTGTAAATAAGCTCCTATACAGCATCTTTACAATATCCACAGCTCACTTCCTAGAACCTTGTTAACCACTCTCTCGGCCATCCCTTTCCTCTAGCCTCATGTTGATAAAAAAGATATAAATGATGAGTTTAAGACTCCATTCCAAAAGCTCTCTGGAGAGGTAAGTGGTTGTCCTGGTTCAGGGCAAATTTGGGAGAGAACCCCCCTCAAAGGGCTCCTCTAGGAAAGCAGATTTAATCAGCC
>JAYDZK010000169.1:17299943-17326724 GCA_034509185.1 Euphonia xanthogaster
ATTAGAAGCAGGCCTGATCTTAACAGGCCTCACCTGTAGCCAATAAGAATGAGTGGTATAAAAGAATAGATTGATGGGCTCTGGAATAAGAGGAGTTTGATGACTGCTGCAAGGACTAGGAACAGGAAGTGCCTAGAGGAGCTGCTGGTAAGAAACATCAAGGAAGTATGAAGCTCTGGTGATATGAAATCCTTGTGCTATAATGATATTGGAACTCAAGTTGTCTAAGACAACAAATAGTGACCCCGATGTGATTCAGGATTAAACTATATTTCCTTGTGGATTTGGGATGACCCATGGATTTGGGACTAAACCATATTTCCCTGTGGATTTGAGATGACCCATGGATTTGGGACTAAACCATATTTCCCTGTGGATTTGGGATGACCCGTGGATTTGGGACTAAACCATATTTCCCTGTGGATTCAGGATGACCCGTGGATTCGGGATTAAACTATATAACCCCATGGATTCGGGGAGACCGAATTTGACCATACAACCCCGCGGATTCGGGGAGACCGAATTTGACCATACAACCCCGCGGATTCGGGGAGACCGAATTTGACCATACAACCCCGCAGATTCGGGGAGACCAGATTTGACCATACAACCCGCGGATTCGGGGAAACTGGATTTGAATACTAAACTATTGGCAAAATATATCAATTACAGCTATTGGTGTTTGTTATGAGTGTAAAAGACCTTGAAGTGTTTTGTAAACTGGGAAAAGCTATAGAACTGAACAAACATTTAGAAATATATATATATCTGTGCTGTGACATGCTGTTTGAATACTTGTATAACTCTTAGGTCTAAATGAAATATACAAATATGTCATAATGTTAATTTATTTGAATATGTACTTCTGGAAATGCTGCAACTCTGTGGTTAAAAGAAAAAAGGGGGAATTATAGAGGGATGCAATATGGGTAAATGAAGGTAGTATAGAAGGTAATTTTATCCCCCAATGAGTTGCAGCTGGACCAATTGTTAAAGATTAGAAGCAGGCCTGATCTTAACAGGCCACACCTGTAGCCAATAAGAATGAGTGGTATAAAAGTGGATTGATGGGATCTGGAGTTAGAGGAGCAAGAGGAGTCTGATGACTGCCGCAAGGACCAGGAACAGTCAGTGCCTAGAGGAGCTGCCAGCAATAAACATCGAGGAGGTATGAAGCTCTGGTGATATGAAATTCTTGCACTATAATGATGTTGGAACTCACGTTGTCTAAGACAACAACCAACAACACATATCTGTGTACCTCCACTTGCCTGGAAGGAAAAGCTACCTGGGGCAAGATGTCTCCAAAACCACCAGAAAATTCTGGTGAATGGTCTGCCTTTTCAGTATGCAACACATCTCCTTGTTAATGATGCAGCAGGGTGAGCTGGCTGCTTCCAGCTTCAGATTTGCTTTCTGCTCACTTGCGCTATTCATGAGTTCATTCCAATTATGGTCAGAGAGGCCTCTCTCCACAGGACTGGGAAAACCCATACATATGCTGAATCCATTTTATGCTCCCACTTCTTTTAGAGCAAGTCAGATACCCCCATCACAATAATTCTCACAGTTATCTCAATAGCCCTCACCGTCCTGTACAGGCTGGGCAGAGTGCTGCACTCCATCTTCCTTTATCTTTGGAAAGCAGACAGTGCGATGAGAGCCACCTCTTCTTTCATTTGTTCTTTGAGTACAGCACTTGGCTATCAGGTCTTAGAGAACAACTGCTCAAAAATAAGCCTTTTCATGAGATTGAATGTGCTTCTCCTTTTTACTTGATATGTCTGCAAAAAGATGATTAATGTCCACCTGATTTTCCTTCCCTATGCTGCAAGCTGGACAAATGTCTGTGCTCATCAATTCTCCCAGTTAGTCCTGATGGGGCTAAAATAGCTTTTGACTGAAATGCCTGCAGCAGCTCCTGTGGAAGCAGTGGGGCATGGTGAGATGAGCCCCAGCTTGGGCATCTGGACTCTCTGCACTCTTGCACTCTGCATGTTGGCTGTGCTTCATTTTTGGAGCTGTGAAGGACTGCAGCTCTCCTTGGATTTACGTAGCTCAGTCATAGGGAATTATAATACAGGCAAGTCACAAAGGTTCATGAATTTGTGATCTGTTCCCTGTCACAGCGAAAACTCTGCTGTGTGGCATTCTCAGCACTTTGTAGATATGGCAGGGCTAAAGAGCCTCCCACAGAAACTCTGCCACAGGTCTTCAGATCTTTCCTTCCTCTCTCCACTTGTCCATAGAAATATTTTCCTCTGCACTGCAGGCTGGTGAACCGTAAACTTGAACTCTGTACATTGCTCTGGTAAAATGAGATTCACATTAGACCACATTCGGTGTCCCACATGCCTTGTGCACTAATTGCTTTGTGGTTGCCTACAGAGAAACTTCCTGTGGGTATAAATCCTACCCTATCAGCATCTGACTCCAGCTTTGCATCAGAGTAAGTGTCTGCATTGTGGACAGGACAACCACAGGTATTTGGGATTCTACCTATGAGCTAGGAGAATAAAAAGAATCAACCTCATATGTGCAATTATCTGTTCACCCTCCCAGAATGGGAAATTTACAGGGGATCAATCCATCAGTGCAGGCTAATTATCAGATCCATGGCTTATGAGTAAGCACAGAAGGAATAGTCCTTTACAAATTCCCTTTCAATCTTTATTTTAGACAATCTTGCTGAACCTGACTCAATGGTATGTTTTCATTCTTCCTTTCCATACAGTTCCAACAACCAGGCAGGCCTGGAAGCAGTGAGATACTGTAGGCACATTCTTCCTGTCCATGTTATTCAGGATACGTCCAACATCCCAGCCTGCTATTGTTATTCCAGGCTAAGTTTATAGACTGGAGATTCAAATTCCATAACAGCAGATGAGATTTTGGGTTCAAAAGGAACCCAAATTCCAAAGCTTTTGAAGTTTCTCCACCACTAATGATGTCCCATGTGATAGTTCATCTTAAAGTAGTGCCCTGCTCCTGCCTGACAAGCTTGTTGCCATGGTGTCTGTCTCTGTATAACTGGCAAATACAGCATAAAAACCTCTCTCTCTTTAGTAGAGCAAATTACTTTGCTTGTTACTGTTGGCCACTCATTAACTCCTTCCTCAGTCTTTGAAATCTTTGCAGCTCCCACCTGACTTGCACTGTGTGAACAGGAGGCACTTGGGAAGGGTTGTGTGCAAAGATGAAGAACAGAAAATAATCTGGAGGAATGTATCTGAGGGATGGACTCAAGAAGTACCTGGACAAACAACCAGGAATAACAACTGGAATAACAAAAAACTGGAATAACAACCAGGAAGAAGGTGAATGAAGCAGCTTTTTGTCCATTCAGGAGCTGAACAATGTGAGGAACTGGAGAAAATGGGTTCTTCTGTGGCCCTACAAGTTTCAGGGAAGAAGACATGTATACTCCAAAATACACATGGCTGAATTAGAAAAAAAAAAAAAAGCTCTTTTGCTATTTTGTCTATTCATTCAACTCTAAACATGTAAAAACTACATAGCCCAAGGAGTGATTAAGGTATTTCTTCTAACCCACCTTTTATTCAAAAAACCTCAAACCACCAAATTGAAAGGTATTTTCTTCAAGTTCAAACTAGCTGGTGTGCTCTGTGATGTAATCCCTCACCAAATTAGGTTTTCCTAGGCTAGTTTAAATGGTGTAGCTTGATCTCACTCTTACAGAGAAGATAAGAGTGAGGGCCCTCTTCCAAAGCCTTAAAGCATTTCAGACTTCCCTAAATTCCCATATCCTTTTTGATAGTATCTCTCTTATTCTCCAAAATGCACAGTCTGCCACATTTTTATCTCTGCTGTATGCTTCTTTTCAGCTGATACAATGAAATGTTTCAGTGTTCCTTTGTTATATGTAAAACACCACTGAGTCTGGTTTGAAGGGGAACTTCCATCATCCTCCTTAGTTGTTCACTCCCTGCCAGTGAAGACACAAGCCATACCCAGATCACAGGGTCTGTACTGTGCTCCAGACTTGCCACATCACCATCAGCTGCTGCTGTGGGGCCGCAGGAATAGCTACAATCACTGGCAAACATCACCCAGGTGCTCTGCTGAGACCACTTCAAAAGAGCTCTCAGAGCCCACATACATGGGGCACAGAGTCCCCAAGAAAACTTTCAGTCTGTTCACATAGAAAGCACCACAAATCCTCCCAAAGATGTGTCTTCACTGCATCATAGATACATGGGTACAGTAACCACATTTCTGTGTAAGTGGGTGTTTTCTCTATGTCTTTACTCAACCCTGTGGCTCCATGGGGACACCACTGAACTTCCCACCACAAACGTCATTGCCCTGGCAGTGGGATCACAGACTATGAAAAGAAAATAAGCAGCCAACCTCCTTGCCATTGAGGGCCTGTGTTTAGACACAGAAACTGGTTTATTACTAAACCAGTAGCTTGCATTGCCTTTAACACCTCTGAAAGGAGTCAGGCCACTTGTTTGATGAAGCTTTCAAAGGAGAAGGAGGATAGGCCAAGGCAGTGTGACATTGCTTTCATGTAAAATCACCAGTGCTCTCTTTGGTAATGATGGGCATCCTTTTGCCACAGCTTAGCTACAGATAGCACAGGATTTGGCATTTCCAGAGATTTCTCATTTCTCTGTCTTAGTTTCTCAACACACCTTTACTTGATTAGCCAGCACTCCTAGGCCATTTCTTGGGCATAGCTCTCTGGACACTAGGATTTCAAGGATGCCTGTCTTTGATGTCATCCTTGTAGGCTTGATCAAGAAAAAAAAATTCTTATTATTTAAAAAGCTTTATTTGGTAACTGATATAAATAACCGGCACAGTAACTAAGCCAGCCAGCTTGAAACAGTGTTTGTAAAACTGTGTGTTTTCCCAAGCTGTAATCATACTCTTAGACCACTGTGCAAATTTGCCCAGTACAGATACCAGAGCAGGTATGATCTCTTGAGAGTTTAAAGGAGCTTTGTGATCAACACATTTTATTTCAAATTATGTTTTGCAATGTTTTAAAAGATCATCTTATTTGCTTATTAATTTGCATGGAGTTGGAGCTCAGGAAATGCAGTGCTTGTCAAACCTGGGACTGATGACTGGTGGTGATTGGTGGTATGGCAGGCAGTGGGGCATCCCATGAGGTCTCTGTGTTGGGATGCAGTAGCATTCCCAAGGGATATTCTAGTGTGCAGGTTGTGCCATATGAAGGGTGCTCCCATATGTCTTGAGTGAAAGCATTTTTGCTGGGGAAGTTTTGCCTGGCAGATGGCAACTGTGAATACAGAGAACTAGGAAACTGTTTTCAGTTTCAGAAAGAATAACCATAGAAATAATTAAATATAAAAATGGAGATTAAAGGAAAAATGAGAAAATTATAAAGTACCAACCTGACCTCTAATTTGTAAAGCACCTTTAGCCAGAACCCTGAGAGAAGGAGCTATCTGAAACAGCAGTAGTAAACTTAATCATAACAAAGCTGATTCCAGTAGAGAGTGCCAGCTTTCTACATGTTAATTTAATTCGAACTCATCTCAGTTTTGGGCTGGGATTCTTTGTGTGTGTGTGTGTGTGTGTGTGTGCTTTTATACATGCTGATAATGTTTGAATTGCAGGCATGCTGTCTGGTGCATGAAAGCTTGAATGAGAAATTATCTAACCAAATTTTAGTGTCCAAGTTGACTACAGTACAAACAATGAACAAGCTTTATGGAGAGAGAAAATACAATTAATTTCAGAGCTTACACATTACACTCTATCATGATACCAGTAACGTAAGAAGAAAAAAAATCATTATTTTTGAAATTATGTGGGTTATTATTATATGCTAATATAATAATGTCCTTGACCCCCCTTCCCCTCTCCGTAGGATGCAAATATTATTCTAGTTTAAAGGACATCTCCCCTCAGTACCTGATGTCCTATCACCATTCTACTGTCACTAGGGATGTACATTTCTTTTAGCACAAGGTACATTTAGTGAATAACATATAAACGAGCATATCTTGAATAATCACGTGTTTGTCAAACCATGGTATTGCTTCTCTGTATTCCTACAGATAAAACAGATGAAATTTCCTCAGCTACCAGGAGAACGATTTTTTATTTCAACTTTCTTTTCCTCTGAATGAACTCTTCTTTTTGGGATTCCTGGGAGAAAAAGGTAAGTAAAATGCTGTTGGCCAGGTCTCATTAATTTCATTTAAAAGGAGCTGGTAACACAGTGATAGCTGGCTTGAGGATACTTGATGTTTCCATCCAAAAGCACAATGTCATTTCATGGAGGGCAGGAGACAGCTAAATCAGAACTCAGCTAGAGGAGGAGTGATTCTGGCTAGACTAACAAGGTTCACTGCATTGAGCACAAGGTGCTCAGCATATTTTGATATCAGTTCTGATAGGCTGCAATTTTCTGCTGTTTGTACTAAATTATGCTCCATGACATAGGAGTGATCAACAGAGAAATCTGGGAATACAACTTATTCAGAGACACTGTAAAACAAATTATACCACCAGCACATCTCAAAAGTACCACAGAGCTAGACAAGCCTATGCTGCAATATGCCTTCAACCTGCACTCCCTATGTCTACATCTAATTAATTTTCTTAATTGCATAACAGTACTCTTCCTAATTACACTGGGGAACCACGCCTGGCTCTTTATCTATTGCTCAGATTATTCTGGCTGTCGTCGTATCAGTGCAGTCCCCAGTCTAATTTTGTGCTAGCCTGCACAGACTGCTTGGGGAGTGCTTGGCAGAGCCCTCAGCTGCTGCAGTGACATCTCCCAGGCCCAGATGGATGACCTCACTCACAGGGTCCCTGGCTGAGTAGGGCCACTGCAGTCATGGAACTGTTGTGGAGACACTGTGTGATAGAAGGGTGTTGTTAAGATCTCCTGTGAACAAGAGCCAGAGGAAGCCTTTGGCAGTACTCATCCACAGTTTTGTTGGTCCTACAATACCCAGAAGCTGGGCTATATGTTCTTCAGTATCATCTAATTTGGGCAATAACTAATTCTTTATCAGCAGATGGCATGCTCCTGAAACAAGGAGCACAATCACCCCCAAATGACCTGACAGAGTGAACTTCCCCCTCCAGACACCTCCATTTATCCCACCATTGTAATTGGAAAACACAGGGGTGCAGGCAGGCATGCAATAAAACCATTCAAGAGTAATTACCACCAGCAATAAAAAGCCAGGTAACCCAAAATCCCAGTGTGAGGAGTCTGGTTGGCAGGGAGCACACACATCCCAGTGCTGCCAAATACATCTGCTAGGTAGTGGTGCACTTTCCCTTTCACTCAGACTGAAGTTAAATACCTGAAGTGTATTCCACATCTTTCAATGGCACCAGTGTGCTTTAACACAGCATTAGTGCACCTGGGTTTCCACCTCCAGCAGCTGGAGTCTGGATCCTTTTGGCACTATCCCCATATTTTGCTGTAACCAGCCAAGAATTTCATAGCAATGTTTGGTAGATTTTGTGTCTTTTTCCTTCTCTTGTTTTCAAATTTTGTAGAATCTAACTTCTTAGCCAATGGGTTTGCCAGGAGCTCTCTCAAGAAAACATCTGCTGTAGTGCAGGAGAGGAAGATGTTCAATATAATATTGATGTAACACTTAGACCTGATCAAAGGAAATAGATTTTGCAAATTCTAACTAAAATGCAAAACTTGTTGTAACTGGATGTTGTTGGTCTACAGTATTTGGCAAGATGAGAAGAGGGATCAGACATTTGTATGGACAAAAGGGCAATCAGTGGTTTTGTTTTAATTGTTATTGCTAAACCACCTTTTGAAAAATTAAGAAACTTCCTCATTTCAGGCTTTGAGCTGACCACTAATATTAGAGATTGAGAGCAAACCTGCTGTGAAGTTTAAAATAACCCCCCATCTGTGTGGCAACTCTGAAACACTCATCTTTGACACTTTGAGACAGGATGGTCCCCTGGATTGACCAGAGATCCCTCCTAGGAGACTGGTCCTTGCTCCACGTTACCTCAAATAGACTTGTCCCCATCTGCTGCGCAGGTGCCACCAGTGCTTTTAATTTCACCCCTCTGGGTTAAGAAGAGCCTCCCGTCAACTTCTGCTTTGCTGAGTAGAGAGGAGCTGACATGCCACAGAGCAGAAGGAACTTGTGCCCTCTCAGAAAGATTTCACTTTTCCTCCTCCTCCTTCCTTTGCTGCTTTTACTGCATCCTAAATCATTGCTACAGAGTGATAAGTCATATGTTCTTTATTTATAGATTTATAAAGCAATGAAACTGTGAAAGGTATTTGCAAAGCCCAGTTCTGGCCAATTATTGAATTGGCTGAACTATTTTTGATTAGAAACAATTACTCTAAAGCACAAGAGAACCTAGAAAAGCATAATTGTTTTTTCTTCGGTAAAGATTACTTATAATATATGGGCTTAAGGGCACTAAGACATATACTAAAATCATTTAATATAATCCTGGCCTCTGGCAGTTGAGAAAAACCTCCCTGGATCTCCTTCAGGAAGCACAACATGGGGACAACCCATGGCTCTGATTTTCAGATCTGATGACAGCCCAGATCTCCTGAAAGCATCCCTTCCTAACTCCTGTTTTCTAACAGCTCTAGAAAATTACTTGTGAGATGGAATATAAAAGCACTAGATTTAAAAAGCTATCCTGACAGGGATCAGTCCCCAGAGGAGAAGCATCTGGGTGCCCAAAGGGACAAATATATCTGTCTGCAAACATGCTTCTTAATGGTGATGATATCCAAGCTGTAATGCTTCCTTTTCATCTAGCCCTTTTAAGTCGCTCCCAGCAGCACAAGGCTTTGGCCCAAGATTTTCCCTGTCATGCATTCCCATTACCAAGATCTGTGAGACAAATCTGCTTTCAAATTGGATAAGATGTGTACCAGGTGCTGCATCTATGAGCACTGCCCAAACAGTGAAATCCAAAAATTACCTATCAGCACAGCCTGATTAAAATCAGTATAAAACAGCAGCAAGGTCTGCCTGAGCCTCCAGACCCACCTTATTGCTTTGGGATCTCTCTTGGTATGTGACAGTCTGCTCTGCTGGAATTGCCACACCATTCATCTCAGTGTTGAGTTTTAGAAGAGAGTCCTCCTTCAAAAAGGAAAAGTTCTTCTGCATGCAGGCTGGCAGAGCCCTGTGTCTTCTGTCACCCACAATATCAATTTAAAACTATATGCTCAGTTCCCAAGTGAAAGAGTTTTTAACTTTCTCATTGCCTCCCATCAGCCTGGGCAGATGTCCCAGACCATTGTATTCAATACAGGTTCCACCAAACAAAATATGCCCTGATACCTTTTTCCAGCCTGGACCCTGAGTGGCATCTTTGCTTCAAGTGAATTTGCAGTGTATAAATGTTTGGGAACTCAGTACATTATTTCCCTGGTGATAAAGAATGGAAATAAAATCTGGACCACACTTTTCAGGGTTTATAGGAATAACAGGAATAAAAAGACAATAAAACATTAGTTATCACTGAAGTGACAAGCTTAACTCTAATACAAGCAAAGGTCAGATAAGATAATAAAACAGTTAATTCTTTCCAGTTCAGATTAGTAGGGTGCTCTAATCCTCCAAACAACCTTGTTGAATATACTTACATATGCCCATGCCTATGGCAAGCTCTAAAAATAATAAGTATGATTCATTTTAATTTTGGACATGAATTATTGACTATGAAGTTCGCAACTCGATACACAGGGAAGAATCAAGGGGGATGTCACCAGTTCCCGCCTCAGAGGAAGGAGTTAGTATTGCTTGTTTTCAGAAGCATTTTCAGGGCTAGAACTGTTTAACTCCAAGACCCAGAGAGTACTCGTGTATGGCAGGACTGGTGAAATGACAACATGCTAGCTCCTTTTGGCAGAGCCTGGGTATTTTTAAGCAGAGTTTTTTTGTGAGTTTCTTTCCAGCTCAGCTGCTCCCAAGCAGAGGAAAGCTCCAGCTTCCCTCTGGCTCTGTAGGAATGTGCTCCGGTTGGCTGGGGCGTCGTGCTGCTAGCGTGATATGCTCTGCCTGGGAGCTCAGAACAAGCTCTGTCAGAGGAGAATGAAGGGGAAAGACCCTCACAGGGATGTATGCTCCATTTTAAAGGTCCTCTACTGAGGAACCTGCTTAAGAAATATGGCCAGAATGAGCCAAAGATGTATAAATGATGGAGAGGTGTTGCAAGCATCTCTTCTCTCAGAGGGGCTTCAGTGACAGAGTCTGAGCTAACCTTGCAGTAATGGTCTCACTTTGATTGCTGAAATTCCAGTTAACACATTTTTCTTTTTTTTTTTTTTTTCCTAATGGGAGGAATTTCTTATGTCCATTTCTATCCTGTATGTAGCACTTTCTGTCTTTAAAGAGGCATGGACAGATTGCAAAAGTTCCTAGGTATTGATTCTGTTGACACTAAACTTTAAATTTGAGCTGATTTCTGAGCAGCTATAAAGAATGTTGTGAATTTGTTTAAAAAGAACTCCATGGAAACACACTTAAATCGGTAGGAACCATTTAAAATGCAACATAAGCCTAATTTGGATTTTAAAGAATTTCATATACTTTTTTCTTTAAGGAAAGAAAATGGAATGTGACAGAAGGCTCCATGATATCTGAAAAGTCAATTAGAATAAAGCATTGTCCCTGGCTTTCCAGGTGGCTGCATACTTTATTTCCAGTTAGGAAGGGATGCCCTATACTTTATATTCAACACAGCTGTGCTGCCAGTGACTTCCACCAGTGCTGGAGCTGCCTTACAGAGATGAGTGCAGAATCAAACTGTCAGCACAGGATGGATTCCAAACATGAGCCCAATTCCAGGTCACATCAACTGCTTTGATGCAAACCTCTACCAAGGGAAAAGCTTTGGGTGAGCCCTGGCATGGGGGAAAGGAATCAAGGACTGACGATGTCTGTGTCCTCTCACAGAATCACAAAAAAATTTTTTTCTTGTTTGTTAAACATTTTGTGAATGTGATCTGAACACTGCAAGATAAAGCTCAGCTGGGTAATTCTAATGAAATCTTGGAGGCTTGGAGAGAAAATTCAGGAGGTGTTTAAAGAAAGTGCTTCTGTTTCACACTATGTTGCAGCAGCTGAAATTAAATTCTGATTTATATTGTTAAAAAGCAGTAGTAAGTGGCTGTACTTACCTTTGATTGTCAGTGGTTTTTTAATACATGCCAGAGGTCAAGGAAGTAAAAGACCAAGGAGATATGGCCAGGGGGCATGATGGGGAGAAAAAAGGGGAGGGGTATTAAGATAATAAGTGGGGCATGTACATGCCTGCTATTTAACTACAGTTTCTGCCTGCTTCATACCCTCAGGTATGAAGCTAACTAATAATCCTGTCATCTGGAGAGAAAATACTGATCATCACAGTTTCACAAATAAGTAATTAAAAATTAATTATATCACATCCTAATAAGACCAGCTCTGATTGTCTCCTATCTTGGATTACTTTATCAGCACTAAATATATTAATTTCGTAGATAAACCTGGGAGTGCTTGAGCAGCAGCTGATGCTGAGTGTCACTCTGTGTCATTGCCTGCACCTCCCTGACCTCCTGAAGTCCTGATGTTCAAAGCTCACTGTGCAGGGAAAGCCAGGGAATTTTCCCCTTTTCATTTAGTGTTGCCTGATGCCAACCCACAGCTGCACACCTCCCCCACTGAGGTTATTACAGTCATCTCAGATATTCCAGATTATCTCAAGGTTCACCCCAAATGCAAACCTGGAGTTTGTGACTCAGCTCTCCCATATGCAGCTATGGTCCAAAGCAGCTCCCTCAACCATTTTGCTAAGCCCAGAGTCTGTTGGATGACAAAGCAGCCCTTTTATTTTGATATTCCAATGATATGAATGGCACTGACAAGTTAGAGAGAGGAGAGTTGTAGCAATGGTGAAGTATCAGAGTGGGCAGAGGGAGATCTTGGAAAACTCTCAGCCTGCCTCTGTAATAGCTGCCTGAGAAATGATCCTTCAAAATGCTTTTTTTGTCAGAAAGTGTCTCTGTGTTGAAACAAATCAGGCTTACTGCATTTTCAGTCTCAGAAGAGAGCTAAAGCAGAATGGGAATATGAATTGATGCAATTTTTTTTTACTCAAAATTTTAATTTACAGGAAAGATAAAGGTTTGAAATCAAAACATTGGCATGATTTTAATATAATCTTCAAGCAAAAAACCCTTGGGGTTTTGCCTTTTAAATAATAAAGGAGAAGCAAGGATATTCAAAGTAATGGTAAGTCTCTTGGGCCCGTAAAATACTCCCCACCTGGCCTGGCATGCTACAAACTGGACACAAATTTCAATTTTGCAACAAATAGGAAGTAACTGCTATCACAAAATGTGTAGGAGACACTACATTACAGCAATTTTTCAGGTCACTCTTTGGGCTCGCGCAAGAAGGATTTTCTCCCTTCAAACCAGTAATCACTGTTGATGAGCTCCAAGAGAAGCACAAGGTTAACTAATGGTCCCCCCTTTTCCAGGTGTTTTTCTTTGAAGAGAGAGAGGATGGCAAAGGTCAAGAGTCAGGAGTTCAGAAGGTGCTGCAAGAATCAGACCGATTAGTATCCTCCCAGCAGTTATATTTTCACCCTAGGAAAATGAAACATTGCCCAATTAGCCATATTTTATCCCTTTTAGTATAAGAGATCACCTCTCTCAACAGCTGTTTATAGTTTTTCCAGTAAAAGTTACCTCTATTAAAGATAACTGGGCCTAATGACTTCATCTGGAAATGCTATTATAAAAAGATCTGACTTCAAGGTTGGTGGCAGCAGGAGTGAGTAATATATTTGAGGTTCTAGACAAAGTAAATAGTTACTAGTGAGTGCTCAGAAGGGCAGTTGTAGCAGGTTGCTCTGCCGGGAGCGGGAGGAGAACAACACAAACAATACTGGTTTTGCAAAGTTATCAGCAGTGAAAGGAGAAGGGGGCTGGCACACTGCTTTTGGTGTTGAATGATGCTGAAAACAGCCTGACTCATCGTTCCCAAAGACAAACATCCTGATAGTGAGGTGAAGATGTGATAAAGTACCTGATATAAAAGGGCAAGCGAGTGATACTGTTGATAACTTATCTAAAGATGCTAAGCTGACATGGCTGGCCTGGAGATATATATGACGGACAGAAAATCACTTTATATATAAAAACCCAGTCCCACTTTTTAGTAGCAGGGTCTTCATAGAATTGCAGAATGCTTTGAGTTAGAAGGGACCTTAAAGATCATCCAGTTCCAACCCTCCTGCCATGGGCAGGGCCACCTTCCACTAGACCAGGTTGCTCAAAGCCCCACCCAATCTGGCCTCAAACACTTCCAGGGATGGGACATCCACAGCTTCTCTGGGCATCCTGTGCCAGGGCTCACACCTTCTAACATACTCCTTCCTGGAGTGTATTTGGAGATTCCTCCCTGAAGTTACTCCTTGAGGCTGAGTAAAAGAGATTTGCCTGCAGTCGTTGTCATTGGTGAGTAAAATCAATCTCTACTTAATAACTGGTTTTGCTTGCTGCAATATAATTTCTTCAATATTGCTTCAATACTAATAGTTATAGCTTCCTCTACTGTGCAGTAAATAATTTTGATTAAGATCTTTTAGTCTAGTCATGAAATTATTTATTTTTATATAAATATATTTGGTTCCCCATCCTTTACCTCGTGGGATAAAGTTGTATGAAGGTTCAATTACAGCTATGTAATCCTTTAGTCATAAATCATTGACAAATATGGAGCTAATATTGGCTCCAGCAGCACCTGAACTCCTCTCTAGAAAGGAATTTAGAGAGCAAGGGGGTTCTTTCTGTCCCTCATGACTCAACAGAAGGTCTTCTCTAATAAACTTTAGCTGAAGCTCTCATTCTCCCGAGACAGCGGTATAACCAAAGCCAATCTCATGCAGATCAACACACTCTCCACGCTTCTATCATACTGATTTTTGCGTTCATGGGAGGCCTGGAGAGCACTAACTGGGAACCAGAATGGTGCTTGGAGCTGCACTAATGTGTTCCAACTCACGTGATCCAGCTGTCTTTCTTCATCAGGGTTAGAACTGAAGGAGGGAGATGTCGTGACCCTCAGCTCTGGCTCCTTTCTAGCTGCTGGCACAGGTTAGAGACAACTTGACAAACGGCTCCTCGACAGAGTGTATTGAGGAACCCAGGGTCCAGGCAGATGCTTTACATCCTGTGTTATGTAAAGCATCACTGAACATGAGCCATATGTTTGCCGGGGGACTAATTTAAAACTTACGTTTTTACTCATCCACTTCACACAGGCACAGTGGTCTTGTCTGTAGCATCACAGAGGGTCTTTCTCATTATTCTCCTCTCTGGGCCACATAGTTTTCATGTGCTTTTATCTTGTTTTTCAGTATAGGATTCTTGTCATATCATTTGTGGCTGAGACAGATCTACCTAAGGAACAAGAGAGAGTTTTATTCTTGCAGCTTGAATTTGGATTCTGTATTCAAATCCCTGTGATTTTAAGACTTTGAGGGCAAGATGTTCATCACTGCTGCTCTGGACTGTTGCTGGTGGCACAATATGTTGCCACTCAGGGGGACTCTGAACACATCACAGTTGATGCCTGTGTCTCTGGTTCTTTTCAGCAAAATAAGGGTTTTTTCCCCACTGGATATCAGACTGTTACACTCCACTGGTGCTGGCTGGCCCCAGGTGCTCCTGGGGAAGTCCTGGTCAGCTGGAGGGAGCTGTGGTGTCACCTTGTGTACAGGACAGACTTCAACCTACCCTCAAGCTAAACAACAGGCAGGTCTATTGTAATGGTTTTCTACAAAATGCTACATGCAATCCCTTGGTTCATGAACTTCCCTGAAAATAGTGACTATATTTGGATCTTCTTGTAACAGAGGGAGGTTTTTATGGCTAGACTAAGGAAGAGGCCTGCTCCTAAGCCTCTGTGGAAAATACTTTGGAGGATTGTTCACAGGAGACATCCTAGCAACTCAGACATGGATAGTGTCATAAATAAATGACAGTTAATGTGAGAGGGGGAAAGATGAGATGAGAAAGTGTAAGGAATAATAATCAGAAGTTAAAAATCCCTGAGGAAAATATCAAGTCAATGTTTAAGGTCAAAGCAATTCTATTTTTCAAGGCAAACCATTGCCTTTATTAAGAATAAAAAGAAGTCGTAATGTAAATGTCTTGACGCTGTGTTTTCATTTCAGGCTTGGTATAAATACTTGTTTAAATCACTGTCAGAGATCAGACCCATCTTTTCCACATTGTTTCTGTGCTTTTTCCATTTCTACAACATCAGCCCATTCTGACCTTGAGCAAGTCTCCCCTTGTATCTCTGTTCTCTTTCTATAAAATATGGGTGATAGTACAGCAAGCCTGCAAGGAAAAAATGCCCTGGAAGTACAATTTTATAGTAGGTGCTGTGAACATAGCTCAAGGAAATAAAATCTCAAAGACAAGGTGAATTCAGGTTTCAAAAGTCCATCTAAAATTGATGAAAAGTCCATCTAAAATTTCTGTTCCACTTGACCTTGGCTTTTTGGGGTGTTTCAAAATCATATTCCAGTGAAGCACCCTGGGGCAATAGGCAAGGCCGTGTGGCTGAGGGCTTGCCTGTGCTGTTTCACATCAGTGCCTTTGCTATGAAGGGCTGTGTGCCAGTCAAAGGCTCCCCTCTTCCAAGCTCCAATTAACTTCACGTCATTCAGCAATGCCTGCTCTGCATGCATCTGCTGCTTCACCTCTCGTGTTTAGACTAAAGAGGACAGAGCCCACACATCTTGTTAAAAATCTGCTGTAGTGTTCACTGTCACATTCTTGGAGAGGCTTGAAAAAAAAATTAAGGCAAGGATCACCAGGTACCCTGAACTTATTATTGTATTTGGCAAGAAAAGGGGATCCTATGTTCATGGAGATGCTGGAATACCACAGCACATCCTGGAGATGTGAAGGACATGAAGGTGATTGGAACTAGGAGCCAGCATGAATACAGCAAAAGAAACCCTGCTTGCCAAATCTGATTATCTTCTGTGGTGACATGGCTGGGCTGGGACATGAGGGGAACACATTTGGAGTGGTCATTGGCCACTTCAGGAGGACTGTCTTCCAGAATAGCCTCCTGGAGAAGCTGAAGAAGTGTGGGCAGGCAGATCAGAACGGGAGGTGGTTTGAAAGCTGGCTGAGTGGCTGGGCCCAAAGGCTGGTGGTCCAAAGAGGGACCAAGTTTATCAGAGATCAGGACTAGCAGTGAAGCCCAAAGTAAGGGGAAGTGAAGACCAACAGGTGGAGGGAGATGACCCTTCCCCTTGGCTGTGTCCTGATTCCTCCCTTGTGTGTCTGCCATCCATAACATTCCTTGAGAAAGAGATGAACTGCTACCCTGCTGCGTGTCCCTCTGGTCTCAGCCCTGCCCTGAGAACTGTGGGTGCTGAGTGGTGGAAAGAAGGCAGTGGGGCAGGAAAAAGAAGGGGAGAATGGCAGTAGCAAGGCCGCCTTTCAGCTGCCTCTGTCTATGCAGAGGTGATGTGTGGCCAGTGTTGTGAGATAGTGTGGGAAGGAGGGAGAGAGGGTCCAGCCATGCCCCTCAGGGAACACAGAGAGTTGGAAAGCCAGAAGGAACACACCAGCACAGCCTTGGTGGTGGTGCTGGGAGGAAATCTGCCATGTGGGTCAGAGAGCCCCAGAGGGCAGAGGGTCCCAGCTCTGCCATGCTCAAGGTGCTGGTGTTGGGTGGCAGCTCCCCAGAGACCCTTTCTGCTCCGGGGCTGCTCTCTAAGCACAGCCTGGTTTCTGCAGGATGATTTGCAAGCAAAGGGCTCTGACTGCCCTGTCTGAAAATGGTGGGAGTCTTGCTGCTCACCATTTGAATTTTGGAAAAAAAGGCAGAGTGAGTATTTTCTCCTGAACCAACACATCTGCAGAACTGAGGATGGTGCTCCTGCCCTTCGCCCAGAGGAAGTCGGTGCCCATCATGCTGCAGCAGGAAAGAGAGAAATCATTGGGATCCTTCAAGAGTGTTGAGCACTCCAGGTTCTGCCTGCTTCAGCTCTGTTCTCAGAACTGGGCAGATGGGTCCCTGGTCCCCAGCTGAAGCAGGGAAGAGCTGTGTTCACCTGTCCCCTGAGTGCTGTCATGCAAGGGTGGACAGATGGAGGACATCTGGAGCAGCAAGGGCATCCACTGGACATGGTTCTGTGGGGACATACAGCTTGGAGGAGGGCAGGCAAAGGCTGGACCAGGCTGTCCTGTCATGTGCCAGCTCTCAGGAGCCTCCAGGCCACAGCCATACTTCCAGCTGCTGGCTCCCTGCCCATCATGCTGCATGGTGCAGCCCTGGGCAAGGCAGAGCTGGGAGCATTGCCTGGTTGTCTCCACTGATGGGCTCTTGCTCTCCTTTCTTTTGGTGTGGGAGGGATCAGCAGCAGGAGGAGGAGAAAGGGGCTGCCATGGCCCTTTCCTCTGTGGTGGAGCCCAGACACTGCCCAGGCTGCCAGAGATAAACTTCCACCTGGGATGGTTTAAAATATTCCCCTTCAAATGATGCACCCACTATTGATCACACAGAACTGCAACTGGAAGATTTCATTCCGTTTGCACAGAATGACTCAACTAAATGGTCTGCTGTCTGCAAAAAGCTAATTTTAGAAAGGAGCTTAAAGCACCTGAGCTCTTGTGAACTGTGCTAGGTTCTTTGCCCTTGATGAGAATGGTAATGCTCCACACTTGAAATGAACCATTGTCAGGGTGCACTGACTTGTTAATATTCCCAGACACTGGTATTGAGAAGAGGAGCACTGTAAATATAACTTTTTTCCTGCCTTTGACTCCAATTCAGACAGGCCAGAAGGGAATAAAGTCTTTAACAGAAGCAGATATATGAGGGTGATGAGATCTGGGGACCTCAACACTCCAGGCTTGTATTTTTGCACAGCCGCTCAAGCCAGTGCTGGAAGAATACAAAATGCAGATGCTCTGATTTTCTGTCATTTCTTACCCCTTGAGCATTTTGTATGAGGGGCTTTGAAATTAAGAAGCATGAAGGTGGAGAATTGATGTGTGAATATGGCTTTCCCTTGAGAAAGGAAAAATGACTGCTGCCAATGGCAAGCAATCATGAAGATACATCTGGTGCAGTATTAGGAGACAGGTACACTGCACAAAGTGAGACAGGATATCTGTGAGACTTTGAATAAGATGCAGAAGCCAATGGTGGGTGGAGCAGTTGCAGAGGGAGAACTTCATAGGAGCATTTTGCACAATATTAGATGTGGAGATGAGGGAGAAAGAGAAACAGGA
Organism: Euphonia xanthogaster; assembly: GCA_034509185.1. Classification (NCBI taxonomy): domain Eukaryota; kingdom Metazoa; phylum Chordata; class Aves; order Passeriformes; family Fringillidae; genus Euphonia; species Euphonia xanthogaster. The sequence goes on from JAYDZK010000169.1 coordinate 17,318,227, forward strand.
TTGTTTTTCTTTTAGATCCAAGGTTCTGGGTTCCTTTTGGTCTTACCATCTGAGGGCCTACTGAAACCTCTGTGTCTGAACATGGAGAGATTTTCTCTGAAATGCTGCACTTTTTAAGCAGCCTTACAAAGCACAGACATAGCAGACATTGAGAATGGCCATAGTAACCACACAAGATACAAAGAGTTTTTAAATCACAGTAGTCCAGTGGATAATAACGCTGAAGGCAGGTTCATGCTGTAAATTGTATTCAAAGCCTGAACATTAAAGAGAGACCATTTCTAGCACCTGAAATTCAGAACAGGTCTGCTATTCACAGCTGGAAGTTAACAAATAGGTGTGATCTCTTATCAGTTTAATATTTGAAATGAGAAACTTGAAGGTTTAATTTTCTCCAAATATTACAAAGCAATCTATGGGAGAAAGAGCAAATTTCAAAAATTAGTAAGAAAAGATTGTCCTCTCTCTATTATAACTCAGGAATTAGTGAGAAACAGATAAAATTATTAATCACAATAAATGAAACTAAGAACATCTGCATTCAACGTATAATTAAACTGTACACCTTCTTGCCACAGGATGTTTTGCATAGAAGCAAGAATGGGCAGAAGAAGCAATTAGACAGAATCAGTAAGAAAGGTCTCTTATGGGCCATTAAGCTCTGGGAAGCAGGAACAGCCTCCAGAAGACTGAACTAGTGACTGTCAGCAGATAGAGAGCCTACCAGGGGAAGGAGCGTGCTATGCTTATCCCATTTGTCATGCTTTTTTCCTACACACCTTTCACTATTCAGCCTCAGAGACAGGATGCTGAGCTAGATGAACCTTTGGCATGACCCTGTGTGGCAATTCTCACGAATTATCCAAGACGCAGTTTAGACATGCTAGGGATGCAACTCACATTCACATAGAGCAGCGGCTTACTGCTCTGCAAATTCTGCTGGGTATTCACAAAGAGAATTTAAGCAGAACCTGAGTGGCTTAGTTCATGCATTCATGGGATCCCATTTCACCCTATCTGAAATTGCCCACTGCCTCTTCAGGGCTGCTTTTTGGCTTGGGTGCAATTTTATATGCAATTAGTCAAGGATCCTCTCCTGCCAGATCTGCCCTGTTGTGAACAATTAGAGCTGCATAAAGGACTACATTCCGAAGCTGGAGCCCAGGGATTCCTGTCAATTTACATTGACAGTATGCTTACAAGGAAGGAGCTGGCAGTCCAGCTGGAATTAAGTGCTAGCAGCCACAGAGGCAGCCACACACCAGCCCACAGATGGTCCAATTCTTCCTCACATTTTCAGCTTTGCCTACCTTGAGCATCCTTTCATTTTTATATACATTAAGCAAGATACTGAGTATGCTTGAATGTCCAGAAATGCATTTCTTAATGTCTCAGCCACAAGCAGAGTTAGCAGATATTTAATTGTGCAGTCCATGGGAAGAAAACAATCAAGCCATTATTTACATACAAGACATGTTCTTGCCAGAGAAGACAGGACCAGCTGTTAGGAGGCTGACCTGATGCAGTTCCCAGGGTGGCCAACTTGCCTGAGTGCCAACTCCACTTAAAGAAGGGACAACTTGACTTAGTAAAAGAGATCAATTTGCTCTTAGCAGTGGTTTGGGATGATGAGTTTTTCTGCACATGAAAGCCTGTCCAAGAGTAGCTGGGTATCTTACAAACCCTTGTAGAAGTTACTTATTTAAAAAAAACAAACAAACAAACAAACAAACAAAAAAAACTTTCTCCCAAGTCTGCCCTCATCCATAACTAAATTTGGTGGGGGATGACAAGAAGGGGTCATTTTTTTAGTGCTCAGAGCGCATGTGTTGGAAAAGCTAACAGATGCTGTCTTTTTAGCTTTGTAAAGCCATTTAGCTGTGTTCTGGAAGTAATTGGCTTTTAGTACTCTGGCTAATCAGACCCCTTCTTGGCTTATCCTGGACTAATTAACCCTCATCTCTTCAAATTATTTCCAGCACAGCTGATCACGTGAAGACCTCCCATCCCCGTGCAGCAGCTACTGTCCATTGCTGATAAGGTGAGACATTCTTCATCACGAGCTGTCTTCCCAAGCAAAAATAGAACAAAATGTTAAGCAGTGCCAGAATAACGTACCAAATGGCAGCCTTTTCTCTAGCTGCAAATTTTTCCTCTCTGGAGAACGCTGCCTACAGTTCTGGATGCTGTTTTTCTATTATATGGGTTGTAACATGTTACCAGGAAACAAGACTCCATGCACAGGGGACAGATCAGCTTGATCAAGCATCTTTGCCCTTCTGTGGCTGATGATCCGTGTGTGGTAAAAGACTGAACCCCTACTTGGGTTATAGGGTGAGGTGTGCAACACCATTTTCCAAGCACAAACAGCATTCCTGGGTTACATATCACTGCACTTCTCTGCACCTGTTAGACAAGGGTGTGGATACAAAGAATGCATCAATTAGTTGAGGCTGTGGGAGGAAGACAAAGCCAAACACTAATATTAAAGTTCAGGATTTGTTGCTTTGGAGACCTTTACAAATGCCAAGCACAAGAAAATATCAGTTATTTAATGCTGAAAGACAGAATGAAGTGGGATGTTCTTTGGAAAAGAGAAAGCTGAGACCATTGAAGGAGTTTGGGTTAAACATGCTTAGGAATGCCATCCCAGGGGGATTTGCATTTCCAGTGCCACAGCTGCGAGTCTATCACCAGAAATTCCACAAAAACACTCAAAAGAGTCACAGAGAAGCTATGAAAGTCCACTGTTCAGAAAGCTTTTGCTAATCTTTCTCTTTCTGGTGCTAAAAGAGAAGATGAAATCTGTCTATGTTATTACTTGCCCCTGAACTCCAGCCCTGAGGTTCATGTCATGTAAGGGAAGGTGGCGCCAAAACTGGCTGAAGCTATTTGCTTGTCAAAGCAGTACCAGGTGGTGCCTCAGTTGCTCTCTCCACCCAGATGGCCACAGAGAATCCCTTGTTATCTTTTCACATGACCCTTTCTGATTATTTACATGCCCAGCACTCAAGTAGTCAACACTGGCATCTCCAAGGAATGGAACCCTGTGAAAGCCTTGACACCGAACCCAAATGTTCAGAAGGGCCCTTCCTGTGTGAAGAACCCAAAATGCAGTTCTGAGCAGCTGCTACAATCAGTAGTGTCTGAAATCCATCTTTGGATCCAAGCATTTCAGCACGGCCCGCGAATCTGCCCGTTATTAACCCTCCAGATGGCAAGATGAGGAGACATCCTTTGAAAGATGGATGTACACTTAAATTTTAATTAATGGTCAATGACCTTTAGGAGTGAGATATAGTGGTCTATGTGCTGTGCAAGACATCATAGATATCCTAGGAAACTGCTGAAATGATGAAAAAAAATTTATTTTTGAATGGGACATTTTTCTAATAAGATTTCAGCAATCTAATTCAAGTTGGAAATGTTGTTTATCTGCTTTTCTCTCAAGGATTTTAACACCTTCTCAGACCTTCAGTAGACCACAACAGGATGATTGGATGGTCCTCAAATGTAGCTTTATCATTATCCAAATCCATCTTCTAGCTTTACTTGTCCCAGGACATCCATGAGGATTTAACACACTAAGTGTATCTTCTTGAGTAGGTTCAGGGGGTGCTTTGCTTCATTCTATTCCCTCATTCTACTCAAACGTGCCTCTTGCTCCACATCTTCCAGATATGCCAACCAGAGGGTCTGAAGTTTCTCGAGGTCAGGGATTCTTTTTCTTAGGGTTTTGCCTACAGAAGTGCTGAGACCATCAGGAAAGCATTGAAAGTGCATCAGTGCTACTCCAAGTGCTGTGTTGAACTACAGGTCTGGCAATCAAAATCAAAGGGAGAGGAGAGGATTTCTGCAAAGGAGCCTGATCCCACCTGCAGGACAGCCACAGGGAGGCAGGAGCACTTTGAAGTGTTTGGCTGGCAGGGAACTGCTCTAATGGTGTAACCTGCCTTGCCTGTTAGCTACACCTCCCTTGAAGAGGCAGCCACATGACATTGATAGTTTTAAGTACATGATTCCTCTTGGCTGCAATTTTAATGGAAAAATCAGACATAATTTGCACAACACCATCTGAAAAGGATGCAGATACATCTGTATGTTTGTACATCCAGCTACTTTGAAATTGCAGAAGGCAGTGTGAAAACTAGAGTTTGGGACTGTAACTCGATCCCTAGAGCAATAACTAGCTTGAAGAAGCTGAATGGATAAGATTTCCACTGTCATTTATTCATACTCACCAACCTTTTCCCAGAGAGACTCGATCTGTGATAAGGGTTGGGGGATAATTAGATTTCTGTCTGCTCAACTTCTGAATGTTATGAGTCAGCATGACCAGTTCAGCTGAACAGCTCCCCTGATGTTAAGGGATTCAACTAAAGAAAACAAGCTCATTTTTGAAAAGCAAAGTAAAATACATTATCACTAGATTGTTCTACAATGAAAAGGAATTAATAAGGTGCAAGCTCACCCAGTTATCTTTCTATTGCAATGGTTGTAGCAAACAATATTCCTGCTATAAAACAAAATTAATTTCATCATATCACTGTGGCATTCCCTGTTTGCTCTATTTAAATATAAAAGATTTGTTTTGTGCCACATTATTCAGCCATACAGATTTTGAAAAGCAAAAAATGGCCTGAGTACTGAGATATTCAAATTCCTTCCCTATAACACAGAAAACTATTTATGTTTACACTGAGAATCCTCACAGCAGTGGGAGCAGTGATACACCCCACTAGAAACTGCTTGTTTCACTTATGTCTCTGTCCAGCAACTCTGTAAGGCATAATCTAGAAAACCAAAATCTTGGCACTAGGGAGTATGAGAACTTCCCTATTTAATGCAAATAGAATACTAAAGATAAAGAGGGAAAATGTTAAAATTTTTCATGATGCCTAATAACCTTCTCTGGATTTAAAATCTGGATATTCAAGATGCCTAGAAAACACCTTATTCCCTTCAAGCCCAACTAGATGAGATTGTTGAGGTGTATATGAAGTAACCTTTTTACTCTTTGTTCTGGGATTAGCAGTAGAATATGGGGCAGTGTTTTCAGAGGTTATTTGAATAAGGCTTAGTGAACTGAACAAGGAGAGCAGCATCCTTTTGCACCTGGATGTGAGTTATGATTGCTTTTTTATGTGTTATCTCCTTCAGGCTTTTTAGTGCTGCTGGATACAAAGGCTTGCAAGGTTTCAAACAAATGCTTATTTAAATCAAATGTAGAATGACACTGCTGTTTTGTTTAGTTTAGGGGCTTGGGTTGGGGTTTTTTGCTATTATGGGTTTTAGCCAGTGGGGAGAGAGTAAAGAGAGAGAACCAGCAGCTTGCTGGCTTCTCTCTCAAAATGAATGCATATCTAACTGCTTTGTAGATGGTGATATACCCACTTTGCTGTCATAGATCAGATTCTTCAGTGACTGCACCCTAAACAAAACATAAACCCAAATATTGCCACAAAAGGATGTTTTTTCCATTGCTTTTGAGTTTTCAGTATGAAAGTTAACATTTTACAATTAAGTACGTTCATTTTTGTCTAAGAAACTAAAGAACTTTCAGATTTTTTCAAGACTTTGATATTTTTAGAAGAAAATGAGTGTGGTAATGTGATGTTAGAGTTAGTATCTTTCAAGCATGTTTCTCTGTTGTTTTCTTCAGAAAGTGGTGGATCATTTCTACGAAAATAAGCACATAATTATTCCTAACACAGCTTTCCTTCTCATCAGAGTCAAACTTTATACAGAGAAAGAAATTTATGCAAGACATAAGCATAAACACTATAATGTGTTTTGGTTTTAACAGATTTCCTCCTTTTGCAGTTAGAATGGGATTGAAGATTATGTCTCCTACAAAGACTGTAGATTGGTCAAGTATTTCTTCTGTCGTGTGTAAAAACCTTTTATTTTACTGGTGTCAATGCACAGCCTTTAAATTTCCAATCTGTAATTCTAGGCAATAGAGCACTTTACATGGAAATGCTCACTTGGGGATTCTCTGAGCAGGCAGCAGACTCTCAGACTTCCTTGGTGCCTGCAATGGCAATGCCCACCATGGTTGTGCTTTTCACAGCTGGACTCTTCCCTCAGATCCTTGAAAAGGTTAATCCATCATCACAGGAAAGCAATACAAAATTAATTATTGCAGTCACTGATAAACAAAGCTGGCAGTAAACTTTTGGGGAGCTGGCAGGGCCAGTCTAAGCACCAAGAGAATTCAGCTAGGGGAGACTCAGCCTCAAAGCATTAAGCAGTTTAGCTTCTCACGGTGCAGGAACTCTTCTATTTTAGAATTATTGACAACAATTGCATCTGAACACCAAGTTCAGGTTGCACCAACATCAAGAATAAGAGCTTGAAATTACTCCAGAATGATCGTCACAAATGGATATGTAATGTAACAGCCAGAGGTGATAAAGATATTGCAGAGACTGAAAAGAAAGTGGCTCAGATCACAAGTCCTAGGATGCTCATTTGCTCTGCTGCTAGAAAGAACAGACGCCACTTTGCATTTCTCCTTTTCCAAAGCCATCCAAGATGTTGCTTGGTCAGAGTTGAAGTGGAAGTAGTGCTGATATGAGTTAGAAGCACTTTGGATGACTGTCAGGGAAAATGTAGGGGCTATGAACATCTTCTTTTCCTAAAAGAATAGAAATAGAAGCCCAATGCAGCAGCAGCAGCTAAAACCTCGTTGTCATACAGTTGGAATTAGAGATTCAATGTTGAATGAAGGTATAGTTCCTCAATAGTTTTAACAGTATAAGGCAAGCAGGACAATGATGAGATAAGAGGCAGATGTGGGTGACAGTCTAGGAACTAAATCTGCTCTAATCTACTTGAATGTAAATCCACTTCAGCTGCATAGCTCCTGGGAGTGATTCCAGGGTGAGCAAACAAAATTTCACCCCACTATACTCTTTTGTTGTTGTGTCTTTTTCTTTGTGATTTTTTACCTTGTAGTCACAGCAGATAAGATGAAACTGTAAATGGTATATTCTCAGAATTGTGTATTCCCAAGGACTTTTCTGTTTGTAAACCTGGAATGTGATCAAGCATAAGAGGTACAGTGAGATAACCCGTGCTAGTAAAACAGGAGCAAACAGAGTGATGAAAGATTTCAATAATGATCCTCTAACTGCTGGGACCAAAGGCAAATCCCCATGAATTACAAAGGACTTGTGATCTCCGTTTCCAGCAGGTGCCTAAAGCTGTTGTGGCAATCCTGCCTTTGCTTGGATAGCAGTGAGAATAAACAGATTTGCGAAGGGACCAGGAAAAGAAAGCCTCTTTCTACCAGGATTATTACACAGGTCTTCCTTCAATTGTGCACGCGGTTTTAGGCGTAGAATCAAAACACTGCAGGTTTTGTCTGGCCCTAGAAGCAACGGCTGGGATGTTTGCAGCTCTGCCCCAGCCACAGCCAAGGGCTGCTGAAGGAAGCAGAGAGTTGGGATGCCTGGGATAGGAAAGGACACGGATGCAACATCAGTTCCCCTTCTCACAGAACAATTTGTCAGATGTTATAGATGTTGCATGAATATAAAGAAAAGCTTAAGTGATGTATAGTTATGTTATTGTGGTTTAGATGTCCTCTGTTTTCCCCATAGTCCCCTTTCCCCCCCCCATATTGTTACCATCAGACAGCCGGGGTGGTGTAGGACAGGGAAAAAGAAGGCGCGCACCTGCGTCCCTTGCATGGGGCAGTTGGGAATGGAAAAGCTGGCGCTTGGGGGTGTGGCATGGCAACACCTGACCCTCCAATCAAGTTACAAGAAAGCAGTCTCCACCCATAAATGGCAAAGAAGAGCTGACTGACAGACTTTGGGAGGGGCCAGGGTTGGTTGATGCAACCCCCCCTCGCCACGCCCCCCCCCCACCCCCCCACCCCGGGGTATAAAAGGCTGAGCATCCATCTTGAAGATGAACTGGCCATGTCGTATCCACTAGGGCAGTTCCCAGTGCTGTGAATTTTTCCTTCGATAGTCCTTTTGTTGTATTTTTGTCAAGGTTTAATAAACCTCTTTAAATTTTCAAAGTGAGCAGTTGTTTCCTGCAGTGCTTACGGCACTGGTGGGAGATGGCTACATGAGGTTTGCATTACTTCAGGGTTTGGAAAGGTCTGACTTTTTACATGGAGGTTTTAATAAAACCTTTGGATGAAATTTCATTGTCTGCCTTTGTCCTTAAAAACCAAATTCAAAACTTAAAGAGATCACACCTGTGCTGGAAGCAGAGGGGAGAACTTCTTCCACAGAGGCAGCTTAGAAATGCAGAATTAGTCCAGCCTCCATCTAGAAAATTCTGTTGCAAGGGGTCTACAAAAAGCAGTAAAAGGATTTTTGGAAAATATGCTACTGAACCATTCATGACTGTGGAGTGGTTTACAGCCAAATGAATAACTGCAGGATCAAATTTTAAAGATGTTATATTTGCCCAATTATCCCTTCATCAAAGAAACCAAACAATATTAGAGGTAGCAGCAATTTTAATTTGAGTAG
>JAYDZK010000169.1:17343020-17413037 GCA_034509185.1 Euphonia xanthogaster
GTCGCGGGGTGGGCGGGGGGCGGCGCGGGGGCGTCCCGCGGAGGTGGCGCGGAGCCCCGGGCAGCGGCGAGGCGGAGCGGCTCTCTCGTTGCAGGTGGCGGCAAACCGGATGCCTTTGGCGGGCAGAAGATGTGTCATGGGAAGCAGGCGAGCGGCGGCGGTGCCCTCCTGGCGGCGCGGCGGCGGGCGCTGGCCGCGGCGCTGTGGCTGCAGCTGGCGCTGAGCCTCGGCCCGGGGCTGGCGGCGGGCGGTGAGTGAGTGAGGTGCCCTGGCCCCGTCCCCGGTCCTCTTCTCCTCCCGACCCCGGCCCGCGCCACCCCATCCCCAGCCGCCCCCACAGCCCCGACCCGGGGGAAGCAGTGAAAGTTCCCTCCCTGCTCCCCCCACCCCCTCCTGTGCCCGCCGCGGGGGCGCGCAATTTTTGGCACCCTGCGTGAGGACCCCCGGCAGGAGGGAGCCTCACCCCGGCTAGGGAGCACTGGCAGCTTCATTTTGAAACAGCGTAATTTTTTTTTAATTTAAAGCGGAAAAAAAACCCCAAAGATAAGCCTTTCCCCGCCGCGGTCCGCTCAGACATCTCTTGGATGACTCTTAGTGCGAAATCCCCGTAAGCTGAGGAAAGCAGGAATTTGGGGAGGAAGCTGGCGATTCGGCTTTGCAAATGTAAGGTCCTTAAGCACACTCCTAGTGGAGGAGAGATCCAGCCTTATTTGGCCTTTTTAATTTTAATTACCTTTTTAACACGATCATTTAAATTATTGAGCCTGTGAGATATTTCAGGAGGTACTTTTAATTACAAAATTGTTTTAAATTGATTTCATAATTAGACTTGGATTACTGGAAAAATCTTAAAGTAAACTGCTTTGCTGCAAAATGAGCTTAGCTGTGATATAAGAGCAGCTTCACATTCATACTCCAGCATGGTATTATATATTTGTGTTGGGGGAATAAGCCATTTTGTGATTGAATCACATCACTAATGGCAGGCAAAGCCCGATATAAAAATTGCTTGGGCTTCTTCTTCCCATGCCAAAGACTTATGCCAGAATTTTCTAACTTGAATGCCTAAGCCGCAACAGCTCTAGTCCAGACGTGTTTTTTGTCACTGAATATGGACTTACAGGAATATGGCTGAAGAGAGCTTCAAAAGGTCATCTTGTCCATCCTCCTCCTGATTCAGTCCTATTTTTCTCTCTGGAGACTGCCATTTTCCAATAGATAATGCCATTTTCCAATAGAAATTCTGTGACTGCAAATGTGATTCCAGCTAAAAAAGCTTTTAAACCGTTGCAGTCACTACATACCCCTCTTTAGAAATCAATGGCTTTTTATTTTTAAAGTTTATTTTATTGCAACTGTGCAACCTTGATTTCCTGGGCAGCTTATGTTTCAGTGTGGCAATGCTATTCAGCCTGTCCTGTGCCTTTCTCGGGGTTGGAGTTGTTCGTTCTCCTATCCTTCTCTAACCCCCTTCTTATGGCTCCATTCATAAAAATGAAGCTGCTCCAAGGCCCCCTCCTCCCTGAGGCTCTGCATATCCCCCAGTTTGATTGTCAGCTCTTATTTAGCCAATTAGTGCAAGAGGTTCTTCAAAATATGGTTTATATCTCCCTCAAATTGAATAGTTTTCATCCCAGCCTGCAATAAATCGTTGTGCGATGCTGATCGTTACTAACGCCGTTGCCTTTCACCTCAGTGGTGTAATTAATTCTGTATCAAATTTCATTTGTAAATCACTTTAGTATCTTTCAATAATTTGGGGGTATTTTTGGACCAGAGTCTTGGAAAAGGCAACACACTGAACAATTGTGCATGGGCATAATCACTAGTGAAAAGCATTCATTGCTGTTCTGATTATTGCTATTATTTTTCAGTGTGATTGTGCTCAGAAGGTAAACACTTCATAAATCCCAGCAGAGGTACAGTCCTTTCATGTGGTAGAACATACAGTTGTTGGGTTCCTTTCACCCCGAGTCATTCGAGTGGTAAAAAGAATGAGCTTTGTAATTAGAGCAGAGGACTGTGAATTAGCATCCCTCCTATTTTCAGCTCTGTTGCATCTGTGAGCAGGCTCACTGTACTTACGTAGCTTGCGGTGTTTGCTGTGAGGGCTCAGCTTTTGGTTCCCCAGCCTGTGACCCAGAGTTTGGGAACTCTGTAAGCAGCTGTTGACCAAAGTTGTGATTTTATGGGACCTTTGAAAATTTTGTTTCTGTAGGACTCTCATTTTATGGATTTGTGTATTTAGACACAAGGCATTACTGACTAGTTTGGAAAATGTAGCTCCAGTCTCCTTCTATCTTCTCATTATCTGTTAAATAAGGATAATCATACTTCTCTCAGAGATTAGAAAAGGGCTTTGATGACATTTAATGAAAATATTATGGAGGTGGAAAGAATTTATTTCAAAAGCTTTAGAAAACTGACAATATGCTGAAATAAAAACTACCTTACATATTAAAACATTAAAATGAATAATTTAGGTTTGTTTTTTTTTTTTTTTGAAAGCAATCTACAGCTTATATTTTGGATCCCATTTACAGCTTCTTCCTTTCCTTGGCTGATACCAGGATTTGTCTCCTGTAATAATCCTGTCATGACTTGTGTGACTCCGTCTATTTTATATCTGACTAAGCTGTATTGATTGTCACGTTCTACCATTTCACCCCAAATCAATACTGCTTATAACTCTTTTTTTCTTGTCAATAACCCTACAGAGAATAACTTTGTTTATTACACTTTGACTTTTGCAAAAGTGAATCTAGTGAAAAAAATTGCTGTAGAAGCGTACTCAAATGAGCAAACCTTTCAGCTATCAGTATCCCTCATTCATCCCTGACATATTAAAAACTCTGTTGCTGCTGAGGATAAAGTGTATCTCTGATACTTAGCCTGTGCTTTCATCTAATAATTTTTGTTTACAGAATCATTTAGGTTGGAAAAGGCCTTTAAGATCATGGAGCCCAAGTGTTAACCCAGCACTGCCAAGGCCACCACTAAACTGTGGCCCCAGGTGCCACATCTACGCATCTTTTAAATGCCCCAGAGGTGGCTGACTCAACCACTTCCCTGGGCAGCCTGTTCCAATGCTTGACTTCCCTTTTGGTGAAGAAATTGTTTCTAATATCCAGTTTAAACCTCCTCTGGTGCAACTTGAGGCCATTTCCTCCTGTACTGTTGCTTGTTACCTGGGAGAGGAGGCCATCCACCACCTGGCTACACCCTCCTTTCAAGTGGTTGTAGAGAGTGATAATGTCCCCCCTCAGCCTCATTTTCTCCAGGCTGAACCTCCCCAGCTCCCTCAGCTGCTCCTCATCAGCAGGGACAAAAAAAGAGATAAAGGAGGAGCAGGCTGAGAAGTCTGAGGAGAAATGAAATGTATAGTGGATGGAGCAGATGACAACTTACCCTGGAGTTTTAAGGTATTGTTCAGAGTTCACTGTGAAACTAGTATGGAGAACATAGCTGTAATGATGAATTTTTAAATATATTTCAAATTCCTGGAACTATATTAAAATAGTGGAGGATGATGAAATCTCAAAGGAGAGGGAGAAAAAAAATTCAATAAGCTTCTGGTTTTGAGATTTGTTATGTGGTCTTGTACCCAGATGTGATTTGGGCATGTGTCTGCTTTGTTGTCATGGGTCAGTTGGGTGAACTCTGTTCTTCTGCAGGCCCCAGTGGGGAGTCTCAGGGCTGCAGCACACATCACCATAGGCTTGGAGAGGGCCATGACCTTGTTTTGCCTCCTGGCCTCGAGCAGTGTCAGCATTCTGGCTGTATTTCATGGTCTGTTTCATCTCTTTGACATTCTGCTGCAGAAACGCACACTCCAGTTCCTCCAAATGCCTGGATGGCTCCAGTTTCTGTGAACTTTTCCTAAGTTTTTGTTGTACTTTCTGGATTGCTGGTCATTCAGACCATGAGCTTGCGCTCATGGAACCACTTTCCTGAGAATGAGCCTCACTGGCATTGAAGAGAGCTGAGGAATATCCTGTGCCTTGGACCTCTCCTTCTGCTCAGACATCCTGGGTTCCTTTGTTGTCATTATAGGATGATGCTGGGTTATATTCAGCTTCTGGTTCCCTGTAGCTCCCAGGGCAAAAAAGCTCTTTTTTTGGTGTCGTAATCTCTTGTGTTGCACTTACAGTAATCAGTTTGTGGTGTTTCCCTGGTTGCATGTTCTGCAGGTGACATCCCTGCACATCAGTAGTACTTTTAAGCTAAGTACATCATGCACAATTTAAAAGAAATCTGGCAGGTTGTGAAACCTTCAAGTATACTGAATATTAGTGATTCCATGAAGAATATTGGTGAGCTTCTTTCTCTAGACTAAGGCTGAATTGTTACTGCTCTGTGATTGTATTACATTTGATTGAAATTTTGGTTATGCCATGGTTATGGTAACTAACCATTGACTTTGGATGTAGTGGCCATCAAAACCACATCCCTCAGATTTCTTAGGGTGGTGGACTTGTTTCCCTGGGGTAATACAAGTTTTTGATATGTCATGATGATGATGCAGATCTTTGATAGGGCTGACTTTTTGGTAACCTGCAGTTGTTTCTGGCAAGAAAAGCCAGCCAGAGATTTGCCATAAGTGCCTTACATGTGATTTTGGGATTATAAAGAAGATTTTCTGAAAACTGAATGTTTTCTGATACCCTCTCACTAAGTCTGCAGCTAATGTATTTTACTGTCTCCCTCTCAGTGCGTCTGCTTTTCTTGTCGAGTAAAATGGACATTTCAGCCTCAAGTTCCTTGTACATTTGATGAAATCATCAGTTATTTAGCAGGATTTTTCTTAATCTCCAGCTTATTAGAGAAGCTCAGTGTTTTGAAACGAAAAGATTTTTCCCACAGTGGCAGGATCTCAGTCCCGTATGTACATCATGTAACCTCTGTTCTCAGCAGTTAATCACTATTTCGGTGCTGCTCTGATTGCAAGTGGCAAGGCCGGTGACATCAGAGGATGGCAGTTCATCATTTGTCTTAGTGGCACATCCATCTGCCTACAGCCTTGAGAGAAGTGGGCATATTTGATAGATTAATCTTAAATCAGTTTCTTAGCGCTGTGCAAGAAGGAGCCTTATCATTGATGTGCTGTGTCATTAGGAGACTGAGGTTAACTTTTGCTTCGCTGCTTTGCTTCCTTACTCCCAGGATTGCAATAGAGTATCTTTGATCTCTGTATTAGGGATGATTACAACTTTAGGAGAATTAATTAATTATGCTTTGCTTGATTTTCTCATCTGTAAAGTAGATAAGCAGTGTATTTTGTGGGTGTGTTATGAGGGATTTCAAGAACCTCCCAAAGAAAATGTTGCCAGAATGAGAAATAGAAATTTTAGCAAAGCATAAACTGAGCTTTATCAAAGTAGAAGGTTCTTTACTTTTCATTATTTTTGTTGTTGCTATTTGTGGGGTTTAATAATAAAATATTCTTACCAGAATTAGGAAAATGCTCTCTTTTTTAACTTTTACAGATTCTTAAAGATTTTTTTCTATGGGATTAATCATGTACTCAACTTTTTTTTTTTTTTTTCAAATATTGTTGAACTAGATTGCAGTTCATTTACTTTTATAACAAAATACACCGTATTAGAAGCTGGAAACCTTGCACTTGTGCTGTGCATTTTCATGAGGTTTTAGGCAGGAAAAGGACAACAATTCATGTTTGCTGTGGGCCAGTGCAGATGTGAATGAAGGCTGGGCTACACTTACTGGTGAGCATTGCTTAGTCAAAAAATTAGCTCAAGGGATAAAGTGGTGTAGTGTGTACAGTTTGATTCACTAAGTGGAAAAATTTGCTTTGCTAACATATTCAGGGATTGAAGACACAAAGGTCCTACCAAATTCAGCCATTTAACTGTGAAACTGGCATCTCCTCACTTGGTTTTATGTCTCCTCAGCTACTTCCTTCGAGGTGGCGCAAGCAGAGCATTATGAAACCAATTATGGTCTGTACTTTTATTAATTCTCACAGTGGTTTATAACAGCAGTTTTTGGTGTCCACACTCACCTTCTATCTGACTGCCCCATTGCTTTTGTTGGCACAAAGCTTGGCCTCTTGCTTTTCAGAGGGGGCTCCCAATGGCTTTTCCTGAACAGCTGGAGTGCTGATGGGATTTATCTGAGTCAGGATGTTTCTTTCTTTTCGTACTGTAAACAGTGGAAGTGGTTGGTGGTGCCATCTGTGCTCACTGAGATCCTGTCGGGCAAATGTGTTTCCACATTTGTGACCTTTGATTCTTTTAAATTGAGTAATGTCCATCCTGGATTGCTCTTCTGCTTGTTGTTAAGGAATTGTACCAAGCATTTTTTAGCTAGAGAGAGTCTAGAATTTATCAGGAACATTTCTGTATTAATTGATTTTGTCACTGATTACCAACTTCAGAAAGGAGTATCGGGGCTTTTCTGCCAGCACCCCTGCTTACTTTTGATAAACCTATCTCATTAAACCCATAATTTGACAAATATTCTTGCTAGTGGTAGCTTAATAGTAACAACAGTAATAAAAATGTGACTTTTTTTTTCATATGGCTCTTCTCATCCATGGAGTTTAAAGCACTTTATAAAGGAACGTAAGTTTTATTATGCTCCTTTGTAGATGGAGAAATGACTGTAGAAAGATTAAATGTCTTGAAGACACATTTCACGTAAGAAACAGATGTTGCCATATACAGGGAAGAAATCCTTTGGATCTTCATCCGTCACTTTCTTCTGCAAATACAATTTAGGGGAATTCCTAATCCACATTTTTAGAATATGGTCTCTATAATAGGACTTTTTGGCTGTGACTGTCTTCTAATTGAGATGAGCAACTGATTTCCTATTCACTTAAATTGCTACTTAAGCAAATCACAGAGAGTTTTTCCAGTGTGGTTTATTTGTGTGACTCCTTTATGTCTGAGATAGCACATGGCATTTTTCCAGACACCAAAAACATCTTCAGAATAACAACAAAAAAAAGTGTCATGAGTTAGGGTAGAGCCCTGAAAATGGTATTATGCAGGTTTCTCATGGTGTATTCCCATTCTTCCATATTAAGAAGAAGGGTATTTCTGCCTTGCTCAGTTATATGGTTCATGATAACAGTTTACACAAAACAGCAACATTAGAGAAATACTGCATGTGTTTTAAATTAATTCTAATAAACTTGAACAGTTAGAGAGGAGAAGATCATTGCATGACAGGCAGCTCTATGCAGGCTGTGGCTTGAGTGCCATTGCCTTATACTGCCTGTCCCTCTTTAGAAATCAGTGGATGTGTAATGTGTTCCCATAAAAAAATGGGTTCAGGTTACAAATGTTTGCTTATGGAAACATAAGATGTAATGCAGAGGACACAGAAGGATGAAACAGGTCTGGTCCCTTGATCCTTTCTGCATATGATGAAGCTCAGCTAACGGTGCAGCAGAGTTTCTGTGTCAAGCCAAATTCTTTAAATAGAAAAATTTACAAACTGAAAAGAGGAAACAGCTTACAATAGCCTGAGGAAGAAAATAGGTTATATTACTAGGGGTTAGATTATGTAGAAGTTGGGTTATCAAGGGTATCATGAGATAATATCCTAAAAATACACTCTCTTGTACACTGCTAAAGAAAAAATGAGATATGGCATGGACATGAATCAGAGGAATCATTGTATCACTGGATTCCCATTCTGGAGACCGAGAGAACATGCTAAAAAGAAGAGGTTGTCTTTGAAAATGCAAAGCCTTCAGATCTTTTTTGGTACTGCAGAAAGGCATCAGGAGTCATAGCTGTTTATCTGTCAGGAGGCTGGAGAACACTATACAGATTCAAGAGAAAAGCTGTCATACATGCTGGGAGGGAGGAGAAGATGCTCAGAAAAAGAAACCTGTAAACATGGGGTCCGTTCTCACTTCTGTCATTAGTACCAGAGAGTGTGTACAGTAAAAAACTATGGAACAGAAATTTCATTTCCATCTCTCAAGACATGGGACAACACACTTGAGAGCAGAGTCACAGAAATAGGACTGGAAAAGAGCTCAGAAGTGCTGGTAGTTTCTCCTCCTGCCTAGAGCAGAGGAGTCACACATTTACCTCAGGCATGTTACCATTTGAGACTTTAGGTTGGAAACTCTACCATCTATCCAAATGCTTCATTCTCAAACCTTATAAATGTTTTTGTCAAGTCTAACTCAAATTGTCATTGCTGTAACATAGGACTCTGAGGATTTCCATCTCTAGTGTGGGATTCCCAAGTATTACTTCCTCCACTGCGCTGCTTGTCAGTAGAAATCCATCAGTGCTGTGTCTTGGGCCATCCTGACTGCTGCTGTCACTTTCCTGGGTCAGGCTGGAAGAATGAAGACTGCCCCAGCGAAGAGTCTTTCAAAAGTTATGGATTATTTAACATCCTGGGACCTGAAGTTTAGCTGGGCCTGCCCCAATGTTCATGTGTTGCTGCCAGCACAGAAGGAGGTGTTGTGATTCTTGATGGTGGAACTTCCATTTTTCTGGTTTAGTGAAGGTCACAGCTAAGTTTGTGCTTAACACAAGATCAGATATTTTACCAGCAACTATCAAAAAGGTCAGCTTTACCTTGCTTGTTCTGAAGGGCTTGCAAGGATTTTCCAAAGTCACAATTGGAAGGCATCAGGAATAAATCTCAGAGCCCTCCCATAAAATATGCTTATTTACACAGTCTGTTCTCTTTGGGGATATTAGACGTACTCTTTGTACTTGATCATGATGTAAACAGTATGGTTATTGCCACAGTAAATTGCACCCAAGTGAATTTGTATTTTACTTCTGCAGACTGAGTGAAGTTGTATATACTGAACAGAACTGTGGTTTAAGACTTCCATGTGTGTTTGGAAATAAACAATTTAAACTGGAATTTTGATAAGCAGCTGCTTGACAGCTGTCACCCCTAGTGCCTGCATTCCCTTTTCCAGTGAAATGGCTGGTAATTGTGGCTATCCAGAAAGATTGTGTCATTCAGGAATGGCAGGGGGAGAGGTGGGTGATACTGGACAGTGCGTAGGGAGGAGTTGCTTGGTTAGGCTAAACTGGAAGTCAGATTTAGAGCACCACTAAGAGGTGAATTAGCAAGAGGTGATCTGCAGTGGTGTAGGGATGGAAGTCAACAGCACTGCTTGCTTGGGTAAACCTTTTAGCTGTAAGAACTTCATGGCATAGCTTGGAGGTATTTTTTATGTATTTCTAATACTCTGTGGAAGCCTACCATGCTATTGCTGTGTTTGTAAGAGTATATAATACTCTTATAATAAGAGTATATAATACTCTTATTATTCTCTAAGAGTATATAATAAGAGTAAGAATGATTTGTGTTCTGAAAGCAATGGGTACATATAAGAGAGAGGCATTTTTCTGTATCTCTCCACTTAGTTGACATTTTTAGGGATATTTTGTACACATCATCTTACTCAGAGAGAACACAAATGATCCATGTAGGACTGAAAATAAATAATAAATAATTTTGTCTCCTGTAAATTGGACTTATAAAATAGCTTGATTGCAATTACCAGCTTTGCAGTAATCTTGAACAAATTAAGATCAAATGGTGTTATCATGAGCAATAGTAAAAATGAAAATACACAGACATTTGTGTTGATCGTGTAAAAGTGCAGAACATTCTTCTCTCCTCTGAAGGGGAACCATGACTCCCCCCAAAAGTACAGTCACAACCGTTCTGGGGGAGCACCAAGTGGCTGCAGCCACAATCCTGGGTCCTGCTCTATCCCTCCTTGGGTTTAGAGATAATCATCCTGGGCAGTTCTTTCCATTGCTGACTCATCACATCGTCTTTTCTCTGCACTCTTTGTTCTCTTCTCCAAGGCCTGGGGTTCTTCTGTGGGGCCAGGGAAGAAGTATGGAGGATACAGTCTCTTTTCTTCAGACATAATTCCAGGTTAATACCATCTGGAGTTACATGGGTGAGCTGGAAGGTGTGACATGGCTGTGACAGCACAATACCCACATTTTAAAACTCCCCCTCACTCTGCCTTGTGGGATTTATGTCCCAACAAGAGAGGCTGTTGTTTCAGGCAGCCCTTCTCTTTTGACACTCAGAAATGTTTGCCCAGATGGAAGAATCCAGCTTTCAAGTCTAGCAGAGTCCTTCCCTGCTGGTAGCCTGTGCATCATTTGTCACTGCTGCCCTGATCCATTGCATCTATCTTAGAGACCAGCACAAGGAAGGTACAGTCTAGGACTGATTTTGTCAAGACTAGGTTGGTCTGTAGAAGCTAGGATATTTTAGTTCAAGGGGAAAATCCCAGTAAAAAAATATATGAATGATTGCACAATGTGTGTAGATGAAGCCCAACTCCATTATGCCTATGATCTCTTGGAAATTAGGTCATGATGGGACATGCCTCTTCACAGTGGCTGTAAGAGATGCTAGTGGAAGAAATTGCAGGAAGGGGCATCTGGTTATAAAGGAGGGGTACATATCTGTCTTTGCATGCAGCCATGCACTAACACACTTAGCATGCCCCTTATTAATCTTATGGATAGGTGGATGGGTAGGGAGGAAGATTAATAGTGACGTGTATGTATATATGCTGAATAAGAGTAAGAAACTAAAGAAAAAAACCCCACAACCCAGGAATGAAACAGCAAAAAATACACTACTCATTGACAGTCTTTCCAAGGTTCTTATGCTGGTTCTTAGCATTTACAAGGTTGCTTTTTACACTGAAAAATGGATGAGTGCTCCCTCTAATGCTTCTGTTTAGGCACAAGAGTGACACTGGATTCATGTAAAGAATGGAGAGTGGGAAAGTGTTTGGTATATTTAGATTCTTTTTCATTTTTATTTCATATTCAGTAAAGTTACAGAAACGTATTTCATTCCTCATTTTAAAGAGAAATCCATCAGATAAATTGTGTTCACTGCAGAGAGAGGAATTTTGTCAAAACCAAAATGAAAGATGCCTTTTTGCAGTAGGCTTGATGTACTAGGAGGTGTGTTTCCTGGATGCTACTAATAGGTGTATTTTTTAACCCTGGATTCTGCATGTGGAAGAGTTTTCTTGGTTCTTCCAAAAGGCTGAGAAACCTTGTACTTAGAGCAGATAGATCTATGCTGCTCAGGAAGTCTGTATGTTAGCCAGGCCAAGGTTACAGCACTGAAAAAAAGAGTATTTTGAACATTTTTTTTAGCATGCCAGCGTTTATTAGAATATTAATAAATGTAAGAGGGCACTCATTTAAAGTAGCTCAGAATTATGTCAACTGGAGGTTTTGCTGCAGTGTATTAGTATCACAGGTAAATGATTCATGACTTTTGCCATCCTGACCTGTTTGAAGCTGTGATTTAAGAATGCAGACTTTCAGGGAAAACAATTCTAAATGTGATCTGATTTTTTAATATATTTTATAAATCTGATCTGATATTTATTTTTTCCCAAAGGAGCAATGTAGCAGCTCCCAGCTGCAGCTCTGTAGTCATCTTAGCATTTGCTGTTTATGATCCCTTTTTGCCGTCATTAATCTCAGTTTAATTCTTTGGTTGTTTTATTGGAGAGGGAAAAGTCCTTTGGTAGTGCATATATACTTATAGTGTTAGAAAAAATATCCTCAGTATGCTGAGGTTTTCTGTCCTTGCCGTCAAGTGATTCTGTTATCATAAAATCTCCTCTGAAGTACAAACCCCAGGCAGTGCAGGAAGTTGCAGCAGGGTTTCAGGAGCCAGTGGGACTGGCAGCTTACTGAGAATGTTAACATGAGGCTGCTGTTTGTTAGCTTGGAAGTCCATTTGCTAGTTTTTCCCTGTTCTGAATGTGTTTGGAAATCAGATGATGTAGGGATTTTCCTGTTCATCAGCTTTCCATTTCTCCTGTGAATTTCCTGTCTTGCTCCAAGGCAGTCATTCAGGCTATGGGGACTCTGGTCACCAGCACCACAGCCAAATTTCCTACAAGATCAAATCTGGATCCTCTGTATTACCTCTTACACTTGACCTCATGAATGGAGGAGGTAGGGGTGAGAGGAGTTTGTATGAGATGAAGAGATTTGACCTCATGAAACAGTTGTAAAACCATGCCCTCACTCAATGTACATGCAGGGATGAGGAAAATCTGCTTTTTTTCTACAACACAAGATCATGCTGGTCCTTCTGGTTGGATGTACAGCCTCTCCTTTCAGTGTCTGAAGGCCACTCATTCGTTTTCCCTTACATCCTTGTCAGCCTATACTTATCTCTTCCTCTGGCTTATTTTTAAAAGTACTTACCTGAAAATAAAATGAACAGGTGGACTAGTGCCTTTTCTGAGAGATTCTCTGGGAAGCTACAAGGCAGTTAAAAAATGTTTAATATGTCTCTTTTTGTAATTTGGCTCCCATTCAGCCTTCTCCAGATCATCTGGTCTCTCAGCTGTCTAGATCAACTGGCTTTTAAAAAATGTCTTCATGCACACTTTTAAACCGTTTGCCTTGATCAGAAATACAAAAAAAAGAGTCAGAAAAACAAGACAGGGATGTGCTAGATGGGTAAAAATGTCAAGGGATTTATTATTCAGAGCTTTATGTAAAGCTTCCTTTTTTTTCCTAGTTGTAATGGTAGTTTCACTCTTGCCTCTCTTATTGAACTTGACTGTATTCATTTGGTTTGTTATGGGCTATCTTAGTGAGTTTTGAAAGCAAGGGCTGGTCAGTGTCCAGTCCTGAGTGTCCCTTAGTATCAGTTCATATGATCTGTGGTAGGAAGGGAATGATTCTGTACATCCAAGCCTAATGACCTGAATTTGTATAGCTGAATAACAAAACTGCTACTGGCATGACTCACTATTATTTTTAGCTCTGAAGAGGAGACAGTGGAGCAAAGGTTCTCCTTTCCATACCAACTGTGCCTTTTGTTGAACAATCTGATCTTGCTGAGAGGTTTAATGTTCATCTTTCTTTTTTTAACCAGGTTCTGCAAGATGTCATCCATCTGTTTGGCTTCTATTCATAATAGGCTCATTCCTTGAGAGAATGGTTCTCTGCTCTTCTGGTACTGTACAGGCCCTTGCACAGGACAGAGACTTTGTAACTTGAATTGTTGCTGGAAACAGCCACAGTAGAAAATGTGACTGATTTAACTGAAACAGCAACACAGAAGTCTGTGGATTTGGTTTGTGCTATTTAAAGTATAAATATTTTCTCCATTTTCCTTCAGAGTGCTAATTATTTTATGTTTATAGAATGATTTTCAGAGGTTAGACATTTGGTAGTACGGAATAATAAAGGAAAAATCACATTTTCTCGTGGAATAACTGATCCAGATTCAGTTTGGAAAAGTGATTTCTGAAAGCTTTTGCTCCTAATCTCAAGGAGTGCTGCAAAACCTACCAGACTGCATGGGCTCTGCTCCTTCCAGGTTTACCTGGGGAATACCTGGTCATTACAATCCTCTGTTGCATCCAAACAGTTCCAGTTTCTAACATTGAATTTCTAAGTTAAAGTGAGTGGTGATACTGTCAGATTTGAATGAAAAAACATGTTTACATCTTAAAAAAGCAGTGACATGACTTTGGAGTTTAAGAACTCCTTTAGAATTAGTTTAAGCACTGAAATAAGCTTAAAGTCTCTAAACTTTCAGTGAAACAAAGGGCCTGAGCTGATGTGAAGGTACAGGGCAGACCAGAGAGGTGCTACTGCCTTTGGGACACTTGCTAAGACTGTGACCAAAGCAAAAACCTGCCTTCAGATTACTGAATTGTGGGATTTAGGTCCTAGTCTGTGGCTCGTAATGGTGATGTTGCACACTTGATAAGGAGATTACTGGTTTTATGGTGAGTTTAAGAAAAAAAAAAATTTAAATCACTTTAGGAGACTGCACATGCAGCAACCTTTTAATGGAAAAAAAAATCCTCCTTACCAGGATTTAAATCTAATTTGAATTATCTCTTAAGAGGGACATAGGATGGTGAATGTCAACTGAATGATGCTTGTATGTTCTCTGTAGTGAAGTTTTGGTCTGCTGCATATGGAAGACTTACCTGAGCCAAAAAGGGGAATAAGGAGCATAGGGGAAGAATGTGCTTTGCATTATTAGGGGATTGCAAATTCAGATAAAGTAAGACACACATTTTATCAAAGAAGTCGGGTATGTAAGTTTAAAGCTTGCTTTAGGCAGTTTAACTTAGCCAGCACTTCCAACAGCTGATAACCTAAAGTGACACTGACCTTGGCAGTCTTACAAGGGAAGACTTGCACAGAGATAAATTATTTCTTGATCAGTTGCTCAAGTATATGAGATGCTGTCCAGCATTCCTTCAGTATTTGATTATGGGTGTTTGTTTTATACCAGAACAAACATACTGATTGCATACAGTGGAAGTAGAACAGTCTCTCTGTATTTTTGAGCTCTTCTCTATCCAGGGGCACAGTGTTACTACTGAGTTTGTGCTGTGCTGCTCTCTCCACTTGCCTTCTTGACTCATCCATTTTTAAAGCTGAAATGCATGGAGTAGGAAGTAGAATTTTGCTCAGTAACTGTGCAATCAGGATTTTTGGCCAGATTGTCTTTTTCTGGCCTCGTTGCCTTCATGTCTAGGAGAAATCTCATTACCTTTGTGTGTGGACATACAACTCCAATAGCACAGCTAGTTTTCCAGTGTTGTAAGTGGCTGCTTTGAGGCTGTCAGTGTTTAGAGACACAGTAGAGGCAACTTAGCCGCAACGTCACTATTTTTAATCCACCCTCGGTGTACTGAAATCACTGTACCTCCTGCTAAATCTGTCAGGGTCTGTGGGTGGTAAATGCTTCTAGGGTGTAATTCCCTTTTCTTGTGAGGAGCTACCCAGACTCAGGAAATAAAATGCCTTGGTGAGAACAGAACTCAGCTGTACCCTCCCCATGCTTGTAGTAGTGATTTCTATATAACAGAATTGGGCTGTTCTGAAGTCATAGCTCTTTCCTGGATTTATGGCTCAGTGGACAGAGTTTGTTGGTTTCTTGGACTAACTAAATGCTGTCAATGCCAAAAGTTCCACAGATATTATCATATTATCATTTTCAGCTTAATCTATTACAATGCCTGTTATAAAAAAGCCACCAACATAATAAAAACCCTGGCCCAAAAATGTTATGTGATACCTCTGGGAAAGTGAAAGCTGAAGGGTCCCTTCTAGATCTTCTGTTGAGTGACTTCCTGGGTTCGGAGATGCTTTTGCACATGCTACTTTGCCCATCTGTTCTCCCTGCTTCCTCAGATCTCCCGAGCAGAGAGAGAAGCACAGCTCAGAAGACTTCTTTTATCTCTGCCCTTCAGAAAGAAGAAATTATGTCAACTGCAATACACTATTTGAATGCAAAACACCCTGAGCTGGCAGGTAAAAAAATCCCAGATAGTATCCCTGTGGTGTGTGAGTTGCCCGAAGAATCCCAGTCCCCTTGGTTTCGCAGTGGTTACTGAACTACAGACCTGACATTTTTGGACAGCCATGTTTTTTGTTTGCTTGCTCCTCTGTTAGACATTTAAAGGATATAATGCTGTGATGAGAAATGGCTTAATTTATACCATTTGCTTTACCTGCACGGCCTTTAAGTCAATAATATGTTGTAAGACTCAAGCTCTTTGTGAGCTAAATCTCTGCTGACACCACATGATTGATTCAATTTTGCAGATGGGACTCAACCTGTCTTATGATTACCTGTTGTGTCTCAACCTGTCTTATGATTACTTGCACAGAGACCTAGCCACTGACAACCCCAAAATGTTAATGTAGGTAAATGCTCATACATATGCTTTACACATATGTGAACACCCACTCCTTTATGCATTGCTGGAGGAAAAAATATACTTGTACACAAGAATTCTGTTCTTTATACATGGGGAATGCAGGATGAAAAGTTATGCAGTCAGAAATAGGAGCAGGGGGTTGAAATGTCAGCTTGCAAACAAAAAAGGAAAATTAATATTGAATGATTGTATATTCAAGAGGGCTGAGCATGACAGGGATTTGTACTTGATTCATCTTCCTTCAGTAGGTCAGCACTTGTTGCCTCCAAATATGAAGCTCCTTTCAATGGAGGCCTTCTCTTACCATACTCTTGTGGGATACCTGTCTGTCCCACAGTCCTAGGACACTTGACATTAATTCCCAGTAATTGCTGTCAGTGTTGAAGAAAAAGCTGGTACTGAGTCAGCAAAGAGAGGGAATTGTTCTGCCATCCCTGGAAGTTTTACATTTAGCACAAGTTGTCACACAAGGCTGCTGTGGCCTCCCCTGTGTGTTTTCTGAGTGTTGTCTGGTTCAGTGAAGACCACAGGAGTTCTGCATCACAAGTAAAATGTCACAATTAAGTAGAGAAATTCAGTTTCCAAATTTTCATGGAACAATTTCTTATTATAGAATATTCTGAGTTGGAAGGGGCTCACAAGGATCATGGAAGTCCAACTCCTGGCTCTGCACAGATTGTCTCATGGATAATCCATTTAGGATCATACTTTTAGAGATACACTAAGCATTTGAAAGCATTTGAAAATATAAAATTTAGCTCACTTTTCATTTTTCTTTAACTTAGTGCCAATTTAGAAATTATTATTCCTGTTCAATAGCCTGTTGTAGCAGGCTAATGCCTATAGCAGAACTTTTCTGCCCTTCTTGATCCTGTCTGTGACTTATGAAATTGAGCAGGGGAGACCCTGGGTCTCTCTGAAGGCTAGATTATGGCTCCAGTTTATTTGCACAATTTATGGCTTGAATTTCTTTTATGTTCCAGAGTTTGTCCTCTAAACATTTATTTTCCCATTTAATGAAAAATCTTTGCCTGGGCATGAGCCCTGACATATGAGGTGGCATTTCAAGATCAAATGTTATTAATGTAAAAAAAAAAAGCACTGGAGACCCCTGATTTAATTTAAGGACTTATTTTCAGATTTTTCCCAAATTTCTAGTAAAATTTTTCCCAAATTTCTAGTAAAAGTCCATGGAAGTTGTGATTTTGTACCATTTTTTGAAAACAGATTCTGACCTAAGACACCTCAATCATACGGTACCGTTAGTGAGGAAGGCCACTGTACTGAAATCTTTTTTAAATGTGACCATCTGCCCAGTGTTGTGCAAAGGCAGCAAATACTAATTACAGAATGTTCTGACATCTCTGGACTTTTGACACAGCTGAATCTGACCCAATATGTTCACAAAATTGAAGTTGATGTATATTGAAAACTGCACAGCTCAGTAACACTTTGTTTTCTGAATTGCTTTAGCTTTGTATATTAGACAAAAGGAGTATATTTTTTAAAGGCATTCAGTGCAAATTAGCATGAAAATGGTACTGTTGCTACAGGATTTATTATGAACTGTTACATAAATAATCCGCTTTTAAACAGCCTCTAAATACCTATTTATGCAATGTAGCAGTTGAAAAGTTAGTATGTATTTTAAGACTGACAGTAGCTTACTGTGTTCAGCATCTTTGGCTTGTGCAGCAGAACATTTTTCACTTAACAACATATTTGAAAAACCAAAGCAAATACCAAGAGACACACTGTGCACACACACAGAGGATTTAAATATAAAGTTCAAGTCGCATTATGAGTCAGCTGCAAGCAGGAAAATATTAAATCTGACTTTTTTTAGTAGACACGCTTCTGTGCTTAAATGTTATAAAGGTTATTTGTCAATAGATAATGCTGTACATGCTATGAGTTGAACAACCTAAGCCGAAAAGGTTTTTAAATGGATAAATGTTAAGAACTGGAACTACGCAGTCTGATCCCCTTAGCCAAGCCCACGAGAGGACTCCTTCAGCCACTCTGTTCAGTTCTGCTTTACTCTGTCTGCAAAACTGCTCACAGACCTGGCACCTGCTTAACAAGGGCAGTGTCTGTATCGTCTTGCCCTGTTAACAGCAGTGGCTCTTAGTGTTGTCTCCCTGCTTTTGAATCCAGCTTCTGACTCTGCATTGAGAACCTCTCTTATGGCCTCTGAGTGAGGTCATGTGTCCCTTGCTACCAAAACTGATTGTGTTCTGTGAGTGGTTTTACCTCTTGTTAGACCATTAATGAATCTTCCCCTAAAACATCAAGCTTAACAGCAAAATTGCAGGGTTTTTGTAGGCAGTGAAATAATCTTGACATTGCTCCAGGCTTGTATTTGTGGGATTTTTATGCAACATGCTTCTGGAATGGAGTGGAATATTGTATTCTGCCTACTTATTTTTCCGTTCTTCATGTAAATATACACTCAGGTGTTTGCTGGAGGCAGTGATTTTTTAAATCAAACAGGTTATATTTATTTAAGCGTGAATCTCCTATCCATTCCACCCTTGCAGGTGACAGTTCCTAAGATTGATTTTTCAGGATGAACACCTTTCCTTATTCATGAATATGTCTTCTGCATGTGTAGGAAGACACTCATTCTATTCTGAAGTTGTCACCACTTCTGCTCAGAGATGCTACCTCTGCTTTGGCCTCACCATGTGGATTCTCCAGGGGCTGCTTGTGCCTCCAGGTACCCTTGGAACCAGTTGCCATACTGTTGGATTCGTCTTGTTCTTAAGTTTGTATGGCCAGGACAAACAGCTGCTGTGTGAAAGGAAGGCAATGCCTGTCTCTAGTCTGCCCCAAATGGGCTGATCCACTGTGATCCCACTGTGTGTGGGACTTGTCATGCAGGAGCAGCTGAGATGTCCCTGTGTACCTTGGTGCACTGGGACACAGTGGTGAGAATCCAACCCATATCCTGCCCCACAGGGTGAGTTTGTTTCAGGGGTGCAAAGCTGTGGCTTCATATTTGAAATCTGGAGGAATAAGTAGCTGAAGTAATTGTTAGTAAATTGTGTTTCTATTCAATTTTGAAATGAATAGATGATTTTTTTTTCAGGGATGTGTTAGTGGTGCCAAGTGAGAAAACTCCTTGGGCAAAATATCTGACTACTTAAAAATTAAAATGGTGCAGAATAGATAAAATATCTAGAAGATGATAGTTTTATCCTTTGGGTATATGTCTGTGTAGGCTGAAGAAATTAGTGGAGCTGGTTTCCCACCTCAGTTTTCTTAATGCCCTGTATGTGTTTTCTTAATGCTCTGTATTTTGGTTTTATAAGCAATCATGCACACGTGCTTTCTGATTTCTCTCTTTCAGACTCTGGAAAGTTCTGAATAATGGGTCTAGAGTTATAAAGATTTAAATTGTGAAATATAATAAATAAATAATATATTTCTTTAGAATCATCCTCAAAACTGAAGACTCAAGATACTTGTTTTGAATGCTACTTGAAGACTTTCTAAATCCTTGTCTTCTCAATCTCCTGGAAGGAGGGTGTGCTCACTTGTAGCTTACAGTCTGTCCTTGAACTAGGTACAATCCTTTGAGATGCAGAGGCCATAGGTAATCAATCCTGCATTCATTTTTCAACAAAAGAATTAATCTGACTGATATTCAGTAGAATTTTGCATTGAGAGAGAACTGCAGAAATATTGTAAACCATGCACTTAGGCTTTCACATTTTTAACCTATTAACCCTTGTGCATCTGTCTAATGTGTTCAGATGTCTAAGACTAAAGCTTTCTGTTAAAAAAAAAGGTCAGAAAATGAAACACTGACCATATATACTCCCCCTTTCCTCTGCAGTGCATTAAGCAAGAATACAACATGGCCAAATTTTTATTGATGCTTTTTCCATTTATTCACATTGAAAATATTCCTATAGAATTGTGAGTTATTGTGACCTGAGCCTTTTGTTTCATTCTTGTAAGAAGAGGTGGAATTCTGCCACCCTTTGTCACTGCATCTGTTGTATTGCAGGTCTTGTCTTTGGAATTTTGATCCTGGTTGCACTAGGAGAGGGTGCAACCTTCTCACAGTGTGATTTGGAAGATCAGTTTGATTTTGGCTCCTGGCATAGTGGGTCATTAGGAATGTGTTCTTACTTCTCTTGGTTATGAACTCTGTAGCTTTCATCTGCCGCTATGTACAGTGGGATAGGGTAGTTGATCCAGAAGATCCAGAGGAAGATGTAGTGTGCTTTGGCCATGTCTTCAAGTCATGGAAGAAGCCTTTAACTGTGGAAAGAGGTTTTATAGTTACAGAGGCCATGTGGATATTGAATTAAGAATCCAGAAGATGCTTCAGACTGCAACAGGCTACTGACCACTTGCCTTTGATTGGAAGCAATCTTCATGATGTAACAAATTCTGTAGAATATTTTCTTTTTCAAGGATTCTCTTCTCCCTTGGAAAGAACCTGGGAGTTGAGATAGCCCAGTGGAAGTTTCATCTCTGTGTTTGAAATGACGGATGTAGAACGTTGAAGAAGACTGGTGTTCACGCCTGTTTATTTTCTTTTTTTTGTGCAGGAGAGAGTGGAATCTTATCAAACTACACCAGAGAAATGTTTTCAAAGCAGAAGACTATGGCTATCTGTTCTGGTCCTGTGTGAATGTCTGAGAGGAATGTTGTAAGTCAGGGTAACTGCAAGCTGAGCACTCCACTTTAAGTATCATGTTTGATTCAACAGTTGGCCGTAACAAATTCTACTGCCTGGTCTAGTCTAAAGGATCTTTTTTTTTCTTTGCCATTTGTGCATCAACATCCGAGTCTGGTGTTATGCAGGCACACATTTTAAAGGGGAGTTAATTTTCAAACACAGATCTTATTAGTCAGTCTGGGGCCGAGCAGATAGAAAGCAGCTTGGGAGAGAGGGAGCTTGGGGTCCTGGTGGACAAGAAGGTGTCCATGAGCCAGGCAGCTAACAGCATCCTGGGCTGCACTGGAAAGGGAGAAGCACTGGAGCTTTTTTCCTGTGAAGAGAGGCCAGGAGAGGTGAGACTGTCCAGCCTGGAGGAGAGAAAGCTCAGGGAAGCTCTTACTGATGTGTAAAAATAACCCAAATGGGGAGGACAAAGAAGACAGAGCCAGGCTTTCAGTGGTGCCCAGTGGCAGCACAGGGGGTAAGAGGCACAAACTGAAACACAGGAGGTTTCCTCTGAACATCTGGAAACAGTTTTTCATTGTGAGGGTGACCAAGCACTGGTTTCCCAGAGAGGTGGTGAAATCTCCACCTGAGGAGACTTTCAAAGCCTTACTGGACACAGTCCTGGGGAGCCTGCTCTAACTGCTTCTGGTTGAGCTGGGGCTGTGGACTAGATGATCAGAAGGCCCCTTCCAGCCTCAGCAGTTCTACTGTTCTGTGATATACCACATATGGACACACATCAGAGAAAGCCTCCCTGTCAGACTTACTTATCCATCAGTCCTGTCAGGGAAGTGGGTAGTGTGGGAGACACACTCTGTTATACAGACATTGTAAAGTTATGGTATGACTCGATACAGTATGCAGGTTGTGTCCAAAGTACATGGACTTATGTGGCAAGGCTGTGGTGTACTCACAACATAAAGAAGCAGATGAAGATCTCAGACTTGCTATTTGGAATTTTAAGGGAACCCAGCAAGGCACATAAGGACATTTTTGCTCATGTTCCAGAACCTGGCTAATTCCAGCCTGGAAGTGTGGCCTAGGAAATACTTAATTTTAGCCACATGTGACTACCCTTTTTCCCCTTTCATATCTGTTCTAGCTTTAGTCCAGATAAATGGACCACTTGCTCAGGGTACAACAATTTAGCAACCCTTTCAATACAGAGTTAAAGATCAATAGTGCAATGTTAGTAAAGGAAATGACAGAAAATTAAAACGATAAAGACATTAGGCACAGCAGTGCTATTGTGGTTTGCTGTTACTGTTACCATCCTTGTTATTGCTGTTATGAGTGACATAGTTGTTTTTAGCATAGCCTGGCTACCATCCTCAACAGAAATTAGGAAGTTCATTGCACTGGTGTCTTGATGAGCACACAACATAACCGTATGCTGCCTTGGCTCAAGTAGGACCAAATTGCCAAAGCACAGCTTGTCTTCTTCAGTGTCCTTGTGTTGCTGCTTCTGTGGTAGGAACAGATGGCATAGCAGGAGTGTTCCCAGCTTGGGTAAAACAAGATGCAGAAGGTCAAATGAACTGTCTCTCATTGGAATATGCTGGCTATTACAGTTAGGTGTTGCCTAGAAATCAGGCCTAGATGTAATTCTCCATTGCACAGATTATATCAAGCATCTCTCAAATATGGCAAGCACATATCACTCAGAAATAAAGATTTTCAGAATTTGCAAAGTGACTGGTTTCACAGCTGTATGTGCATTTTGAGGCATTTCTTCCCATATCTGATTCTGAACATTTTAGTTGTGTAGCAATGAAATAACTGATCTGTTGGCAGCATCTCATAGTTGGTTACATAAAAGCCACAATGGCCTTGAAACCTTGAATCTGGACAGAGGGATGAATATTTTAGGCTCATGATTCAGTGACCTTAGTTCAACAATGACAAGAGATTCCTGCCATCTAAGTAGATAATTAAATGAACTCACACATGTAAAATAGATTTTCCGTTTGCTCAGATGTCTGTGTCTGTCATGGTCTCCTCATGACCTTTCATGATCTCACCAGAGCTGCCAGTTTTGGATGAGATTGTGGAAGTTGAACTGTGCTTGGTTGTAGAATTTATTTCCTTGGGATCAGAGCGTGCTGCTGGGGCAATGGGAGAAATTTGCAATCACCCTCTACTAAGGGTTCTTTTATTCTACTTCATAGCATCTTACATCCATGCCAAAATGAAAATAATTTTTATGCTTTTTAGATTATATTAAGTGATGTTTGCTCACTGTTTTTTTTTGCCTTGTGTGTATGCTATTAGAGGTAGGCTAATTTATGGTGGCATGTGATTTCTTGTTGTACTCATTCCTGAAACTGGGGAGGGAAAATGCTAGGAACAGATCTACAAAGTGATTTTACCTCACTTTCTCCTTGATTACTTTAGCATTAGATTGATCTACATTCTCTTCTTTGTTCTGGCATGCATTTCTTGGCCTCTTAATTTTCAGCATAAAATGTAAATAGTTACTCACTGATCCATATGTATATGAAAAGGTGAAAGAGGTCAGTGAAGAGTGTAATGATGAGAGGGAGAGGAAAAGTGCTTTTGAAAATATGTTTCTAGTTTGGTTAGATTTAGTCCTGGTTCAAACTATAAAATCTTTGCAAACTTATAACTCCTGTAACAAGGTTAGGTTATATTCACAATCAATTCAATCTTCTGGCCAGCCTACCATTAAGCAGGCATTTTCTACTTCATGACTGCAGGAGAGACAATACAGCAGACTTTGTGAGGAAGGCCTTGTGTGACTGTGAGATCATCTGTTTTTTATAATTATCTTAATTGATCTAGTAAAATATATTTCTTTTCCTGACAAATGTTGCCTTGATGTATCCTGGAGGCAATCACAGGTACAACAGTATTACTGCTGCTCTGAAAGTCACAGCTCAATATGTCAGTGGTAATCAAAGTAAAAGGTGCAATAGAAATGTTATGAATTATTATTAAGATACATGAGAAAGCTCTGTAGAGAAGAACTGGAACATCTTGGGCAATGGTCTTCAGTCAGCCAGCTGGGAAGGCTGAAGACAGAATGTTAATAGAAATGTTTTTAAAAATCACCATGACATCAACATTTATATCAAGTGCCTTGTGCTGGGGCTGCTTATATAGCTGAGATTATATTAGGTGTGATGAACAGATGTGTAGTCAAGAGGGGTTGTGCTGTGTTGGGGAAGGTGGAGTTGGCAGCGAGGCTTGTAGCTAAAGCTGCTTCAGTTGGAATCCTTGTTTTCGGTGCCTTGTAACTTTGTTACAAGCATTTAAATGAAATATTCCATTCTTGTTGCATCTCTGGCCTAATAGCTTTTGATTCCAGCAAATATTAGGACAAGATTTTTTAAATGCCTAATTGTGTCCAATGTGTTCCTCCTTGGGTTGCCTGTGCAGAGTTGTTTTGGATATGAGAATGAAAGCTTCAACTGACGAGTGCTACTGGTGTGGGTTCCAGTAGCATATTTGTGTCAGTTATGGTAAAGAAAAGCCCAGAACTGAGTCCCCTAGCATGCACGAGAAGCATCTTGGAGGGGGTATAGTAAGTACCATACCTCAGAGAAATCAGTCTGGTATTTCCATGGCAGTATTTTCCTCCATTAGTAGGAAGAGAAAGGGAAGTGTCACAGTTCCAGACCAAGTAAACTAAAATGTGAGTTTTTGTAATTGTGAAGTAAAGCCCCTCTGGCAAAATTTCTTGGTTAGAAAGAAATTGCCCCTCTGGCAAAATTTCTTGGTAAGAAATACCAACATAAGAAGTCTTTATGTGGTATCTTCTGAAAAATGACATAAGCAATTCATAAGTAGTTCAGGGACTAGAACAAGTGATTAATATTTCACTAAATGTACTGTTGAAGATACTGGTTACAAACATACTGCATCCTTTTTTTATCCTTTAAGCAAAATATGCTTTAAGGCAGATTTCTTCTGGAGAGCCATGGCAGGAATAGGATATAAAGCCCAAATGCTACTCTGTAGAAGTGTACTTTTAATATTAGCTATTTTTATGACATTTTGAAGGTCAGCTGTCTAGGGAACATGATAGGGTTATGCAAGATGTTGAGAGGTCTGAGAAAGCTCTCCTGTCTTTTCTAGAGAGCTCTGGTTTCTTGCCAAGGCAGCCATGACATTCTGTCTGTTCACACAGACTTCACACAGAGGAAAGAAGCTGCATGTTTTCTTTTGCACAATCCATTTAAAAAGTTTGTGTCTAAATAATGAAAATTGCATACTATTCTACTACCCTTCTGTATTTATATATTAATACCTGCTTGCAAAGGGCTGACTCTCTTGAGAAGCCTGAATTGCTTCTGCTACACACTGTGGCTGAAGTGTTGCTGCATTTTTACATGAAGCAACTGTTAATCAAGGTTGTTCTCATCCCAGTCAGATTTTTGTCCTTCCTCTCAATACTTAGCATACTGAAAGGAGGCAGTTATGCCATAAATTATATCTTTTCACTGAACCTTACACTGAAATAGAATTTGGTCTTAAGGCCTAAGTCACTGCTTCTTGGAATTCAATTTCTCAACTATAAATATTTTCATTAATTTCTCTGTCACTGTCAATAGCTTTTCCTTCTCTACAAAGACATCAGAGGCTCCCTCTTGTGGCTGCATTAATTTCATTTGGATTTTGTTTTTGTTTTTTTTAAAAAAGCTGGGGAAAGTGGAGCACTTCCTAATATTGAATACCCAAACCAAAAGAAAAAGTAGTAGTAATAATAACAATAATTATAATAATAATAATAATAGCTGTTGTACAGAAGCAGCGATGTAGATTCATAGTGAGGAGAGAAAAGGGAATTTCTTGCAGGCAAATCTGAAGCATATTTGCAGCACGATATGAGCTTTAACACATTCATACACCATTGCTAATGAACAGGTGCTCAGGTGGGAATGGGATTCATATTTCTACTGGGTGAAAATTAGACCCGTTATCATTATCTCAGAGTGGGAAACTACTTAGATTTTTGACTTATTTTTAATAGAATCGTAATGCACAAAAATGATGGGGTCTGTAGCTCTCAAAAATGCATCACTCAATTCCCATTAGTAATTTGTTTTATATTTATTTTCCTCCCAGGCCTTTCAATAATATGTAAAATAATTCAGCAGTTGGGTTGTGCTGTTTGGTAGGAATCCATCTGGTAAATAGTGTGGCTGCAGGAAGTTGAAGCAGAAGCATTTTGTCCCATGGGCAAAGAGTGCAGCAGCTGTTGTGCAGCTCAGTTGCCACACGCTACCTGTGCAAAGGGGATGGGCGGACACCAGCTCCAGGCAGCCTCTGCCAGCCCTAAAAGTGGCATTGACCCTCCCAGCTGCCAAAGCAAGGACTGGTTTTAAGTAGTGCCCTTCCCATTTGTACACTGGGAGTTTGTGCTGTCCAGTTCATTCATTTTCTGTAGGTCATGAGCAAGCTGCACTCCCTCCTCACAGTGTTCTGCCTCTCCCCTTTCGCTCTAAAAGCTGCCCACAAACATAGCAGCCATAATACACAGACAAAGCCCTTTAAATGGCCCAGTGGGTTATAAAACTGGCAAATTTTCCATAAAAGAATCTATAACAAAAAACTGCAACCTAAGTACAGAGAAGTTTGTGAGTTATAACTGGAGTTTTATACAGTCGTGATTCTTGTGAAGATTTCACAGTTTTGCTGGAGTTTGTAATGGTAGATGAGACAGCTTAAAATACTTTAGAACCTTTCTCCCCAAAGAGAAAATGCATCACACAATGTCATTAGCAAAAAGAATATAACTCTTAATTTCCATTATAAATCACACAAAAGCAATTTCCTCCCTCATTTGGGTATGCTGGGTTTCAAAAGTAAGTGTAACCGTGTGGGTTTTTGGCACCAGATTAAGTTTATGTGATTACTGATTAAATGAATTGTAAAAAAAAAATGCTGAACTCATCCCAATTTGGAATATCTGTTCTTGTATTTTTTCCATACCATGTAGAATAGCTGATAATGCTGAGAGGGCATCCCTTGCCTCCTGAGAGGAAGATGAGATGTTTCAGCCAGAATTGCATACAGAAACTTTAAGAAGTAGCAGTTTCCTCAATTTTTCCATGGGATACAGTTATTTTACCTCAGTCTTCACTCAGTTTCCAGTTAGACTTGTGTAGGTGGTGTAATGTGTAAAATTGTATCTATGTCATAGAAATATGCTGTGTTTTAAAATGCACAAGGACATATATCTGTACAGGTTCTCCATTAAGATAGTGAAAAAGAAAAACAATATAGAGTTATCATTCCCATATCCATGCCTAGTTTCAGAAGGCACAAGATGCTGATCAGGCACAAGATGCTGCATTTTATGAGAGCAGAAGGTCTAAATGCTTGGAAGACAGGCCTGCTTTGTGAGTGGGAGAGAACTTTAGGTGAAGCCATATGTGATATCTCAGTGAAGGCACTTGCAAGTACCTCTGGAGGTCACTCCTCTCTGATGTGTGATGATTGATATGTCTTTGGTGAGCAGCATGTGGGTTACCAAGTGGCTTGAGTCAGAAATCAGGAGCAGAGAGACTTCTTTTCATCCCAGGAACAAGTATTTCTTAACAATAAGCCTGGTCAGATCACTGGAAGGCTCTCTCTTTATAGGTACAGCAACATATTCACAGAAATTTAATGACATGTGAAAAAGGTGGCTTTTTCTGGGAGCAAATAGTTAAAAGATTAACATTCTTACTTCAAGGTTAGGGCAGACTATGTCTGAGGCCACCAAGTTTGGAAAGATGCTTTCTTGTCTGTGGATTTTATTGCCAAAACTCAAAAGACCTCATGGAGAACAATCCTCAAAGGGGAAAGCAGCTTGGTCTGGCAAGATTA
Organism: Euphonia xanthogaster; assembly: GCA_034509185.1. Lineage (NCBI taxonomy): Eukaryota > Metazoa > Chordata > Aves > Passeriformes > Fringillidae > Euphonia > Euphonia xanthogaster. The sequence goes on from JAYDZK010000169.1 coordinate 17,370,263, forward strand.
AATTAATTAAATGGATTTCTGAGGTGAGATTTAAAAGACAACTGGACTTGAAAGGGGAAAAATGGGGAAATAGGAAGGTGTCATAAAAAGATAAATTCAAGCTTGAGAAAAAACAAAGCAGCCAAAACGATATCATGGGGAGAATGTGGAAGAAAATTAGGACACAGAAAAAATGGAGAATAGGGTCGTATGTTGAGGAAGGACAGGCTGGGGGGCTTGATTTTCAGAAGGAAAAGAAAGGAAAACAGTGAAGGGAACTGGGTCTGTGTTCTCACTGACGTGGGCACAGTCCCACAGGGCATCAGCAGAGCTGAGGGCTGGTGATGGGGTCCAGAAACAGCCCCAGAAGCAGCCAGGGGATGAACCCAGTCAGAGCAGCAGAATGTGCTGATGGATCCAGCACTGGTCCAAGGTTTACCCAGAAGATGGGACTGGAGACAGGCGCAGCTACAACATAGCCCAGACGTGGTCTGGGAGCCCAAAGTGGAGCTACCTGGAACTCCTGGCCATGGGCAGAGGGTGTGAGTAAGGCTTCCAGTCAGTGCCCTCAGGGACACCACAACCTTTCTTTTAATACAGCTGATTTTAATACAGCTAATACCATTATTACTGGGAATAATGGCAGAGACCTTACTAGGAATATCAGAGACATAGGATTTAAGGCAGTTCTAGAAAGGCAGTTTTGCCACTGGATCAGATCATGTTGAGTGACTCCCATCAATCAGAATGGAAAGGAAGAAAGGAAAATATTTTAATGGAGGTGTTTGGAAGGTGGCACCCAGCAGAGCCACGAAGAAAGCTAAGTAAGGACAGAGGAGATACAGAAACAAAGGGGCATTATTGTCCCTAGGAGGACAGTGAGATGGGTAATGATGAAGAGAAAAGGATCATAATGAGGTGGTGGTTAGGGAATGGGTGCAAGGACCATATCAATATTCTTTTTCCACCAGCATTATGAATAACCAAGCTCAGAATTTTATTGTGAAACCGGTTTTGAGTTATTGGAGGCAAAAATATAGCCATGTATTTAATGTGTAGCAAAGACAAGTAGTCTTGCCTAATCCAGCAAGGCCTTCAAGAATTTTGTAAGAATTGGGTGTTGAGGCACTGGCACAGGTTTCCCAGAGAAGCTGTGGATGCCCCATCTCTAGAAGTGTTCAAGGCCTGGTTGGAGGGGGCTCTAAACAATGTGCTCTAGTGGAAGAGTGTCCCTGCCCATGGTACAGGGGCTGGAACTAAATTGTTTTTAAAATTCCTTCCAACCCAAACCATTTTATGATTCTATAATTTCTGACCTTCCTAAAGCAGTTATCTCTGGTCTCAAACAAGGTTCAAGATAGTGTTCAGATCATGTAAAATAAAAATCTTTCAAGGTGGTCAGAAACTGAAAGTGGAAGCATATTAAGGCATGTTCAGCTTACTTTTAGCCATTATGTTGTATGACACACTAGACTAAGCACTGACCGAGTGGGGTTTGACTTTCTGCCCACCACTGTCCCATTAGCCTGTGCTGCTTATGACCTCTGTTTGTCTCAATGCCCTTCATAGATGCTGGCCATCTATAAGTCTGTTTTCATTACAGTCTGCAGCCTGGTTATAGGAATTAAAAAATCATATGTAATCATTAGATTATGACTGGCATGCTGTAGTCACAACAGCTGATGGAAGGCCATGCCTACTTAATAAGCTGCTCAACTAACTCAATTATTTTGGGTACGTTTGTAGAAAAAGGTTGTAAATGTTAAGTGTAGATATAATAATTAGGAAGAATAAGATTGTCTAAATAACCCAACTGCTCTTACAAGTCAGGAAGCTTGGTGTGCTGCTCCTGTCAGGGAGACTGCAATTCCCCAGATGCTGGAAAGCAGGCTCAGAAAAGCTGTGCATGGAAAGAAAGGGCTGAGCCAAATGTTTTGTAAAAACAAAGATTTGAAGAGAGAGGCGCTGAATTAAATCAGGCAACCTATTATGTGTGTGGCTGCAGTCTGCTGTAAGGAGGGAGCCAGACTCCAGCATTTATTTAAGTCTGCTTACTACATAATTCAGGGTAGTGAGGTGAACTAAGGATGAAGCATTAGCTTCAGCATAGAATTTTTATTCTGATCATTGGAGCCTAAAGTTATTAAAAGAACAAACATAATTATGATATCCTAGGGGACTGGCACACATATAAATATGGATATCCTGCCTGTTTCTCACCAAGCATATGTATGGATCTGTATGGATCTGTATGCTGCCTGCTCTTTATTTTAACTAGGTTTGCTGCAGCTATTGTTCTGAAAAGAACCATCTAACACTCTGGTGAAAGAGAGGCTGCAGAAATCCTCAAATGAATATCTATTAAGAAAAATAAATTTCAAATAATTTGCTTGTATATATGGTTAAAACTCTTGTCCCTTGAATAAGAACAAAGAACTATCCCTTCACTAGCTCTAGATTTTTTCCTAGTTCCCAGTTAATCAACTTACAGTACCATAACAATTTAATAACAGCTTATTCTTCCTCTGTTTCTTCAAAATGATGAGAATTTATTTTCATGAAAGGTAGGGACATGAATGCTTTCTGAAGAATAAAAGCCCATAATCTTTACATTTAACTAGCATATGTGATTTTCAGATTGGCTTTTATGAAAATATTTTAAGCGTCAGGTAGCTCAGCAATACCTATTATCCATGCACAAGAATACCCTAACTCACAATCTTTCAGCTGACTAATAATGATGCGTATACATTATATAAATTGTACAAGACTTGATCTGACAGTCTCGACTTCACTGTTTGTGGATATTCTCAGTTCAGTTGAAGAAAGAACAGAGACAATTTCTCCCAGGCTGAGCCTGGGAATCTTAGACGAAAGAATTCAAACAATTATTATCTCTGTTTCTGTAACCATTGTTTATAGTTATGGTTCTCCATAGTGTGCTATTCATAGTCACCAATAATGTGAGATGTTTCTACTTTGAAGCCAATCAGGTCCCACTTAGCGAGTGAGACTATAAAGCTCACAACTTCTTGCTAATTAAAAAAATATTATTCTTTTGCCTTCTGATCCACCTGAAGACTGAAGTCTTTCTTTCTGTCCCTGACTCAACAGCGTCGAGTGTTGTCAAGGCTGAGTACATTACAGAGTCTGTAGTTTTTAGAGGTTTCATCAGAAAAAAAAAAAAAAAAATCAGGTTTTTCTGATCCAAAAGGGTAGGCCATTAACCTTTGAGGAGGCTCTCACAGTGTCTCACCGGCCTCCAAAGTTGTCCTGTGAGGCCCTGCCCATCTTTGTTGCCTGTGACTGAGGCTCTCTTCCTCTCTTCCTTCTTGTACCTCTCCAGTTCCAGTTAATGTTTTAACTTTCTAGGAACCCTATTGGGCTGCTTCTTGTGTTCCCATCTCCTCCTCTTTGACCTGCTAGTGGTATTACCATCCAAACTGTCCAAAAGCTGTCAGTCACCTTCCAGGATAACATATTTTTGTGTGTCCCTATGTCCCAGTTTTGTACCTTTGCCAAGTATCTCCTGCTGTTCCTGATCCAGTTCCTTTGGTTTCACGTCTGTCCTCAGCTTCCTCTTCTTCTGCCTAAGTTCACTGCCATAGAACTGAAAAGAAGCAACTTCCAGTATCTCCGTAAGACACTATCTGTAATATTCACAGATTAAAGGGAAAAAAAGATAGAAAACCACAGGATCTGGCAATCAGGGACTTGGTTCTCTCACTTCAGAAATCTGAGATTTTAGAATTGTTTTAAGGCAGTGAGGTTAAAAATATTGGAGGTATGATATAAAATAAAGCACAGCTGTATTAAAAGAAAGCTTGTATCAGAATAATCTGTTACTCTCCTGAGAAAACATCTGGTTTCCCAAGGATGAAAAATATAGCAGATATTGTCTACCTTGGCTTTTGTAAACTGCCACTAGGGAAAGTATTTGTGAAGATTTGGGTTCATGGAAGCATTGGAGAATTGATAGAAGATTAGAGGGTAAGCAGATTACATTGAAAGGGGAAGTACTGGACCAGAGGAGACTTTGTACACCAATGATTTTTTTGGTGATGCCACAAAAATTGAGTGTGCAAGTGGAATTTGTCATTGACATTTTTCTAGAATTTTTTTAGGGGGTTTAACATGGTGACTGTGGAGTTGCACAGCATTTTAATTATAAATGTTTCCATCTTGCTCACTGGCTCTTCTGTGACTTTGCTCGGAGTTGCTTGTTCTGACGCTGTGAGCAGCCTCCCATCACCTTCTATCAGCTGGGAGTTCCTTGAAAGGACTTAATGAGGAAAATGCGCACATGAGGATTAAGTGTAACACAATTACGAATCAAAAAAAAGAGAAGAAAAATGCATCTGTATTATCTTAACCTCCCACTGATTTTTCCAGTCTTCTCAGTATGGACAGAATAACTCACAGGACAGAGAATTTTAAATGAGTAATTTAAGTTAAAAGTGTTTGGATATGATGACAATACTTCATTGCTAGTGCCCAACTGGAGTCCTGTTACCCTTCAGTACAATTTTGGGATTTATCACATACTTGAAAAAGAGCAAGATGATTATGTTCCATTTTTCTTCAGAAAATGCATTCTCATTAAGAGAAACAGAGTAAAACCTGTGTTTTATGCTAACAGTACTATCAGAGCACAGAAACCATACAGTTACTTTTCAATATAGAAGAAAATCAGTTCTCCTTGGGTCCAGATTAGGACGAAAATCAATAAGGGTATAATTTTTTTTCCCCAGTGGATATTAGCTACTTACTTTCTAAAAGCTTTACTTAGAATAAAATAGAAATACTTTACAGGGTGATTTGAAGCAAATGTTGGAGGTGCAATGCCAGTTCTAATGTGGGAAATACCTGGTAAACCCACAAAGCCACCTCATCTTCTTTTACATCTCCTAGACCTGTAGGAAAATAATATCCCAACTGTGCAAGGCTAAGCGAATAAGTATCAGCAAGTAAAACATACAGAGGAAAATAATAATGAAAAATGGATGGCTGTGATGAGGTCCCCATTTAAGAGCAAAGGCCATGGTTTCATGGGTAGGTACGTATAGGGAAAAATTAATGTAGGGCATAAGAGCTGTCAGAGTACCCAGAAGCATCAGAGGATAGTGATAAGGAATCAATGCAAAAGCTAGAAACAGTGTCTGTCAGCTCTCCTGTTTTAGTATGTACCAGTCTCTCAGTCTTCTCTAGTGTGCACTTCATTTAAAAGCTTAATATTACAATATTCACACATTAATCCTGATTGTCCCCATACCCAGTTCTGCCTGGTCTTGCAAAAGCATAAAATCGATTTATACAGCACAGCTGAAAAGCAAAAAATTGTTGGATTACCATACTATGGTATACAATAAAAATATAGTGTTATCTAGGAAAGCCTGTAGCTGATGAGAGCATAAATATAAACCCCAACTCATACTCCTGGGTATTTGATTCCTGCATCTTACAGAAACAAGAATCTCTGAAGAACAGTGTGACATTTCATCACTTTGGATTTGCTGTGATGAATAATATTATATGCTATTGGTCTAGAAGAAGTATTCTATAATAACTAGCTCATGATTCATTTTTTATGGGTTTTTTTTTTGGCTATATTTGTAAGGGTTGCCTGTCTAGACCAAGATTGTTTAAACTAACTCATGGTAATTAATTTTTTCCAGAGTGCTAAGTATATGGGACAGATAAACAACAGTACTTAGATACTGCTTTTTGAAAAACACAGCAAGCCCATAACATGCTTGAAATTATGGGTATATTGTTCTACTTGTCATATTTTTATTAGTAGCTTTCTATGCTGTTATTAATCCAGTTTAGTGACCTAAGGCTGGATTCCCACATTAACAGTATTGCAATTCTAATGAAATCCTAAGACACCCAATATATAAAATGTTACATCTGAGGATGGAAACAGAAATGGGGTTGGTTGGTTTAAATCCAAGTAATGAGCTCACTTTTTAATTTAAATTAGTAAAATCTTGGCATAAGTGATGTATTAATATTTTATAGTCTGGATTTGTACATATTTAATTCCTTATGATGATGCTTATGGGTCACCAGTCCAAAAGCACACATTGGCAAATATCATCTTTATTACAGTGCCTTATCAGCAAAATGAATAGGAGGATGTGTTAGGTATTTCCCATTTACTGAAGCATATAGAGAGCTTTTACTGCATTCTTGTTTTCATTATGGTAAAAGGTGGTGTTTGATTATTTTTTTAAACTAGATTGTTTAAAATATTAGTCATCCTTGTCAAACTGTGTTTACAATTTTTATAGATAGAAATTAGAATAAGTAAATAAAATAGAAACTAGAATAAATAAAATAGATAGAAATTAGAATTCATAGATGCTCAAGGTTCCGATAAGAAATGTGGAACTACCATTTCCAAGAAGAACCATTTTAAAGTGGTTTAAATTACCTTAAGGATAATAAATATGCACACAGATAAGCTTATTTAAGCACATATTGTATTTTAAATTAACTTAGAAACATGAACTATTATTGGAAATTGAAGAAGTCATTTATCGTCACATTCTTCTTTTTCACAGAATAGGAAAAAACCTCTCTGGTTTTATACCTTTTTTCATTTCTTATGGAGTTTGCAGCTTGAATAAAACTAGTCATTAAACTGAATTAACTGGATAAATGGAGATTCAGAAAATATTCACTCTGTATTTACAGAAAGCTGACCAAACTTTGTCTTCAGGTTTTTAATTATTTCTGCCTAATACTTGATTTGAGCTCACCCCAGTCTAGGCCTCAGAGTACCAGTTTAATAATTTTCAATGGCTTTGTTGGAAAAATAAATATCCAATTTAAGAGTTTAGGAGCTGGGAGGAGGCTGTGGGATTTATTGTGTGGTAAATGGGTTTTTATTCACCCTGAATCATATCCCAGGATAGCCATGATAACTTTCTGTAACAAAAACACAGAAGACGTGGGCTTTGTCAGCAGAACCAGCAGCAAATTTGCTTTCTGTCTCTTCTTTTTCATTTAAGTGATGGCAAGTTCAGAGGATCACAGAGCAGCATATGACATTTCATAAGGGTTCATAAATTATGCAGTCAGACTTGTTGGATTACAAAAGCCTGGTAGTAACAAGTGTTTCTTGCATTATAAATGAAATGGCTTATTTGCAAAGATGGCATAGCTATATTAATTGTGAGAAGTTGTGATTAAAGGGAAAAGCTTGTGCTGTTTAAGATGTTAATTAGAAGAAACTCTTTCTCCAGAAGAAACAAATGCATCTTTTTAGTTTGCTGTGGGTTTACTGAAGTGCTTTGCTGATTGTATTCTGAACCACCTTCTTTTTCTAGCAATTGTAAATGGTTTTTCCTCGTGTATTAGCCTAATGTCAAGGCAATAAAAGACTCCTGCATCAAGGTTCACATCCAAAATTCAAACTGGTGATGGTTTCCATGGGTAGGAAATTCAGCTTGTTCCCTGCTGCATGACACTGGTCAGGCACCAGCTGGGGTGTGCTGTCAGCTGTGAGTGTTGAATGGTAATTGGAGTAACTAATTAGAGGCATGACCCCTGAAAGAAAGATGCTGTTATTACATCTGCAGTTATCTATGCAGGGCCTATAAACCTGCCTTGTTGACACTGCAGCTTGTGCTTCTTTCTCCCTGGTGGTATTCCCAGGCAGAAGCAGTTCCTGGGTGGCTCCTAGAAGATCCATTCTGTCCTCTGAGGACACTTTATCCTGCTTGTGGCTCCTCACATTCCATCCCCTCTACCCTCTCTGGAGGGAGCAGCAATTCTTGGGCTTTCTAGGGAGATGTCAGTTTGGTTTTCGGCAAAAATGCCCAGGGACTTGTCATTCCTGTAGGGAGTAGGGATTTTAAGTTGAGCTGATCGTTGCCCTTAGGAGCATCTCTGAGTGACTACCCCTTTCCAAGGGCCCACTGACAAGAGGAGAAAGAGACGTAGTGGACAAGATTTGGGATCACAGTGGTCTTCTAGGAGAGTGCAAGGGCAGGTGAGGGGTTGGCTGACAGTGGGTTATGGTGAAGGAGGATGGAGAACACAAGTGGGAGGCTGGGGTTGTGGGAGAAGATGAAAAATCAGAAAAATGAGGAGGCGCCAATGAGTGAACCCTTCAGCCTTTTGAATGACCAATTGCCTCTCTTGGAGTCTACTGCTCTTCATGCAGGTCTTGCATGTTCATTTTTTACTGCAGATGGGTCAGTTTGGTGCTCATGAATTGCATTACACACTGATTTTCTTTTTTCTGCTATGATGCTCTTGTGTTATAAGAAGGATGTTGTATTATAAGTAGCTTAACGGTGTTCTTGATTTGCTAGATCAGCTTATGACTTAAGCAAAATACCTGCCCTTGGATGTCTTTTTTGCTGTTCTGTTTCTCCTACAAAGTAATTTGAGCTTCTCCATTTCTTCCAGTGGCTTGTTAGTCTGCCCTGGGTAAGGCTTAGCCCAGTGAGGAGGGATATGCAGCCATGCTGAGAGCTGAGAGCGTGTTCTGCAAGGATAGCAAGGGAGGCTGTGATTCACATCCTAAACAGGGCAGGGCTTTACAAAGCTGCTGGTCTCAGAGAAGCTTAAGCATTACTGACCCATCATGGATTTAGGAGAGTTTAGATTTTAGCAGGCATTTCACTAATGAAATCATAGCTTTATAATTAAATTTCACTTCCAAGTCTAGATGCTAATCGAAGCACATCCTTCCTTTTCTTGTTCCTAGGGTACATGGATAGTTCAATTAACATCAGCAGCAGCAGCAAGGAAGCATAAACAGCCAGAGGCACACAGTGCTGTGACTGTATGGCTTTCACAGAAACGGGGCAGAAACTCCTGAAGGGATGAGAATGACTGTTCCTTTGTACAAGACAAGCAAGCCCTTGTCATGTTTGCACTTGTGACCCTTCTGTTTTGGTCCCAGAATGGCCTTTTACTGAGAGCTGGCCTAAGATAACCTGCTCCTGCCGTGCTTATAGACTCCTTCTAAAATGTGTATGCAGGCAGTCTGGTCCTGCCATAGTCTGTGAAGCCTCTGCCTCCCCCTGCTTCTAGAAGGTTGAGACAGATTTAGTGAACCCAAATGCAGGTGTTGATGTACAAGGAGCCCATTCTCCATGCTGCTGAAGACAAACACTGAAAATACTCTCTATCTTGAATATTATTGCACATTATATGCCACTTTTCAGTCACTGGGTGTATGTAACAAAATGAAATGAGAGTGATGCCTCTGTTTAAGAATGAGTGAAGCCAGTTCTGAGCTCACATGCATCATCAGTGTGTCAGTGAAATGTTTTATAGCAGCTTTAGAGGCAAAGAAGTCCATCAAATTAGATTAGAAATCGCTTTGTCAGCACCATGAATTTACAAGGAGCTGTAAGATACAGAGGTGAGAGAAGAGGGAAACAAGGAAAACAAAACATGAAACTGAGAAAAAGAAACAGAGAAAAATAGATTTATAGCATGAACTGAGGGGCTCTTCCTCCTGCCTTTTTTTAGGCATGTCTGAAGTTCAGTCGTGGCTGTCATGATTTCTTGTCATCACACATATGTAATGTTCCCCTGGATTCCAACATTTCAGGCTTTTCATTGGGGATGAGATGAATCATTTTATGTTTGCAAATGTACAATGCAGAATTCTAGGAGCAAGCTGATCAAGTTATTTACAATGGTTCATTTTATACCCCAAGGAGGGCATTGATTATTTTTCAATCTTCTCATTAATTTTAGATTATTTTACTTGACTGACAATACCAAGAAATTTAGGTAAAGTAAGCACCCATATAATCTGCTTGAGGGTTATCCAAATCAAGAGCATTGCTATTTTCTGGTTCGTCCAAGAGTAGAAATGTGGTAAATTGGTAAATACCAAACCCAAAATATATTCTGTATCAACTGCATGCTTTGTTGATGATGATGACCTTATGTGCTCATTAAGCTTGCCAAGAAGACATTATTGTCCATGATATTTTACACAATATCCTTTAAAGGTAATGTGATACAGAAAGTCTGCAACTTGGACCAAATATTAATCTGTTTTGATTACTGAAATAGTCAGTTCCAGCAGTAATTGTGTAGTCTTTACTTTAGGGATTTAAAGCCATGCAATAGCATACCATAAAGTTGCTGCTAATGATGTAGTATTGATTATGATGGCTGCTGGCCTTACTAAATTTTTACAATATAGGCAACATGAAAGTTTACTCCTTTATTTAGCAAGTGTGTTGTATAATTTTTACTAGTAGGTAGTGATGATGATTTCCCTTTCCCTCCTTTTAACCATGAGAAAAAGTCCAGTAATCTTCTTTTCCCCAAAGACTCATTGAAGGGTTTGTCAAGAAACAAAATTCATTGTAGTTCTAAGTTACTTTCTATCTTATCTGATATACCTTTTTCCTGATGGATAGCAGCTTTTATTATAGCCAAAAGATTGGCTTTCTCTTCCAAAGACTGATATGATGGCTCTGGCTGAGAAGATTTTTGGCTTTTTTCATCAGGTTCTAAAGGTTCATTATAGCATCTCATCTATAATATATAATATATAATGTATAACTCCTACCTTTAGAAAGTTACTGTGTCACAGCTTGGAGTAGTTGCTCTTAAATGCATAGTTTTGAAAAATAAAAGAAAACAAAGGTTGTGAGGGAAAAAAAAATTACCAAGCTGTATCTCATTGAAGACATATATTTAAAAATTTTTGATAAGGTGGAGTTTAACTAGATGAGATTGTATGGAAAGGATTATTATGTAAAGGGTCTAATTCTGTTATTATTAAGAAGAAATCGGAGATGGCAATTCTCAGGGATGTTTCAGCATTATTGTTCTTGAATACTGTACCAGAAAGTTTATACTTAAATTGGAAAAGACTGATGGACTTAGCTGTCTGCTAAATAAGCTGTTGAAACTTCACCACAGCTCTTGTGCAAGAGAGGAGCAGCTCTGGCGAAAATCAGAGCAGTTCCTGTCTTCTCTGGATCGTAGCAATTGCCCGTTTGGAACACCTGCAGTGCCTGTTGTGCACTGGGAGATCCTCAGCACAGGGGCAGCCTCCCCACACCTTCCTCATACCTCCTCCTTCCCAGCCCCAGCACAGCCCTGGCTTCTCTGCTTTGTGCCTGGATCATCTATGCTTTCATAAAGCTTGATATCCAGGTGCCTTCCACTGTTTCCAGCAGGACTTCGATTTGGGCTGTGTCTGCTGTTGCTATCTATGGAGCTAAGATGGGGTTAGGGATTTGTTTGCTTTGCCTTCATGGCTTTACCATGAGATGCTACTGAATTGTGTGTGCCATCTTCCTAATTGGCTCTTCCCTGAGGCTTTTTCCTTCTTCCTTGCTTCAGGAACAAGCCAGGAAGCGATGATCCTCTGCTGAGTCCATGTGTCATCTCTTATGCACTAACTGAGTAACAGCTGGCTACTGGCTCTGTAGAAACCAGAGGGTGCATAATTCAATTTTCCCATTTGTGTTCCAGTTTCTACTTGGGAATTCCCCTTGGGGATAGATTTGTCTGCTTGCTAACTGCACTCGGGGAAAAGAACCTGAGAGACCAACACACTGCAAAAGGATTCCAAGGAAGAATGGAAATCTTTGCTTGTGAAGGGTCACCAGAAAACTGGCAGTAGGGTCACAGAATTAGCCTACTCCAGGGAAGAAAACATTCTTGCCTTCCATGTCCAGTTTTTTGCTGACAAGCACAAAAATCTCTAACTTTGCATATTTGACTTTATGAAAACTGAGAAATGAGCTTGGCTCATTTTTTTTTGCTAGGCAAATTGTGTGTGATCTCAGCACCTTTCCTTTTCCCGTGTTGTTGCAGATGCAAAGTAGTAGGCAGCAGTGTACTTTTCCTTAATGCAACTAGTGAGAAAGGACACATATCTCAAGGTGAGTTACAGTCTTCCTCGCCTGACTGCAAATTCCGAGATTACTGAAGTAACAAAATTGATCTAAATGTCATGTTATCCCTTGGTTTAATGGGAAATAATTAAGATCTTCACTGACATTATTAAGGGACGTGGGCTTGCTGTCTGGAGCGTAAGAAGCTTCTTTTTAATCTCCAGTAAAAATGGACAGCCTTTCTCTGTTAATAACTATTGCCTACAGCGTGTAATCCCATGATCATAATGACTGTGCTTCTCCTTGTTCATCCCATTGGCGAATGACAGTCTGGGGTGATTTGCACTGGAGTACTTGAGCTGTGGCAGATGAGCAGGTGTGGGTGGAATTCAGGGATGTGTTTGACTTGGTCACTGCACTGATGCTTCAGTTCCCAGGATGAACTGTACTGGATGGAGGAGTGAAGCTGCACAGGAGCAGCTGCTCTGCTGTTCTTGTGCTGTTTCAGCCAGCAGAGGGGATGCTGGGGAAGTGGAGAGGGAGATCCATGGGTGTTGGAGCACTGCAGAGGGGCACAGGGTGGCTGTTGGTCATGGTATTCAGGCTGGGTTCTGTCCATCACGTCACCTCCTGGGAATTGTAGCCTGGCTGGGGAGTTCAGCACAGGACCTGGAAATCAGGAATGTGCAACCCACCCTGGTGACTCCACAGTGTCTCCTGCCTCTGCTCACAGGAGCAGGTGATGGGACGTAGGACACAAGTGGCTTAGTGTAGGCCTCCTGCTTCTTCACTAGCAGCTGTCAGCCAGGGGACTGAGCAGAGACATTCAGTGCTCAAATGCAAGAGCTCTTCATCACCTTCAGTGCTCTGCATTTGGCTGCTACAGCATCGCAATGAGCCCTTGGCAGAGGGAATGATTTAGCCTTGGGAAATGGAGATTTATTTCAAAAAGTCCTTTACCATAATATCTTCCTTCTCTCTGACTGCACCATGGAGGCATCTGATTCTTATCATGCAGGAAGTAGCTGAGGCTCTCTGATACAATTCTTTTAAAATCAAAACATTAAAACTACCATCCAATGATTTTTGCATTTTCCAGGCATCCCTCCTGCCGGCATTAATTGCCCCCCTGCTGTTCCTGTTCTAGGGCTATTTGCTTTCTGTATGCAGGCCTTGCTCACTGCTGCACTAAATTTTTGCTGCTTTGCAGTAAAAAAAGCTTCCACTTATGCAAATGGCATTGAAATTAGTTTGATAAAGGGATAAGCTAAACAGTCACATTTATTGATTGCAACTGTTGGGGTTTCGTTTGTTATTTTACAGTTAATTTTGTAGAGGTAAAGGATTTTACAAATTCCCTTTTGGTGTCCATGGAGTAATACAGCACTCCCATAACAGTGTTGGAAAGTGTGGTAGGGCCACCAAGCCAAAGAGATAAGAGGGTCGCATTTATCCAATGTTACAGTGTCCCTTTCCCCTGTGGCAGATCTTCCTCCCATCTTGAAATCTCGCTGTACTTAGCAATTCTCCTATTTCAATTACTGTGCCTTTGGATGGCAGTTAAGTTTCATGCCCCTTTATTTCCTCTTCCTCTCTGCTTCTGACACATTATTATTCTTACCAGTGACTGCACGATGCCTCCAAACTTCCATAGTCCCCAGAAGTAATTGCAGACACATTACTGAGCATACACCACTGGTAGGCTGGGTCAAGTGCTTTATTTTTACCCAGGGCAGCTACCAAGGAGTGTTGTTGACTTTTGCTTCATGCAGCAAGTAGCTGCATGAACAGACAGGAGTACTTCTGTCACCTGAGCATTTCAGCTGGGGTAGGGTCCTCTCCCAACCCTGGAGTACCTGGTACCCAAGCAGGGTTGCTAGTGGTCAATATGGAAGGTACAAAGTCCTTGTGAATATAATGGATAAAGACAGAAAAAGCATAAGAAGTAAATTAGCACAGTTGTATTGTATCTTTGTCTGACACAGGGTTTGATGACCTGCAAGTGTGTGCTGATCCTGGGGCTCCTGAACATGGCTACAAGACACCCAGTGCAGGTGTTTTCTTTGAAAGCGTGGTGGTCCGGTTCCATTGCCAAGAAGGATACAGGCTCAATGGTACTTCTAAAAAACTTTGTGTGAGACACTTTAATGGCTCCCTGAGCTGGAAACCCAGTGATAAACCTGTGTGCCTACAAGAAGGTAAGTCAGTTCTCTTCAAGCTGTTCGCCACATCAGTTCTTCTCACTTGTGCGGGTACCATGTCTGTGTGTCTCTGGACAAAACACAACAGTCTGGAGTCCATTTCACTGTGTCTTGTTGGATACATACTTTAATTTTCCATCCATAATCCTCCTTTGTCAGTTAAATTTGTACCATGAGAGGCTGTGTGTGTTGAAAGGAATGTGAAAATATAAAGAAATGTGAAAACAGAATTTAACCTCCCTTTTTAACTATCTGCAAATTGATGCAGAGAGGAAAAACAACCTCCATTGTAAGTTAACTGTAACTATTTATTAAAGCTGCCCACTTAATATTCCTTTCTGCAATATTTTACTAGGAAAATACAATCAATTTCCAATGCTACTGTTCCTGCTAATCAGGAATTTTAAACAATAGTATTTGGTGATGTATGCATGAGTCAAGTAGCAAAATCGAATACACAGAGGCTGCAAAAGTTTAAAGCCAGGGTAGAAGTTTACTCTGAGATAATTCAGACTATTATAGCATAAATCAATTTATTTTTATTGTAAATCTGAAATTGTATTTGGTTTTAAATACTTAGGATGTTACATTGCTTTCTTCTTCTAGGTCTTAGAGTCGGGATTAATTTGAATTTCATAACTGTAAATTTTGGCCAAAGTACACCCAAGCAGCACAAATTATTTATTTCACCAAGTATATTAAAGATATAACCTGTCCTTGTTGTTGATTTATTTTTGTTCAACAGAACTATTAAAGTCAACAGACATGAAAAGTGTTGGTTAAATAAAGTGTTTACATTTTAGTGTTGTGACTTCTCCACTGAAGACATTAGCCATTGCCTCACTGTCTTCATGGTGGAGCAAGATAAATTCTAGTTCAGGTTACCTTTCACCATTTAAAATAAATACATGGACTTATTCAGAGGTAGTTGAAGACTTATGTGGCTCACAAACACACTTACTGCATTGGATCATGCATCGCTTAGCCTTTATAAAAACTGCAGGTACTCGTTTGTGATCCTGGGGGGCTAGGCGTGAGAATCCTGGACAGGGATGTGACATGACAAGGACAAGCACAGCCTGGGAAGACCACATTCAGGAGGTGCATGTGAAGGGAACAGCCCTAAACAGTGGCCATTGTGAAAGTTATGCATGAGATGTTGGAGAGAGTAGCAAGAGGCAGCTGGTAAGGAGTGCATGGGCTTTCAGGCAGCTGGCCTGTTGGCAGGAGAAATTTTGGTTAAATATGTTCTCCTGTACAAGTGTGAGGCCATGGGCTACAGAGCCATGAGGGACACAGTCTTGAGCTGTCCCATCAGGTGACAGCTGATGTCTAGAAATAAAGGCAAAGGGGTGCCAACAGCACCTCATCATATGGCCACATGGGTCAGCTTCAAAGAAATAATCTGATGCCTTTAAAAATAACTATGTGTGAAAATCGTGCCCTCTTCTGTGACAGCCACTTTTCATAAATTACCTTGTCTCTATCTCATGGTTATTTAAGAAAAAATACATACAGCGTGACAGCAGCCTGTGTCTAAACTGGCTGTTGGAACTACCAGAAAAAGCTTTAATGCTTGGATATTCTGTTTCCTTAAGCACAGCAGGGACCTAGGAATGTTGATGTGCATCTTTGAAATGTTGCCTGTATCATCCACTGCAGTTGTTAAAATAAGCATTAATGTTTTTTATTAAATATTCAAACCTCTTGCCTCCAGCACAGTGGAAATCTATGGAGGAAGTTTCTGATCACAATGCCATCAGCAACAAAACTGCCACTAATGTCAGTGGGATCAACACTCGAGCCAGGTGTTTTCAAAAAGGAAAGAAATTGGAAGATGAGAATGTGATAGATGATGTGGCAACAGTTGCTTTAGAGATAATAATTACTTTCCAGCATAGAACACTTAAAAAAGGATTGCTAGCCAATGCTCTGATGAAGCAAAGCACTTAAGCTGGAGCATAACTGTAATTATGTGATTAGTCTTGATAGGTTCTGTGCTCAAAATAGGCAGATGCAAAAATGCTTCTTATTACTTGGACCAAAGAGTAGGACCCTGATCTAGGATTCAGTGAATCAAGTGCTTAAGTACTTCCCTGATTAACATTATAATAATACCTCAGGCAGCATTCTTCTTTCCAAGGCACAATAGCAGTACTGATTCAGAAGAAATACAAAGCAAAGGCTCAGTGGCAGTCCGTGAGGCCTAGCCATTGGCTTAAGTGATTTTTAGACTGATCCTTTTGCACACTGGGAGCAGAATATTGAGAGAGGGCCATGGTAGGGAGGCAGTGTAGGAACGTGGCTCACCTGGAGATGAGTTAAGAGAGAATTACAACAGGGTTTGTGATTCTCAGCTGTCTAATGACATACATAAGTCTTCATTGCAGAAATTCTGTAATGATATATAGAAAGAAATTTGAAATTTCTAGCAACTGCTGGAGACGGAAGAAGTTGATGTTTTCCAATTCATCATTACCTATCACAAGGTGAAATAAACTTTATGCTGCATTTACCATTTATGGCGGGGGCTGGCTGTTCCCTGGGCTATGGTATGCTCTACACGCCTCTCATCCCAGCATATTTAAATGTCAGGCAGTGCCAGCTGAGCTTGAACAGTGAAAACACTCTGTACTTTGGAGTTCATTTACTCTCAGGAGTTTGGATTCAGAGAAGGATAATTTTATGTCTATATGTTATGTACGTTTACTTGTTGTTATGTCTTTACTAGCACAATTTCTAATCACAAATGGATGCTATTTACCAAAGGAAGCAAAGCAACCTGTTCCAGAATGTAATTGATTTTTGACCTAATATGTTTGCCTGGAGCTCTTCACCCAATCTATTTGATTTTATAAGTCTGTCATTCCTCGTTAAGAGGCAGGAGATTCTAAATGTTAGGACAAGAATGAAATTGCACGACTTGGTGCCCAATAAATGCCCTGTCAAAAATCTGTATGCTTAGAGTTATTTTCTTATGTTGATCTACAGCATGGTGTGACTGTACCTTTCATCAGCTCTAATACGGTTATGCACATAAATACCAAACCTCTGAGGTAGGAATTTTGTATTTACTGTTTAAGAGCAGTATGTCATGTTGTTCACACTTTAATCTAATTTTCTCCCGCTGTGATAATGTGGCTGCTGAGGCTGTTGCCCTACTTGGAACAAATGCTAGCTCTTTCCTATGAGATTGAATCTAAATTTACAGTCTGCATGGAGATGGCAATGAAGTGAAGAGCTGTGCCCTCCTCTCCCTGTGCTTCTGCAGGCAGACACCTTGGAGATGTTCTCAGTGCCTCATTCTCTCACTGACAAGGATGATAAACCTGCAGTGAAAGTAGTGGACTAGTACGTGGTTTGGCTACAGCTTTCCTGTAGGACATTTAGCCCTCCATTTGCTTTGCCTTTGTCCCTGAGTCTATGAGATGACTGAAGTATTTTTATTTTTCCATCTCTTATCTGTCTTTCCCAGTGTTTGCTGATTCTTAACTCTGGTTAGGAGCACTCTGTGATATTTGTAACCAGGCCACAGCTCAATGGCCACAGATCTTAGGTGAAATCTCTCTGCACTGTTGAAATACCAGCAAAGACAATAAAAAGAAATGGTTATTTAATATGCACTAAAATACTGTGTTTGCCGTCCACAGAACAATCCTAATAACACAGTACTATGGATTTAACACTAGTAAAAAAAACCAAGGGACAGTATTGCTCTTAAATGCTTACTTTTAAGAGAACAGAATGTAGATGAGCTGTCCCTGCATCAAACCAATTCTTCATTATATTCCTTTCATCCTTCCTCCCTGTTTCTCTCTGTTCCAGCCTGCCAGTGGTGTGACTTGATGTAGTCAAGGCTAATTCAGAGACTTGTCAACAGTGAGATATACAGGATGACCAGACCTCTGCATTTGAATTTACATACAGGTAGCAAACAAAACAGTGCCAGGGGAAACAGTTCTTCAATTGTACACACTCTTACTGTGTTGTAAAGGTCCTTGACATGGTTTGGGCCAATATCTGGCAGGGCAGTACTCCCAAGTAAATCCTACAAGCACCTTCGTGGATTAGCATGGACCAGGGATAATTTTTGGATGGTAAGGGCTCACCTTCAATAGATACAAGCCATCCCAGGCCAGCTGGTACCCATGGATGGTGCAGCTATTTCCATGCTGTCTAGGTCATGCCTTTCTTCTCGTTTGCTGTTGTGGTCCAAGTGCTCATGGGAGGAGGTAGGGTGATCTTCCTTCCCTATGGGGTGGAAGGAACAGTTCTGAGAGGTTCTGCATGGTTTGCACCTGAGCAAAACGCTCTTAAATATATTGTTTAACAAATTTTACTCTTCAGACCAATCTTCTGTGATGGGGGACACACTTGGTTTGCTAAAGCCAAGAATTCCTAATGTACAAATCTTCATGAAAGTTAGGGCAAGGTGAGCCCTTGTGCCTGTCAGCCTGTTGAGCCTGTTGGCTCTACCCCACCTCTTTCTGCCCCTGCAAGATAAGAATTGTGTCCTTTTGGCTGGCCCATTTTAATACTCAGACAGTAGAAATAAGCAGATCATGTAAAATTGCCAGAAAGGAGTGTAAGTTATAGCCTTTGCTGCTTGATGCTGGTTAAAGACCGTATATTCCCTTAAACGGTTTAGCAGCTTCCACAGATTTGCTGAGAAGGACTTAGAATAAAGTAGTTTATTTTTTAGGACAGGACATTTTAAAATTCAGTCACTTCCTTCTAGCTTTTCGAAGCAGAATTTGTGCCAGCTAATCCAGTTGTTTGTGGAGAGGTGGCTACTGCAGTTTATGCCTAAGTGCTAAATATTAAGTCAGCCAGTGGGAAAGCATTTGCTTGCAAGGCATCAGGAAAAAGAGCTGTAATATTGTGGTCCATTGGTCTGGTGTTTAGCTGGGACTTGTAATAAGCCTGTTATCAAAGTCAGCCAGGATGTGGCAGGTAGAGGATGTGCAGTGAGCAACTTATCTCTGTTCTCTGCCAGCATCTACCCGATTAAAGTGATCCCATCTACAGCTGTTCCTTGGAATAATAGAGATGGAGTCGCTGTGATAGATCATTGTTACAGAATCCATTTACCCTGCTTTGAAAGGAAAATCTCATGCTTTGAAAGGAAAATCTATGCTGTGTGTACACACACCACCTTTATTTGTATAGCAACAGAAAGATGTAGAAAGAGAGGGAGCTCTTCACTGATGTTATCTTCTGGCATCCATCTCCAGTCTCCTGCTGCGTGGCTGCCAAGCAGATTCTCCATCTATCCCATCCTTGTGGGGTGCTCGGGACAGCCTCTTCATGACACCATTTATGGCTTAGCGCAAGGCATTTCTTCTGAGGCATCCTCTGCTGTCTTCTCTGCTGATTAACTTTATAGGGAGAGAGAAAACTGTTCTATCTTTGAAAGTAATGTTTGCACCCTCGCCAGTGTATTTTACAACCTCCAGTTAGGGCATGGATCCTCCCAGACTTGTGCATTTATAAATAAATAAATAAATTCCAAGAAAACTTCTTGCTGCAGTTTCTCACCCTGCCTGGCAGGCTGCCAGCCCTCCCTGCTACCAGCAGCAGGAGGCACCTACAGCAGCTGCCAAGAAGCTAAAAAGTAGTAAAAGAAATAGGAGAATTGTTAACTAATAATGTGCTCGGGCCCCATACCAAAAAATTAGCTAAGTACAATGTATTTTAGAAACATCCCTGTGATGGGAAGGTACAAAGTATGTTTTAACTGGGGGAAGAACACTGTCCCCCTTCAGGTTAGCAAAATTTAGTGAAGGAATCTCAGTTTGCCTAACTGAATAAAAACATGAAATACATTTGCTCTTAGTAGTTTGTGAGTCCTGTGCTAAATGACAGTTTATCTTCCTTCTCATTGTGCTTCGAAACAAACAAGCTGTCACTATCCCTTTGCTTAGTGCATACTAACAATTGATTTCTACATACAAGTTTAGCTTTGCCTCTTCCTCTTTAGCAAGAATTACCCATGAAAATGGTAGAAACTTACTCTTCTATGCAAGTCTCAAGGGATTTTTTTTTCTTAAAAAATACAGTATTCCTAAGTTAATATAATTGTCTCTCATGGTAGAGGTGTTGGGGGAATAAAAAGAGTAACACAGGCGTATAATATTTTTTCTGTCTTTCTTGTTTGAAATACTTCTTGGGTTTTGATGCCTGGAAACTTTTATTACCATCTCTGTCATGGATTGACTGCTGGCAGACAAACAAAATTTTTCTCCCAATATTTAATCTTTCCCTGTTTTCTGTTTCATCTCGTTTCATCTCACTTTGCCTTTGTGATGAGGATGAACTTTGAGTCACCCAGATTATTCCCTCAGACCCTCTTGGCTTTTTTTCTCAATTATTCAGTATTGCTAGGGGATTTTCCCCCTGCCTCCCCTTTCCACTTTGTACCTCTTTAAGTGTTCTGAGTTTCATTCTGTATTTTGGTGTCTTTGGCACTAGCTCCTAGAGTGAGATCTGTGACGGTCTGATGCATGTGTCACAGACAGGCACTAGGGCCCATCCCTGTATATCACTTCAGGTTTGCAGTCCCTTCTTGAGAATCTTCTACAAGCACTCGAGATGCTGCTCAGGACCTTAAAAATCATGTCCTCTAGAGGAATATGAATGCAGGCACACAAAACTATCTGGTTTAAAACATAATCAAGGAAATTAAAGTGAAGGCATTATCATAATGAGCTCTGTGGAATGGAATTGGATAAACCCTTGTAAATGTACCTGATTTTCATCTGTCTCTCTGCTAAAACTGGAGCTTTTCTGTGTTCCTCATGCCATATCTGTATTTTATCTTTTCTTTCATCCTGTCCTTAGTGCTGTCAGAGTCTGCCTTCTCATGGAACCTTGGGATAGTCAGACTTTGGGGTTTAATTGCACACATGATGAATGGAGGGCCAAAATCAACCACAGCCTTCCTAACAGCTCCTAATTTTGTTAGTTTTAAAAAGTCTGGGGGAATGATCCATTATTGTAGCATCTCAGCCTCTCCTACCGTGCTATAGACTTGGTAAAATGATGGTTTACTAGGGAAAAGGCACTTTTACTGAAATGCATGTATTTTCCAAACAGTTTAAGCAGAGCACTTATATTAAATGCTTACTTCTGTTTAAGAGCTTGATTACTGAACAGCTAGCTGTGTTTTTTTAATTAAGTTACTATTTCTTTTTCTCATGAAGTCACAGATTGCCTTGTTCCACATGTTGAAGATGCAGAGGTTCATAACAAGACATACAGGACTGGCGATAAGTTAATAATCAGCTGTCATGAAGGATTCCAGATCCGTTACCCTGACTTAGACAACATGGTTTCCATATGCCAAGATGATGGAGCATGGGATAATCTACCCATATGTCAAGGTTTAGTAATCCAGCATGTCCTGTTTTATAGCTCATGCATCTTGTGATAGTTTGCCAATATTTTTTCCTACAGTTGTAAGAATGTAAGTGATCTGATAAGCTCCACAGTGCAGTGTTTGAGTAGTGCTGCTGCTAAGATTTTTTGATTTCTCTTCCCCTTTGCTCTCTGCAGGAAAGATGTCGCTTCCTGAAGATTCCCATGCTTATAATACTGCTTTAAATACTGATTTTTTGTTTGCAAATCTCAAACCTGACACAGATACACTGCATCCAAAAGTAAAAAACAATCAAGGTAATCAGTCAGAAGTTCTGATGGGTGTCTTGCATTTTTTCACCAATTAATTTGGGGAAATATTTAAGCTTCTAACTGCACTTATCCTCCTTTACCTTGTGTAGAAGGCAAGGGTAGAGGAGAGAACCTGGAAACCTGTTCTCCTGTCAGAGTTTCCAGCAGAGCTGTTGATTAGATTCACAGTCCATTACGTATTGACTGAAAATTTAGGGTGTGCACAGGGATGATTTTGACCAGAAAAGCCATTAGCCATAGAACTAGAAATATCAACAGCATGGGATCCCAGCTCAGCTTAGACTGTGAAAAAGGCTGGGGGTAAGCCAGCTTTAGTGCATGGAAATTCAATAACCCTGGACTCCCTTTCCCTTCACATTTCTAATAAGCATGTCTGAGAACCAGTGACTCTGTTTTAACCAAGTCACATCTTGATAACAAGCTTGGCCCACTGAACAGCAGCAAGAGATTTTAACTGGGGAGCAGACTGGGTTAGTCCCAACTTTCCTCAAAGCCATCTGTCCCCTCACAGAGCTAACACTTCTCTGTAGGCACTTAATTACACTGTCACACCAATTTCCAGAGTCAGGGCAAGCAGGCAAGGGAGCTGGGACACTTCTCAGAAGCAGTAACATATCAGACTGTCACCCAAGATCCTGCCCTCCATTGGGGCAGAAACTTAGACATATTATAAGGCTAGCTCAGCATTTTAGATGCACACATTCTATCTAAACAGGCCTAGCAGCAAAGGGGAGATTTTGCAAAACCATAGCAAAGCAGGCACCAGTTTTGGGGTGTCTTATCAGCGATGGCATCATGTGTGGCAGTATGAAGTGTACAACCCCTTTTCTGTGGGGGTGCACCTCACATCTAATTTAGGTAGATTTAAACTTCTGCAGTAGGGAGAGATGAATGCTTAAAAGATTGATTTGCAGATGCTGTATTTGCCAAAGATCCAGAGGCAAACTTTTTGACGGGCAATATTTACTGAGTTAGTAGCAGTACCCCAAATACCCGTTGGCTTGTTACTTCTGTTGCTGTGTTTATACTATGAAACACAATCAATTACTCCTACTGAATAGTCAATATTAACTGCTTTCCAAAATAAAAGCAGTGCTAATTAAAGTTAAGAAATCAATTGCACAAGACCCAAGTGCTGTGATTACTGGGTAGGCAGAGAATAGACAATTCAGATTCAAGACCCTGCCATATTTTGCCAAATTCCATAAAGTTACTGCAGAATTCCAGAATTTTCTTTTTGACATGTCAGGCACTGGTAAGATCAAAGTCACTTGTCTACTTGCTCTAGGTAGGCTGTCTTTTACATTTCTATGGCCCTTTCATTACAGAAGGCAGGGGAGTCTTATGACACTAAGATGCCTTTTTTCCCTGCCAGAGCAGTGGGGAAGGATTGTGGAGTATATAAGAATCTAACCTCTGTTTTTGCCATGAGATAATAATATTAATTACTCGTCTGGAATGATGTTACTTGGCAAAAAATGTCAAAATGGAGTTTTTCAATCAGTGTTTGGTGACCTAGGAATTTTCACGGATTCTTGGCTGTCATACAAATTCAAATAAATCTCTGTCCTGCATGACCAGGAACATAATGAGTACTAAAATTCTGAGCCAGCAGGACCAAATTTTCCCTGATACAGTTCAGAGAAGAGTAAGCTTGGTCTTGCTTGGGCAGTCTGTGCTCTTTCTGTCCCACTGGGGGCTGCTTATGTCAGCCTGCTTGATGGGCTGCTCAGTTTACAGGAATTAGTGTGGTGTGTGGGGGGCATTCTTGATCAGGGTAGAAGCAGCAGCCAGCAGATAGGATGCTTGAAGCTTTATTTGAGAGGGACATAACCAGCTGCTTCAACAGCTATTGAAATCGTTGCTCTGGTGGTACAGCATGCTGCAAAAAGCTTTCAGGCTTTTTCTTTTATTTTTTTAGGGTTTGTTCCTCTCCCTCAAAAGACTGTTGCAAGGAAATGGCTGCTTGAAATGCTGCTGAGGCTTTTTCTTTTAAATGCCAATACCTTACAAGTTCTCAGACTGATTTTTGTTTCCTCCTCTAGCTTAAAATTATGGGAGTCCTATGAGCATCCTTCACTAATTCCTAGTAGTGGCAAGAGACCCATTCATGGACTGCCATAATGCAGCTTCCATTAGTCACATAATTCTAAAATATTATTTGTCATTCCATAATTACTTGTTATCTTTTCTCCACATTATTGCAAATTAAAAAATTAAACAGTATCAAGCATTACCCAGAGGGTCATTTCTAGGGTCACGAGGAATGACATGTTATAAAGACATGCCATCTGTTAAATTCACTGCTCTTTGTTGCCCCAAATTTTGGTTGGTGACCTTTTAACTGTCACTGCTCAGTACCAGCCATGATACAAATCCCTCAGGAGTAATTCCAGAAGTAGAACTGGAACATAGTCTCTGATTCTGACTACATTTACAATTTGTGATGATAACAGATACCTTAACTTTTTGATAACCTAGTCTGAGACCTCGCTTAATGTTTATCATGGGACTGTTCCTAGGAAGTCATGTCCCTTTAGACTTTCTCAGACTAGAATTTCAAAGTCATTAATTCTGCCTGCAAATCTTTTACAGTTGCGTGCACTTTATCACAGGAGCGGTTTTAATATGTAAGAGGGTTTACATGCCTGTTGTTTTTTAGGAGGAGGAATAAAACTCACCATTTATGCCATCTCCTGAAATGATAAATGTTTGTTAAACAAAATACTGTCAGTTTCAGAAAACCTTTCCTGGATTTGTTGGGAGTGAAACCCACGCTAGCAAAGCATGTGGGCTAAACAACAAAAGGGTTTGAAACAGGATAATGGGGCAGATCTGTCTGAGGGAGATCATGCAGACATGCCATTCATAGTGGAGAGGATGCAAAATATCACACTCCTCAATTTAGAAACTGTAACTGAGATGTGTGAAGATGCCTGAGATAAGCACTTGATAATAAAAGAAACCTCCCTCTTCTTAATTTGCAGGTTGCCTGAGGCCGTTGGTTCTTCCTCATAGTTACATTAACATTACTGAGTTCGGGGCCTCTTTCCCCATAGGAACAGTGGTGTATTATCAGTGCTTTCCTGGATATAAACTAGAAGGGGCAGAGATCCTTGAGTGCATGTATAACCTTATCTGGTCAGATAGCCCACCTAGGTGCCTTGATGTGGAAGGTAAATGCCTTACTGTTTGTTTCTCTTTCCAGTTTGCAAGACCTGCATGCTCTCTTGTTGTTTTAACTCAGGGCTCTAGCCACAGTTCCATTCTCAGTGATATTCCCACTGGCTGTGCAGAGCCTGTGTGGGTTCTGATGTGTTCCTGCTGTGCTTCAATGCACCCTCAGCTTGTGGTGTTCCCAAGTAGTGTTTGCTCTCACAGTGTCCCAATGCAAGAGGGAAAGCGCCTAATGATTGCTTTGCCTTTAAAATGCAAACTCTCTGCCGCCTTTCTGATCAAAACACTGAGGAAGTTACATAACTCACTTTCCTGTGCAGATGGTCAGAGCTCCTACACATATGGATAGATTTCCATGATCAGCTAAAAAATACCCCACAGAAACCCTTGGTTCGGGCTGTGCAAGCTGCAGTCATTACTCAGCGCCACACAGTGCTGCACACTCGAGTATTCGCTGTTTCCCCTAGCAGTTAACCTTAAAGAAGGATTGACAATTGAAAAACGACTGAGCTAGTTCATTGATGAGGAGCATAAAAACCATTCATTGTGAAGCAGCTAGATCCTACCGAGCCAAAAGGCTCTGTGACTAGAGCTGGGATGGAGGGTGCTTGTATTTTCAACCTAGACACTTAAAACAGTGATACCAGATAGATTGCCAAAACTGCATAAACTACCCTCCTCCATCTTCACATCTTGAATGAAACATCCTAGGAACTCTTGAGAGTCTAAATACATCCTCTGCATTTCTTTCCCCTAAAAAAACTACATTTTTGTTCTATTTGAAGCCTGTAAGGAAGCTCTCTGTATGTAAAAATCAGCTAAAAGCAATTATAGGAATTCATATGTGATGCTTTTGTCACTGAACTAAATGCTAAACATTCTGGAAGTGCAAAAATTTGCCAAAAGCATCAACAAAGTGACAAACTGCACAAAAATAATTTAATTATCCTTATTTTTAGCTGACAATTCAAGTTCCAAAATTCAAAAATGCCTTTGCAATTTTGGAATGACAAAACAAGATGATTTTTTTGTTGTTGTTTATTTAACTCACCGTGAAAGATTAATCCTCAATCAGCTCTATGTAAGCCATTTTTGGAAGGCTTGTTTGTTGTTTATAGCATGGAAAACACATTAAAAAATCAGAAGGACCCTGTTAGGCTTAATCCAAACAATATAACTGATTTGAGAAAAATTACAGTTCTTCAGTTAGAAAGATAAGAGCATGAAACTCAAATATGTGAAGCAGGAAAAATTGTGTCTTACTGTCAGTTAACACAGGTGAGCATCCCAGCTGCTATCAAAATACCCAAGAAAACTCATGTGCTCATTGTTTCTTGCTTGCATGATGAAATCATAGAGAGGCTCTTTTTCTTGATAATTTAAAACAAGAGGCAGGAACTTCTGCCCTGACAGTTCTGTATTTTAAATTACATGTCAAAAATTATCATTCCCAGTCAACTATGATGATCTGTGATGGGGGGATCGGTGTGTACCAAGGCCATTGGGGAGGCCTCCTGAGTTCTTATTTCGATTCAGCCTCCCTTTGAATCACTTTCTTACTGCACTCTTTAAATGCCGAAACTTCCCATGGTGGTTTCATGTGGGCATCACATCAGTGCATTCATTCAGTGAACCACAGGAGACCAGATCGGGAGCACAACACTTGCAAGAGCTAGTTCTGCTCAGCTTTGGGGGAGAAGAGAGAGCTTCCAGCAGCACTGAAAGGTCACTCCTGACATCTCCCCTTGTGAACTCTGCTGTAGGGCTGCTTCAGCAGGTGTGCAGTGATCCAAAATGAATCCAGATAGGGTAAATCAACTTGAGATGCCCTTGCTTGAAAGTGCTTGTTCAAGAGATTTATGCAAGGAGTGCTGGTCTCCAGGAATCTTGTTACAATCCACTACTCTTAATTAGTGGACAAAATTCCTTTCCTGCATATTTTTTTATTCTCCACCTTGCATTCCAGTGTCAAGCTAATTTTTCAGTGTTCCTTTTATGTGTGCAGTGTAATCTCGCGAAGCAATATTTGCAGAGGAAATCTGCAAATAAAAAAATTAATTCCATTTATTTCTTTCCATGTTCAATTTAAAATGTATTGTAATGACATTTCCTGCTCAGTATTTTAATATGGTAATGATTAGAACCAGATGCCTGCTAGGAAGCTGCCGCAGACCATTTGAGAGCTTTTATTTTCTTATAAACAATGCTGCTTACAGCATCCTCATTTAGATGTATGTTCTTGTTGAAGCCTTCACAGAAGGGATTTCCTAAATTTGTGTGTAGTCACAAAAATACTATACATCAATCTGGTGAATTTTTTCCTCTTTGTTAGGGCAAATAAATTCTGAAAGAAGGGTTTGTAGCTCTATTTAAACAGAAGATCACACCAGAGACCACGCAGCTCCTATTGCACATCAGGCTTTCTAATGATTCCCAGCTTTACCCTCAATATTGGTGAGACATTAATTTTTGCTGTTAGGGGAGGAAGTTTTTTTTCCTCATCAGTGCTGCTCTAGTCAGAGCAGAGCATAGAGACTGTGTCATCCGGCACTGAAGTGCAGCCAACAGTGCAGAGCTGAGCAGCCACTGCTCAGAAACAGCTGTTTGCATCTGGCCAAGGCAGTGGCTATGGCTCTGGCAAAAAAGATGCCTCTAGCTCAGATTGCCAAGTGCTTACTGGTACCAGATCCTCTTCTTAAATGCTGGTACCTTTGCCAGATTTAAAACATTTGGATTGACTTTTGAGAGTCAGCCTCAAGCTGAATCATTTGGGTGGCTTCAGTTGAAATGGTTGAGCAATATCAGAGAAGGTCAGTGAAGGAAACAGTGTTATTTTAGCAGTTCTAGAAAATTTTGCAGTCATTTAGAGGATCAGATGAATCATCTTCACAATGAATCGTCTTATTCTTTAACTTTCATAATTTCCTTTTTTCTAGTGGAGTTCCACAATTATGCAGAAACTTTTTAAACCTTCTTCTGTACTGACGCTCAATAGACACTTCCAAGAAAACTGAAGGAAAATGGGCTTTGGGTTTTTTAATATGATTTTTAAATTACTAGTTTGGGTTTAATTATCCATCTGTAGAAACTGAGGTAAGTTAGTGATTCCCTTCTGTAAAATCTGGTGTGCAAAATATGGGTGCAGAATTAATGAGTGATGACACATGAAGAATACCACATGGTTTATAAATATTAATTGTAAAATAAATCAAACAGCTTCCAAAAACATCAGAGGAGAACAAACACTTGTTACCTGTATGGAACTCTGTGAAATGAAACATTTAAAACCAGGAAATATTTTTTATATGGTACTTTTAAGTGAATTAAGATATTACACAGGATTTGGAGGAGAAAAAAAGAAAAAAAAACAAACACAAAACCCCCAAAAACCCTGAACCCAAGAAACCCCAAACCAAACTGAAAAAAAAAAAACCAAAAAACCCCTGGGCTATGAGTACTTTGGGAACATGATCTGCATATGATTACATTCCTTGCCATCTGGAGTCTATATTTTAATTTCTTATGCCCTCTGGAAATCTTCCAGAATAGTTCTTATAAAGAACTGAGTGGGGAGTGGCAAGCAGATAGAGGAAGGGCGGGGAGAATTTGACTATAGTGCCAGAAAATAAAGCAGTTGTATGGATAGTGTCATTGGCAATTCCCAGCTCTGTATGTAAGAGTAAAAGGGAAAACAGGTTGATTCAATTTGCAAACAATAGACATGTTCCTTTTATCTAGAATGTCTTCTTTCAGCATCATCCCAGCTGAACAAAAAAGCTGCTCTTGCAAGAAATCAAATATATTGCAGTATCAAAATTTCACTCTCTTTGTGGGATCAGCAGATTCTCTAGCGAAGTTTAAATTTGAAAGAATGTAAAACAGAAAATTTCTAATTTTTGTGGGTAGATTCGAAATTAAAATGAAACGAACATGAGGAATAGACTTCAAAGGGGAGATTCATTAAACAGAAGAGAGTAAAAACACAGAAAAACCCCGAAGGTATTTCCGAATTGTGGAATATAAAACCACCTCATTGTGAGGGTAAAGGAAAAGATACAAAGCTAAGCAACCATAAAGGTACTGACAGGATTCTGAAAATTATGGAAACTGTGGAAGAAAGGTAGGAGAAGGAAGGAAAGGAAGGAATTAAGAAATTTTATGACGAAGACAGAAGTGCAAGGGAACCCAACCCCCCTTACTTGGGCACCAGGAGAATTCTGGAGAGTAAAAAAGGGTTTGCCAGATGAAAATCCAAACCAACAAAATATGCTGTGGATAAAAAAAATACTCTGGAAAGACAGGTAAGAATACAGAACAGAGCTTTAATTTTTTTTTTCTCATAAGCCTGGGGATAGACACTCATAGAGAGGGGCTGATAATTCTAACTTAGAACCTAGAAAGTAAAGGGTATAACAGAAGAGGGTGGTATAAGAGATGAAGTGCCATAGACTTCTAATAGTTCAAAACAAAATAGTTGAAACTTTGTAACCAGCTATGTGCAGGACACTTTGAAGGAAAACTTCATAGATCTACATTCTTCCATAACAATTCCTAATGCTGCAAACAGTGATTGACACTGAGCTGCCTATCTGATAAACGAGGCATTTAAAATCTTTTAAATTCTTGAAGGAACATAGAGCAACAGTCTGAGAAAAAGGGATAGCAGTCAGCCCGTAATCAGCTATGTTCAGGAGACAGGAGGAGGGAAGCAATCCTAAGCCTCAGATGTTACACATTGGTACAAATGGATTTCTCTCTGTGTTTCTCTGCTGACTTTGAGAAGGCTTTAGATAAATTCCAACATGACTGACTGATGTGTATCCTCAGGGATGATAATGTTGATGCAGCACATCAACAGACAGAAGTCCTATAGAGGGCGCAGAGGGAAGCAATATAAGCAAGTTATGAAACACTGTGGTATTGAGAAATTAAGTGAGGTAGATACCAGGATTCTGGTTTAGGTTTGCAACCACTCTTCTGGCAGACAGGAGGGAGAATAAATTAAATAGCACTCAACTGCCAAAGAGGTCATCCAGGTTAACTGAGTTAATGTTAACATAGGACAGATTGATAGCCTGGTTTTTAATAGCTCTGACTACAGTGGTATTTCACTGCCTACAGCAAAATGTGTGACTCAGAAACTACAACCAGCAGAAAATGCTCAAATAGCAGCAGACAACCATATATATCTAAGGACCTTTTCTAGGACAACACCTTTATGCCAGTGATGCCTCTAGCCTGATACCCAAAGGACTAAATAGGCTGACAGTGTCTTACCCTGGGGGTGCTTGTTGTGGAAAGCAAGTGTGATGAAGAAGTTAAAGAGTATATTTTCTTTAGAAAAAGTCATTCAGGTAATTCTGCTAGTTTCTGCACTGTAGACAGCTGATTAATTCATCACCTAGGAGTGCAGAAACTATATGCATTCATGTATGAGTGTGGAAGATGAACACTTTAACTTGGAGTATCTGGATTTTTGTGCTGTTGGAAAATGCTGAACTTCATCTGTTACTCTTCAACACACCCAGCTGAAGAGAAGAGGTGGAAAAGAATTGAATTCAAAATGAGCACAGAGACATGAAATGCTAGACAGAGAAGTCTAGCAGAAGTTATTCTGCTAAATAGTCATCCAATTTTGTAACTCCAGCAGCTATATTGCAAAGTGAAACATAAAGAAAAATAGTCCAAATCCAAGACAGAATGGATACGTAACAAAATGGGCTTTTTGCAGCTCTTGTTGTGAGGGATGGAGGGCTTAGAGAATAGGCCCAAGTTGAAGACACTGAAGAACATAAATAGCATTATATTTCAAAGTGACTGCTTCTTTATTGCATTGCAGAAATCTTTGATTTCTGGGGCTGGGCTTTCTACACTGTTCATAGTTTTTCAAGAAAGCAACAAATAACATGTAATCTGTTTCTTTCATGACTTTGGTATTGCTTGTTGCACAGGACTTCCACAGTAAATCATTGTTTCACACCTGCTCTATCACCTCTGTACCTTTCAAAAACTTCTTAGCATTTCCAGAATCAGCCAGACATCCCAATTTGTTCATGGAGCCATAATTTCTGCCCTGAAGTTCCATATTAGCTGCCAGATACATGTAGTGTTTTATCCATAGTGCTTTAAATATACTGTGAGTTAGGTGGGGGAAAGCAGACAAAAATTCTTCCTGAGGCTTACTTTATGATATTCATCCTTAACTGTATTTGACAAGGCTGCTTGGAAGGGAAAATAACACATTGCCTACCTTGAAATCAAACATCTCTGTGCTTTATGGACATGTTCATTAAATTTGGCCAGATGGTGCACTCATAGAACATCTTCCACAAGTGGAGGGAACTGTAGCTATGGATTCTGTGCAGCAGGAAGTCTACTTACTTGTTCATTTCCAGAGATAAAACCCAGTATTTAAAGGGTGGCACTTTCACCAGTCAGTGTAGGCAGGCACTTGGGAACGGAACATAAATAACAGAAACCAACACTCCTCCATACCTTCCTAGTCTTGTAAGATGATTTGTGAAATTACAGTGCTAAGATCATCAATTTTTTGTGGTTTAAATGAAACTTTCTCTGTTTAACTTATAATTTATAGGAAAATATCACTTAGGGTATGCTTCATCCTGTAATTGTTGTGAAATGCATTTGAAACTAAAGACTTCAGCATTGATATTAATGTTTCACAGAGCACGGTGCTGGGAAGGGCAGACTTGTTGAGGTTGAGTGTGAATTTGGCATGATGCTCCTGTAGGAGCTCAGCTGACTGGTACTGCAAAACCTGCTGTGTAATTTGCAGTTGCAGGAAGGAAGAGTGTATCGTGTTTGTAAAATACCATCTGTTTCCATTCTGGAATCAGCTAACATTAAATTATTATTAAAATATGTTTTAAATTAGTTTTATATTGTTTCATGAAATTCTCATTAAGATGGTGTTTGTCAAAGCTAGACCAGAGAAGCAGCTTTTCTTTAAAAAACTTGATTATTCAATTCATTTCACACTCTCTAGAAGGTGAGAAGTTCATCTCACTGTGTGCACATTGAAAGGCTTACCTCACTGTCAAAGCTGCTTCAGAATTACTCAGGGGTGACTTTCTAGGGGTACAGCCAGCAGTCCGGAGCCAGGAGACCTGGGGTATGTTCCTGGCTGCTTGAACATTGACTTGCTCAGTGGTTGAGAAGAAATTGCTTACCTGTTTGTTAGGTGTCTTTTCAGTAGACAACATCTAAGTCACATTGTGAAGGTTAAGTAATCAAGAAAGGTTAAGATTGAGAAGAATTTGGATACTATTGGCTGGGAATACAATATTATTAATAATTCTTGCTCTAGGCTTTCAATAAATAAATTCTCTGGCAATTTGAGTGTTCAAAGTAAGCATCTTGCATCTTTATTACTTTATATCTTCAGTCGGGCTTAAATAGGTTTTACTTTATATATGAGTGCTCAGTTGTTTCCACCAAACTTTCTATTCTGTTATTACTCTTGGTGCTGGCTTTTTTGCTGTGGGAACGAGTAATCAGAAAAGTTCTTGAAAGCATGGCATCACTTTCAGAACGCAAATTCAATGGCCTCCAAATTTGTTCCAGTACAGCTGGAAGTCACCCTTCACAGAGCCAGCAGAATTTGTTGTAGGAATGATTCGTTAGGATACTGCTAAATTGATGTTCACAATCTATGAAAATTTACTCCAGTAATACTTCCTGTTCTGCTTATATTCCTGAATATTGTCATTTTAAAAAAGTCTCATTAAGCAGCTGTTCTTAGAAGTAGATGTTTTGACAGGGCTTATTTTAAAGCAACTGGATTTGCTATTTCCTTCCTTTTACGAACCTCTAAATTTCTTCTTCAAGCTTTTGATTAGATATGAGTGGTTAAGTCCAGTAGTTTTTTCTTCCATCCTAATTAGATTACTGGACATTTTAATGGAAACTTTTGTTTTGCTGTTTTAGAATTAAAATACATTGGGTTTTGTACATTTCTGTAAATTGAAATATAAGTATAGAATAGAAAAATCCCTTTTTTAGTATTCAAAGTGCAGAATTAATTTCCTCAGGCTCTGCACTTTGCAGTGCAGGTGTGATTCATTTGCTAGTAATCCCTATGGAAATGGACAGGTCTGTCAGGTGAACTGGACAGGAATCCTTCTGAATATGAAAGAAAAACTTCTTAGTTGATGATTTGTTTTATTCTGAAGGTATGAAGGGTAATGACACTGAGGGAACCAAAAAAACAAGTTTATTAGCACAGTGTTCATAAAGAAGCAGGAAAAAGAACAAACATAATCTTCATCATCTATGTTCCTATAAAAAATATAATTTTCAGATCTTGCATCCTTAAGCATGTGTTTGTATGAAGGCAATATATGGAAAAGGATACCTCGTTAGGCCCAGAAGCAGCCAGTAAAGCTTCAAGTGGGGACCTGGCCACCCTCAATGGGAAGGGTCAGACCTGCTGGGACATACACAGCTGTGCTCTCATGGAGTAAGTGACAGCTTGAATTAAACATTGGTTGGGGTGCCGTAGCCAGGTGACAGGTGTGCAGATTCCTGGTGATAATTAATGTTCTGATGTGTACAAAAATTACAAGTGAGGGTCAGGAGAAACTCTTGTTCTCTTCCAGTTTGTGAGCAAAGCAGAGAATCTCTCCCCTTCTCAGATGATTCTCTGAGTGAGACACACCAGCATTTTCCTGCACAGTGGAACTGGCAGGTTTTTATCTGTGTCTTTCTCATCTGGAAGTTTCATCTTAATCTGTTCTCATTCTTTGCATAATGAGCAGGCATTCACAATGTGTTTGGAAGAAGTGTTATTCTTTACAAGGTGCAAATGTCTCTAATCCTCTCCATCCCTGTGTCAAAAAGAAATGGCCTTACACTAGGCTTTTTGCTGACCCAGCTAACCAAGAAATTAATGTCCGACATAAAAAGTGAACTAGTAGCTTGAGACAAATAATCACAGGTGGAAAATAAGCTTGCTTGTTCCTACCCCTTATTTTTTTAATAAACAAGTGTCCTGTACTTCAAAACATTTTTGCTTTTTGTTTTTGGCTCATATATATGCTGGGCAAAAACCTGAGTGATTTACCACCTGTCTAATTGGACCACAGACTAAAACCACTAGCCTTTGAACATTGACTAAAAAGCAGGTTTTGAGCAGTGTAAATATCTGTAACTCCACTGTTATCTCTCTACCAGTGGCTTTTAATAAGTCATGCAATGTCTTTGTTCTGTGCCATTGATGTTAACTGAGAATATGCTAATGCCAAAAAATCTTCCCTCCATCCTCCAGTTCCAGTGTCAACACTGCAGAATTACTGCAGCATCCTCCGGGCAGAGTTTAAAAAGCTTCTTGACCATAATGGGTAGGAAAAAAATCACTGGGTGAGCCTCACTAATTCTTCAATTAATGAAGAATGGAGCCTGCACCACCCTCTCCTGGCCCTGCTCCAAGGGATGTGGCTCTGTGGAAGCTGTGATGGAGAGGACACTCCGTGGGGCAGACCAGCCCTTGCCTTTGCTCCAGGCCACAATGCCACACTGCCGGTAACACAAGGCTCAGCTCCCCAGATTTTAAGCTCTTTTTGGTAGTATCAGTCCTTCATTAAAATCAGCCAGAGCAGAAAGGTGATCTCAGAGGAGAGCCCTCAGCTCCAGCAGCTCTTAGGAACAGGCAGGGAACTCCACCAAATCAAATCAGGAATTCTTTCCTTCAACTTCCTTGAGTAACAGGACTCTTGAGCATCCAGCAAGGGATTTGTTTACGATATAAATACAATTGCTCTTTATTTTGATGAATGATTCAACTTTTCAGCGGCGAATGCTGAGCTATGAAGTTCCTGTAAATCCCCTTACAGTGTGTGGCCAACTGCTGTACAAAGACAGATCCAGAGACTCAGGATCACCTGCTGCATGACCACCAGCAGACACTGTTTAAATTATGTCTGTCCCTCTGCCAGGCTCCAAAGTTAAGGACACAGGCATGTGGTCTTTTAATGCTGGTTGTCAGAAAATACTACTGGATTATCCATGCTGGATGCTGTAATTAGAGTATTCAAGTCTCCAAGGCCTTATAAAGTGAAGATGTTGAAAGCTATTGGTAGTAAAGAGTTAGTATCATATTTAAGAGCAGCACTTAGGGCTTTTTTTGATCTGTGACAACTTTCTGAAGTAGAAGTCTCCTGTTTCTATGATTATTGTGCATTATGCTATTGGCTTTGGCAGTGAAAATGTACTTGTCAGATATGCTTTTATTGTAATCAGTTTACTGCTATTTTAATTCTGTGAGTTTGATGCAGTTGCCTGAAGTCCATGGCCTGTAATTTCCAAACACAATTAGGGTTCATCACTGGGAATGCTAGAATATTAACTTTCCTAAAAAACTTCAGTGGCCTTAGGTTTGTCACCGGAGTTTCCCTCCATATTTGATCTGACACATTGCTTTAATCAATGTAACCACTATCATACACTGGCATCTGGCATAAATAAGTGTTCAGACCCTGTAATGTAACCAGCTCTGCACTAAAAATTTTCTGTCCAAGAGAGCCAAGAGAGTTCAGCAGCCCTCTAGCCTTTCCTAATATTTCTTTTCTATGATCAAAACCAAGGCCACTTGCTGGCTGTCTTTCCACTGGATTTAAAAGATCTTGGATCAGGATGACCATGGGAATGAAGTGAGTGGAGAAAAGGACTGAGCGTACAACTAACTGCCCAGAGCTCAAAGTGAGTTCATTGAGGGTTGTTTGTGATGTACTATCACCAAAGGGGTATCAGGACCATACAAAGGTGATACAGAGACTCTATCATCAGAAGGTATGAAAAGCACTTTATTATTAGAAATTCACAGTTCTTATAGAAACAATGGTGGACCTAAGTTCTGATTGGCCTTTAGGAATATTTTCTCACCTACTGGTCAAGAAGGGACAACTCCTTCTTGTAAACATCTTTGACAAACAGATTGCCTGCCAGGTGCAGAGATTGAGATAATAATTGTTTTAATTCTTTCTCTGAGCTTTCTCACAGCTTCTCACAGCTTCCCAAGAAAATCCTGGGAGAGCTATGTCTCTCTCTGTTCAGAGGATATGTGATTACCACAATGTACCTTTGACTTGATTTGTGAAAAGAGGCTTTGAACCTGAGTGCTACAGACTATACCTGGGGCCCAGTTTGCCCATGGAAGTCTTAAAGGGATCCTGAAACTGGTTGAACATAAAGTTCATGGGAGGTGGTGAGTGACACTCCAAGTGAGTTAGAATCCCTGACTCCTGCAGTCCAGCTGACATAAGAATGAAGCACTGTTTCAGCTGGGCTAAAAGCCCTCCATTTCAAACCTGTTGCATTGCATCTGTTGGTTCCCAGTGTTTCATGCAGGAGCTGTTGGCAGGTATGACTCCGTAAACCTCAACTAATTCATGACTAATACTTGGCAGGGCAATGAAAAATTGTTTGCAGGAGTTTCCAGGCAGCACCAATACACAAGCATTTCCCTTGAAAGATGGTTGTGTCCCTGGAAGGAGTGTCCCCTTTTTAGTACTGGGGATATGTCCTACACAAAGGGTGATACTCGGTTTTGAGTGTTATAAAATACACCTCCGTTTGTAAACAGACTGACAGCTCCATATCTGGGTTGTTTCCACAGCGTATAGCTTTAAATCTGCCTGGATATGTGTCATTCCTGAGCTGACCCACATTGCTGGGATGCCAGCTTTGAGGGATTTTTCTATTCATCAGGCTGCTTTGGCTCTCAATGACATGAAGAGGTTAGGGATGATGTAGCAGCTACATTGCTGGAGGGGAAAATTAGTTTTTCTGAGTGTTGCTCTTTGTGATAAGGTGTTCCCTACTTGCTCATTACTAAAAAGGTTGTGGGCATCTACACATCTCTTGAACACTGCCAGAGCCTGGCAAAATTCAGTTGCCAAAGACTTTAAATTGTTCTCTTCCTTTGTTCTCATGCTCTAAGCATAGGCAATAAAAATATACCAAGTTTCTTTATGGTAGGCCAGGATCATGGCTTTCACTGATCATTTTCTTTTTATATACAAGAATTATTAATAGGTGCTTTCCTGCTATTTCAGTCTGACAATCTCACCCTAATCTTAAGAAAATTGTTTTCAATCTTGAGTTGACTTCCCAGTAAAGTATTCCTCTTTCTTGTCGGCCCAGAGACTTTGGAAAATGTGCAGAGCATTGAGGATGTGAATTTTTATGTGAATTACTTACTCTGATTTCAAGTTATCATTAAGCCTTGCCAGTGAAAATGCAAACAAAACCGTCTCCAGAGGATGGGGAATAGACATTGCTGCACATGGTAATCAGCCTCTCTTGAAGATTCATTTAATATCTTGTGTATTTTTTTATGAAATGCATTATTAATGTAACAAGATTCACAGGGAGAAGCAGCTGAATTGTAATTTCTGGGAAGATTCCTCTTCCTAGAGATGTCATTTTCATTATTTAAATCAATGCAGCAGGTCTTGCCTGAATGGGAGAGGGATGAAGTGAAGGGAAGGGCCTGTAGGTGGGGCACCGAGCCAGCCAGGAGCTGCCTCTGAAGGGAAATAAAAGTAGTCATACAGTAACTGAAGCCCTTTTGGGTCAGTATGCAGTCATTTGAAACATCATTACACTTTGTAGGATTTTTTTGCCCGGTACTAGAAGCACTTAAGAAAGCAGTAATTAACCAACACTTACACTGTGGAAAAGTTTCCTCTCTTGTAAAAATACTGCTTGTGAGCTGCTTTCCCCACTGCTGTTTTCCAGAGTGCTTCCTCAGTTCTCCATGGAGTTCATCTGCCTGGGCTGTGATTCCAGGGCCTACAGGAAAAGTCCCACATGTTTATATTGCAATTCTCTCTTATTTACCTAACTCTAAGTAAACCAGTCTACTTAATTAACACAGGCTCAGCCTCTGCTATATTTAAGACCTCACTCCACCAGTGGTCCCACTGAGATCAGTCTGGCTGTTCAGAAATAACAAAACACTAATACCACCAGCAGACTTTAAGCTCAACTTAATAAAATTACAGTGATACAGACTGCACATGCTCAAGCAACACTAGGTGCTTTGCATCTCTTACAGCACTGCTGATGGCAAACTTATTTTTAAAAGGAATTTAATTAATGCATATAAGCATTTAATTATGTTAATGAAACAAAAAATAGCATGTTACAGCTGAATTATAAATGCTTCATGAAGAGCATGATTCTCCTTATTCTGACTTCCCTGCTCCATCCCCACGCAGCCACCTGATGGGAATGTGTCCCCTTTTGTCTTCCTCTCACCCTCCTCTTCCCACAGCGGGTTGGAAGCTTTCCAGATGCCACTTCAGTGACCCCCTGGCCTGTGCATCCCTCCACTGGTGTGGATGGCCACCTGGCCTGCCTGGGCAGTGGCCTGGTGCCACTGAGACAGACACAGAACCACAGGGAGCTGAGAGGGAGCCGAAGTGTGCCTGCTGCATTTTGACACTCTGAAGCTGCCCAGTGGTGGGCTGCTGGCATTAATGTCTTTTTCCTTTTCCTTTGTTTGCCCAAGTTTGTCCATTACCTCCAATGGTAAGTCATGGAGACTACATCTGCCACCCACGGCCTTGCGAGCACTACAACCATGGGACAGTAGTGGAGTTCTACTGCGACCCTGGTTACACCCTCACCAATGACTACAAGTACATCACCTGCCAGTACGGAGAGTGGTTCCCCTCCTACCAAGTGTACTGTGTCAAAACAGGTAAAGGACTCTCCTATCCTAACAGCCCTCTCTTCTTAGAGCCCCTCATTTCAGAGCAAATTTGTAGGTTGGCAATGCCTGGTGAATTTTGTCTGTTTCATGGTTAAGTGATAAGCATTGATTTTAAGATGCTGCTATTTTCAAACTCCGTTTCAAGATTTTCAAAAAGGGTAAATATAATGTATTCCCAAGATTCTGAATGGTTCTAAACAATTTTTATCATTACCTCTTCAAATTTTTTTTTTAACATTTCGATATTTTATATGTGTGCATGCTAAGGTTATGATTGCATGTATAAAAGATTGCATTTCCCAGTCAGGGGGAAAAGGCAAGATCCAGTCTCTGTGACAGCTTTATGTTAAAACCGCTTTAGGTACATGGCAAAGGGTTTATGTGTGTTTCTACAAGTTGCATATAAAAAATGTGCACTTCTGAGTAGTGTTGAATATAAAATAACAACGGGAATATACAAGCACAACTCTTGTATTGCCTTTCTGTTACAGAACAAACCTGGCCAAATACACAGGAGACCCTCCTGACTACATGGAAAATAGTGGCATTTACTGCTACCAGTGTTTTATTAGTACTGCTACTGGTTATTTTAGCCAGGATGTTCCAGACCAAATTTAAGACACATTTCCTGCCACGGTTTGTACCGGTTTCTTTCTTATTTTGAAGGTTGAGGGCCTTGATTCAGTTTTCACACTCAGCACTCCTTGCTGGACAAATGGAGCAGCTCTTGAGCCTTGCAGATACTTTATTCTGCTCCGAGAAGAAGTCCCTGAACCACTAGTGCGGAAGGACACCCCCAAAAACCTGCAGTAGTCCCTTCACGCAGCTAAGATGAAAGGCAAAATTTGCCAAATTCACTCTGGGAGTAATTACTGCTCTTCTATTGAGAGCTGCTGCTTCTGCCTGTAAAAATAGCTGACAATATTTTTAAGTACTCGTTTTCAGGTGCTGGGGGAATTAATTTTTTAACTATGTGGACATTACTTAGTAGTGTAAGTTTTAAGAAAGAATTTCTTATTTCTCTATGGACAAATTTATATTAAAGGTTTGCTTTACCTTCATTGGTGTTATTTTCATTACGATTCATAAACATCTCCTGCATCTTCCTTTATTTCCATAAAATATCCTGGACCTGGGAGCATTTGTCATTGATTGACATAGTGTTCTCCGTGAGGAAAGCCTATAGCCTGGACTTGTTAAGCTTACTAAAATGGTTTTCACTCCTCTCCTTTTCAGATGTTTTCATGTGTTAAAGGTACTAGGACCTCCTGCCTGGACTATACTGTGTTTAACAGGATACTAAGCAGAAACTTTAGGGTTTAATGGACCTTCCCAATTAATAGAAATGTTTTGCTTAAAAAAGAAATCAGCTTAATACTGGTTAAGGAAGCCTCCATCCTTTGAAAGCAAGACCTGAAGGAGGCCACAAGTTTTGCCATCAAACCCTTGTCACCCAGCAGTGGTGATCTCAGCACCCATTTACTTGTGCTGTAAACACTTTTGTGCTTTAGCATACATTTTGCCAGGGGTTCAGACACTTTTGCCTGGTGAACTACATCTGTGGTCTTATATCCATGACACCTACTGTGCAGAGCACAGCAAATGGTGCTCCTTATCTCTTCCACATACCTGTTTACTTTCCCTTCTTGGAACTGTTCTTCCTATTACCAGTTTCATTTTTTCCAATTGTAACAGATTCCACCTGTCATAGTTTGGCAAACACTTTTGTGAATGTTAATGACCCTGTAGCTTCATTTGGCATTACTAGAAAGTACTGTGTTTACTGGAGTTCAGCAGTTGCTCCGAGGTGCTGCTGACATGCTTCTGCTCTCTGTGATAACCTTTCTGTGTTTGACATAGAGGCAACCAGGAGGGCTCCATGGGCGACCCTGACTTTGTGGTGGTGGATGGTGTTCCTGTCATGCTGCCTTCCTACGATGAAGCTGTCAGCAGTGGCTTGAATGCCCTGGCACCCATATACTCAGCTGCTGCAGACCAGAGGCATATTTTGCAGACAGAAGATCAGAATCCCCCTGCTTACCCCGGTCCCAGGATTCCAGACATGCAGCCCAGTGAATTTGAGACCTGTGACAGTAGGTTGGGTTCCTCTGCACTGCTCCAAAGTTTGTACCCATCCCTGACATGCCAAATGGCAGGACTTCCCGACTCAGATCGAACTGACGTATCCCACAGCACTGACGGGGACGCTGTATCCACAAGTCCCCGGATCGATATCACAGATGGTGAGTCTTGCATAGGTGCAATAGGTGAGTCCATGGACAGGGGACATAATTTGTTTGTAGGAATTCTACAGTTTTAGGAATTCACCCAGCTGATTCACTCCTGCTTTGTCCATGGTTTTGTCTACACCTTAATTTGAAACTTTTTTTAAAATCATAAAACTCCATGGTTATAGAATTTCATGTCTATGATATGTCCTTGCTAGCTGTGGTGCATGTGATTTGAATGCCAGGCCAGAAGGCTCCTGTCCATACCCCAGTCTCACCAACAGGGATGTCAGCAAACACTTGTGTACAGCAGCAAAGCCAACCCTCATCTTGCCTGTGCTGATCTGTTCATCTGCTCCTCAACTCCTACGTTCACAGCTCCCTCACATACCCTTTCACAGCAAATAACAGGATTTTCTTCTCAAAAAAGGAAATAGATCATATTTTCATACTGGGCCAAAATTAGCAGCCTTTATTAACAAACTCATCATGTCTGTGCATCCAACAAAATGTTCCTTCCATCTGAGGCCTCCATGCCTCCATGCCTCACATGCCTCCATCTGAGGCATGTGACCCTTAAGCCATGGACACGGAAGTCAGAGCATAAGGAGAACATGCCATAAGTCCATGTGCCAGGAGGGAGCTTGCCATTTATTACTGCCCGCCTTTAAATCCAACATGAGCATGTACTGACACGATTTCATGGAGTTCTGGTTGGTGCTGCTCAGCATGTTAAGGAAAGTGGATGGCTTTCCTTGGGGACATTTTGAGGGAGAGGCTTATATTCCACTCTCCATTGTCATTGAGCTGAAGCCCAGTGTCCTAAATTCAGTGTGGGTGAAGGTCTGGGTGGAGGAAGTCTTCTGCTTCAGAGGGGTTTGGATAGTTTTAGTGGTATCAGAAAGGGAACAGGAGACACAGGAGGAGAGGAAGAAATTACAGGGCTGCCAGTTAAAGTCCCTTCCACCTCTGAATGCTGCTTCAGTGATTAATGTAGTAGCAAGGATGTTTGCATTTAGGTTTTTGTGGTCCTAACTTATTGGAGAAAAATCTGTGTAGTTTTAGTTATCTAGTTTTCATAGAGGTGTTAGAGTCTGAGCGAGTCTAGAATTGGCAATATCCCATGTCTTGTTCAGATATTTGCAATGTCCATTTCTGGTTTTGAAAAATTAGTAACAATTATACTTTGCAAAAGCAAAAAGGGAAATTGCAATCAGCAGTCAATGCTATTCCTTTGTTTCTCCTAGAGATTCCCTTGATGGAAGGAGACCCTTAGCCTGCGCTGAGTCATGTTCTCATCACATTGTACTGTTGGGTGACATGAATCGTGAGGATTCAGAGATAGAAAAGACTCTCTGTGGATTTGGGGAGCGTGTTTTCCTATTTATCAATCTTCCACGCGATGATGTCACTGGGTTGGGGATATGTCTTAATCCACAGTGGGGATAACAGCGTCAGCATTCGGAACAGCAGCAGTTTTATGAATGAATCCTGGGGATTTGATGAGAGCAGATGTAGAAAAAGAACTGCAGCTTTTTAGAAGTGAAATGTATATCTGCATCGCAGAAAGTCATATGGTTCTGTAAGAAATGCTATTGGATTTTGATACTAACTGCCTCACAAAAGCATGTCAAAATATGTAAATTTGCTTATAAAGACTACTTTAAATGATCTATGGGTCTCTAGTTTATGAAGAATCCTTTCAAGTTTAAAAAATATCAGTACTGAAACACGCACAAAAAAAGGGGAAAGATCCTCTTTGGCTTTCCTATGATAACCAGGAAGTTTTTGATTTAGTTGTTGGTGATTTTGCTTCAGACCATGTCTGCAGAAAATATAACAGAAATTATGGGATTCATATATACTTTGATGTACAATAGTTTTAAGTGTATATATATATATATATATATATACATTTATATTTATCTTCAT
>JAYDZK010000169.1:17429141-17441759 GCA_034509185.1 Euphonia xanthogaster
CTGAGAGCCCCTTAATTTAAAATTCATAGCAATTTGGAGGGGTGGGGAGGGTTTGCATTCTCCATTTCAGGGGAGGCTGCTGCCTTCTTTAGCAGGCACCTGTTTTTCCAAACCAAGACAGCTATGCAACCACTTATAAGTACTTAGTACAGGAGTGACATAGGTATAAGTAATTAAAGGTACATAACACAGATTAGTATGAAAATAGGCTCTTTGGTGTCATCTCTGGCCCAGTTGATTCCATAAAAAGCAGAACAGCTTAAGAAGGAAAGAGTAAGAATTTCCTGTCTAGATATTCTCATTGTCTGGTGGGAGACCAGGGGACATCAGGGACAGAAGCAGAGTTCACAAAGAGGAGGATCCAGAAGAAGTGATCTGGATAGGAGAAGGGTCCACAATGTGGTGTGACTTGCAAGCAAGAGCCGCCTTAGGCACTTAATTCCAAAACAGGCTGAGACTTAGGCAACCCCAAGAGAGTTGAGACTCCTTTTATTTAATAATCTTAAAATATGGCCCTCAGTGCTGCATTTCTAGCTGTCCAGATTAGGTGATGCTTTGGTTAAAAAGAGGTATATTGTCGATCCAGTGCTTTAGGCTCCCATGTCTCCCATGCAATGTTACTGAATCCCCAGCTCTCTCCTGTGGATATGGCCATCCAAAAGTGAGCTCAAGAGTTAGCTCAGAGGTGGTCACTTTTTCAAATAGCATCAATTTCCAGAAATGTTATCTAAATGTAACACCTAAATTACTATAACCTAAATTACTATATTTTTTTAAAAATAAAAGTTACCCTGTCCTCCCTTTTACCTCCCCTTTTCATTCCTGGGTTGCTCTTGAAGAATTACAGTAACAGGCAAATAAATCACTTCAGTTACCGATCTATCATTCAATCCTAACTTCTTTAGGAAGCCTAAGTATTCCACTTAGTATAAGGTAATGTAGGAAATGGAATGGAATGGTCATTATAAATAGAATAATATGAGTGGAAGATCATCTGCTTACAGTTATCTGGGGTCACATTACGTGCAGATCAGAGAGTCAGCTGTACTGGAGGTAAGAGACAGAGATGTGCTGGCTCTTTCCACCTGAAAAAAACCCAAAAGAAACAGCTCAAGAACCAAGCAGCTAGCAAACACAAATGTTCATGTTTCTTAGACTGAGATGAGTCAGTCTGACAATCTCCTAAAGATTAAATGCAGCAAAGCCCATAAAAGTTGCCTCCTGCACTCTGGCTGCACCCCTCAGTCTAGGTTTCCCGGGCCTGACCCTCTCCCATGGAATCATGGAATAGTTTGGGTTAGAAGAGACCATAAAGATCATCCAGTTTCAACCTCCCTGCCACGGGCATGGACACCTTCCACAAAACCAGGATGCTCAAAGCCCCATCCATCCTGGCCTTGAAGTGGTATCCACAACTTCTCTGGGAAACCTGTTCCAGTGCCTCACCACCTTCACAGTGAAGAATTTCTTCCCAACATCTAATCCAAACCTGATCTAAATTCTGTCAGTTTAAAGTCATTCACCCTTGTCCTATCACTACATCCTTTGTAAAAAGTTCTTCTCCTGCCCTCTTGTGGGCACCCTTTAAGTACTG
Source organism: Euphonia xanthogaster (assembly GCA_034509185.1). Classification (NCBI taxonomy): domain Eukaryota; kingdom Metazoa; phylum Chordata; class Aves; order Passeriformes; family Fringillidae; genus Euphonia; species Euphonia xanthogaster. Next base: position 17,430,736 of record JAYDZK010000169.1, read on the forward strand.
GAAGGCACTCTGAGGTCTCCTTGGAGCCTTCTCTTCTCCAGACTTAGCAACTCCACCTGCCTCAGCCTGTCTTTACAGGAGGGATGCTCCAGCCCTCTAAGAATCTTTGTGACCCTCCTCTGGAGCTGCTCCAACACTTCACTTCGTTCTTCTATTGGGGCCCTAGAGTTCTGTATCCAGCAGCCGGTCTTGGAAAGCCAGGGAGGGTTTCCATTCTGCTGGGGAATTTACCTTCCAGTGCTTCTTCCCTATTGATTCTACCTTTTTTTGTTTGGTTGGTTTTGTTTGTTTGTTGTTTTTGGGTTTTTTTGCCATTTCATATCCACATAATCACCACTTCCCTCTAGTCCTAACCCCTGCGGCCCTCCCGTTCCCTGGCTCCGCGTGAGTGAGCCACTCAGCCACACCACTTCTTCCCGCTCTCCCTGGGGCGGTGCTTCTCCCGCCGGACCCGCGCCCCAACCATTCCCGGCAGGTGGAGAATGCCCTCCCGCTCCAGCCGCCCAGTTTGTATGTGGGAACAACGCGGGGAATGGAGAACAGGGAGGCTCTTCCCAGCCGGGTTTCCGTGCGAGGCTGCTCCGCCCCAGAGCGCTGGCGGTGGCATCGGGACGCAGGACCTGGATGCGGGAGAGAGCGACAGCCTTACACGGGTCCGTCACAGCCCACAGCACTCCAAGGGTCAGTCTTCACCCTCTCTTCCCACCTTCGGCCGCCCCTCTTTCTACTGTCCCTTTAAGCCGCCAAGAAATGAGGTTTCCAGCCCTAGAAGAATGTTTTGGCAGCAGGGTTTCACTTCGAATTTTTCAGAGCACTATATAACTTGGCACTCATTCACTTTCTCGGCCCGAGGAGGACAAGGATTACTACACTCTTTTTTTTTTTTTTTTTTAATGGGGGAAAAAATAGATCTGCTGGGTACAAAGTCCCTAAGAGGCACAAAGGTGTTGGAGGTAGGACTTGATAAGACAAGACTACATCTGCACCTGGCCTTTGAAGAGTCCAGTTTGTGGAATTTCGACAGTTCACCCTGGACTTCAGTACTTGAGCATCAAGTGTTTTGCTTTTGCAGACACCCAGCAATGCCCCAGTCTGGCAGGGCTGACTGGCCGGCATCTAAACTGGCTAACCCATGGCATAGGTGGTGTCAGGCAGGCTTGTAGCTCCGACCTAGCATAAAGCACAGCAGCGTTGTAAAATGGAGCAGTGAGCTGTTGCTGTATTTCTTCAATTCCATGACTGGGAGCATTCACATGGGTCATGGGAGAGTTCATTCCATCAAATCTCTGCCCAAGGGTGAATGAGACATGTCTTCCTCTTAATTGGCAACAGGCTAATTTTGGCTGTCTCCAGCTTCATTGTGAAGCTTTGTCATTATGCAAGAACTTTCGGAAGCTGAGTAAGGTGGTGAAAGACAGGAACTAGAGGACAGGGCTAGAAGGACCTCCACAGTATTCTCTAAGGATAGTTTCTGGGTTGAACACATGCATAATGAGAACATGGAAGCAGCCCAGAGCAGATCTTCTTGCTTCCCTCCCTTTGCCCCATACAAAGCACCCCCCAACCCCTCATTAGGCTGAAACATGATTTAGAGAATCTTGAACATTATTCACTCAGTTGGAAAAGCTATAACAGAAGAGGAGAGTGCCTCCTGTCCAAAGTAACCAGTGCTTCCACAGTTAGTGGGTATGAGTGTGAGAAAAAGGTTTGGTGTTGCATTGCGAAGAAAACAGAGCTGACTCTAGTGGTTTTACTTGACAGAATTATGTGCAAAATAAAGGCATAGCTAGCTTTCTCTATGGAAAGAGCTGGGTAGGGAGAGAATTTAAAATATAACCTGCATAGGGATTTCTGTTTTGGCAGTCCCTTGGTGTCTGACTGCAGGTCTTTATGGATTCAGAGATCAGGCGCATGTTCTTCTAGATGCACTGCATGGAGTGTGTCACTCAGTTGCCTGCTTCCACTCTATACACCTTTCATCAGCTCAACCTGTGTGACAGCTGTTCTTCCTGGTTGGGTTGGGTTGGGACTATCTTGTGTAAGGATAATCAGTGGATAAGCAATTGATCTGGGATGTATATGTGGGTGAGCCCTAGGATGCTCCTGCTATGCTGGGAATCGATGGAACAGCTCCCTCACCAATAGCCTCCCACAGGAATGGTTTCAGGAAGGCCACCAGCTCCTTTTCTATCTTCTTTACTTGGTAGGTCTTCATTGCATCACAGGTTTGACAGTCCAGAGTTTTGTCAGCCATACCAGTGAGTGAAATTTTCACATTTTTCTCCTCCACTACCAAGAACAAACTCAAATTCATTCAGATCTAAATCCTATTTCAAATAAATTCAAACATCTCGATTCCAAGAAAGTCTGGAGCGGTTTCTAATTTCACCTAAAAGCTGGGCAGATGTTATCTCTCTTTGTAGTATATTATGGTCCTGTTGTCACTGGACATTTGCAGCTTGTTATCTTTTGATTGCTTTTTTAAACTGCATGTGCAAAAAAAATACTTGAAAAAGCAAACATCTCTTTTATAATTTCTTCCATTTAGCTCCACATATTCAGGAATCTGTTTCCATACTTTTTAAATAGTTCTCTAATAAATAGTGTGCCCAGATTTGGTCCCAGAAGTGCAGGAGTGGTAACCGTGTCATTCCCCCTCGGGCTGATCACTGTTACTCATCTTTGCTGACTTCAGGCTACCAAACCATTACCACTGTTTTATGCCTGACAACTGTTTCACAGGCATGACAGCACTGATGAGCTTTATAAAAAGGTGAGACCTTTAAAAAAGACTGTACAGAGCTCTGCCTGTGACCCCAGGACTTACAATCTTCAGACTGTAACTGCTGCTTCTCCAGTTTGCCAAGAATTGACTACTTCCTGAAGGATTTCTCATCTGTGAAAGCTGGCTTCCTGTAACTTAAAAATTTGACTGTCATTCCTAAGACTCCTTTCCTATTATCACTTTGATCTTTTCCAGGTGAGAGCTTAAATCCTGGCTGCTTCTAATTACCCTGCAAACACAAAAAAAGAACATTGTGTCCCTGGGCTAAATCTAGTTTCTGAAAAACACAGTCCAAAGTTATAGCAAAGAGGGAGAGGAAACTAACAGGAAGGAGAATTTTTTCCCCCCAGGCTGGCTTCTGGTGTAGACCAGGCAGTTCTCACATGACGGGTTTCAAAGAATAAGGAAAACATGGGCTCAAGATGTGAGGTAAGAATCCCTGAGTGCCCACAGGTGGTTTGTGCAGCCTAGAATGAATGTCACTGCTGGTAAACAACAGTAGCAAAAACTTTGGAAAAACAAACCCCCACCAAATGAAAAGCCCCCAAACCTTCAAATGAATCTTCATTGTCCTCACTAAAACTGTATTTCCTTAGGAGCTGGAAGACTGGTTGTTGGTCCTCTTTGAGGCCTTGCTGAGGCTCTTTCTGCCTTCATGCTGTCCTGTGACACACAGGGCAGAGCAGGGCTGCCCAGGGCTGGCTCATGGACCAGTGCCCAGTGCTTGGGCCATACTAGGACAAACAACCCAGCTGGCTGCTGGGCCGGGACATGAACAGGCTGGCCCAGCTCACCAGGGACACACTCAAAACTGTGCTAGAGACTAGAAACAGCTGAGCTAGGGCCAAAAGCTGAGGTCTGGGGCTAGGACCCTCTGTCAGCATATTCAATTTACTCTTGTCCTCCACAGAGCAGCCCAAGCATGTTTTAGTCTCTGTTTTCAAGTTTATTTTCCTGTCCTTTTGGGGACTGCTCTCCTGTAAAGTTACACTATAATTAGTGGAATCATATCTGTCTTTGTGTGTTTGCATCTCATTGTATAATCTGATGGGATATCAAAACAACCAAATAAATACAAACAGAAAGAAAGTAGATCATTACACCCAAACAAGTACTGGCTTTTATTGTCCTTCTGCTCTGTCAGGTCATTAAATGCCTTACTGCCTTATGCTTTTCTCCATCAATGATAGGAGCTGTCACAGTGCAAAATTACCTTGTAAGATGCTTCCTGATTTTAAGAGGAAATTTGCTATATTTGATTTAAGCATCCTGGCAACTTAAGGGAGAAACTGAGGAGCGGGATGGGGCACATTCATCAATTATCTGATGAATGAAATAGTTGAAATAGTTTCTATTTTAAATCTTAATTGGCTAGAGGAGCCCCATGACAAAAAGTGTGTTTACACTGCACAACTTTTTATGAGCACAAATGCATATACTGTGATGGCCTAAAGCCCAGTCAAAAGCTTGGAGCTTTATTTTTGTTTCATTTAGTAGATTTTATCTAATCAGATAACATCAGCAATACAAATTTTCACAATAGCAGTTGGCCTTTATCTGACCAAAGAACAAAGGCTTCCTGTTTTGCAATATATCTTTCAAGATCTTTTTTATGACCGAAATAAATATTACAAACTTCTTGTCAGTAGGCTTTCTGTTAGATTAAAAGAAAAAGGATGCTCTTTGAAGGTCTTTGTGGGTTTTTTTCCTGAGAAATTTTACCAAGCACCAAATACAAACAGTCCTTCACAGTCAGTGAATATCACCAGCCTCTGGGAAAGATAATCATAATTTTTGCCATGAGCGAGGAAAATATGAATGATACCAGGGCATCAGACAATGATATTTTGTTCTGCACTTTCTCCAAAAAGTAGGAATGATTCTCATTTCTCTACAGAATTGTGACCTGGGAATATAAAGAGAATGCTCCACAAGGGAGACTCCTTTGGATGGCTGGAAGGTGCCCAAGATCTGAAGAAGGAGATTGAGACATCTTTGTCTATTCGGGTGAATTTTCATGGGTTTAGACAGCAATTGCACAGCAACTTCTCCAGCACTTTTTTGTTGGGGGTGTGGAAAGAGGAGCAACAAGTGCTTTCTAAATTTTCATAAGAGAGTTGCTGCTCTGCCATGAATAACAAAAAGACACAGTCTGAGCCCTCCTTTTCAGCTTTACTCCAGGCCCTGCTTACTGACAGTCCCTCTGGGTGTCCTCAGGCCAGCACAGCGATGCTGAGATAGACAGGCTCTCCTACAGCATCCACTCTCAGGTACTGCCAATTCCCATCCTCCTTTGCTGTGGTTTGAAACCAGGTGAGCAAGATCAGGTTTTAAAACAGTGAGTACAATAGAGAAGATCAACTCCAGATGACTCAAAGCTTTCCCACTTTTCCCCTTCCCTTTACTACTTACCCTTTCCAACATCAGTGCAGTAGAAGGAAACAAAATCTTGCATGCTGGGCTCTGGTTCTCTGAACTTCAGTGCTCCAGTTTTCAGTAACGAAAATTTTCAATAATTGTCAGGGCAAGAGGATATAGACTCAATCTCCACCAGGGAGGTTCAGGTTGGACACTCAGGAAGATTTTTTTTCACTGAAAGGGTGTTTAAACATTGGAAGTGGCAGCCCAGAGAGGTGGTGGAGTCACCATCCCTGGAAGTGTTCAAGAAACAACTGGATCTGGCAATTATTGCTATGGTTTAGCTGACATGGTGGTGTTTGGCCAAAGGTTGGACTCAGTGATCTTGGTGGTCTTTTCCAACCTTAAAGATTCTGTGACTCTGATTCTGTGAACTGAGCATTTACACATCCCTTTGTCTCCATGTCCCTGCACAGATAGGTAATTGAATGGGATGATCCTCATTTTGTGGGAAGAATATTCTTCCCAAAAGGTTTTACATGCTAATGTACAGTGGTGAAGGGTTGCATAAACTGCTACATGATGGGATTCTGATAATTACAAACCTTTGCTGACTTCGGGAGAGCAGTAAGAGGCATTTCTCAGTGCCAGCGTCCCTCTGCTGCTCATGGGTTCAGGGAAAAAGGTAATAACTTAGGCAGAAAGGGAGCAAAGAGTTTACAAGTGAAATCTTGCTTGACACTAAACCAGAGCAAAGTTGGAGTGTGACAACTGCTAAAAGATTGTTAGATGGTTTTTTAGCTCACAAAAATGTGGAAAAGCAGGTCAACATAAAAGAAAAGATGTCTAAAAGTATTTCCCCATTTTCTTGTATTCTCATAATAAAAATAAAACGACATTTTAAAATTTAAAACCAAATTTTTCTAATTCTTGCACTCTAAACATTCTGAGATTTTCCTAGCTGCCTAATGTACACATATCCATTAAATATTGACATTTAAAGTATTTTCTCTTTGTCACTCCTTTTGATGATGCTGTGATTTTGCCCAAACTTTAAAAGCATCCATCTAATCTGGAATGCAAATGTAAATGTCTGAAGATAAATGTAATTTAAAACTATTTGTGCTAAACACCTGATATCAAGGTGTCAAGAAGCAGCAATATAGTAGTTATCAAATATTAAAAATGTAACTTGGTGTTTTGTGTTCATAGTTCAAGCAAAAAGAAAAGTAAAAAAGTAAACAAGATCTTGAATGACCTGCTGTATGTTTAGCTGTGTCTTTTTTTAATAATCTACAATATTTTGTAGTCACAATAAACATTATATAGTTTACTGCTTATGAAGTCCCCTTTAAAAGTGCATGCTAGGTCAAAAAAGAGGTTAGTAGGTACAATTATTTTTTAGTACTTGGAATTATTCCCTATAGAAGAAGTTAAAATTTCTTCATGATTATTTTAAAGTGCAGTACACAGACAACCCCTTTAGGGCTAATAAATTGCTCTGTTCTTTACTATGCTCAATAAAAGAGAGTTTTGATGCTCACTGCCTGCAGTTTGATTTCCTTTGCAGCACATCCTAAATTCCATAGTGAGACAAAACATGAATGAAGTTTGAATGCCAGGACTTCAGACATCAACTATTATCGTACATCCCTAATCTCTTTAACTTTCAAGGATCAGAGCTTGTCTCAAGCACATGAGACTGTCTTAAAAATTACAAGATCACTATTTTAAATTGTGAGCTATGTAGGTTTCCCACTTAGTGTTTGAGCCTCAAGGGTGAAAATTCACAGCCTCATTCCAGCAGTCAAAGCTGCTACAAGTGAAGGTTTTAATATAATCAGGTGACTTGGAGAACATCACCAAAAATGTTTGATACAGTGGGGTCATGTCAGTTATAGGACTGGATTGTGTTGTAGTATCCTTGTACTTTCTATGGAGCAGATAGTCTCTAAAAATTGGCTGGATCTTTCCTTTGGTTTTTACAGTGGGAATGTCGTAGTGGCTTCTACTGACATACTTTCTGATTTCTCAGAAATCCCATTGTACAGCAGCAATAAGCATAATTTAAATTTAATTTAATAGTTCAGTATTCTAGATGAAGTTGATGAAGTTTTGTTCTTGCCCTTTAAAGAGGGAGGCGTGCACAAATCAGAAGAGTAATTGCTCAAAGCTCCACTGTTTTCCTCTCTGAAGTAGATCTACTTTGCAGACATTAGATGGGGGTTTGGTTCTACAAGAATTCACACTTATCAATCTTTAAGCAAATTGTGCTGGAGGACACAAAAAATCACCCATGAAGTCATCATTTCATTTCAGTAAATGCTTGGCTAAAAGCAGAAGCAGATGGTTGCGATCTTAGTTAGAAGGCTAGGAGTTTTTTTAAAACTACACTACACAAACAACCACTTTAGGGCTAATAATTTTCTCTGTTCTTTACCATGCTCAGTAAAAAAGACCTTCCTTGCTCTGAAGACGTTTTTGTCTCAGATAAAAAGGGCAACAGGCAGACAGAGGGCATAATGCAAGAAAAATAGAGAGTGGGAATAAATAGATTCATCAGTAAGCTGCATAAATTGTGCTATGCACCTTTTTGTATAATTTAGGAATTTACAGTTTGGGAAATAAAGTTTTTCATAAAACATGAAATCTTGTAGCACAGTTTCAGGCTACTGCTTTTGTTTTGTTCCATCACTGTTAGTCTTGTTCCTGGCTATACTTTTTAAACTATTTTACAGCCATTTCCAGAACAACTTCACATTGCCAGGTTAACCTGAGGCTCAAGGAGCCCCAAAAGAGGTTCCCTCTTTAAGAACTCATGGCTTTTAGGCACCTCTGTGTGATAACAATCTGAATTCCAAACAGGTGACAAGGAAAAGAGCAGCATTTGCCTGCTCTGATGATATGACTGAGTGGCTGCACTTTTACTTGGACAATCCAAACTGTTTTAGCCTTTTTGGAAAAACTAATTTAGGAGTTAAGCTAATACACCATCATTACCAGTTCCATGGTGCAGATTAAATACCTAGGCCAAGATTTTTACTCTTACCTGGTGGGCAGGTAAGATTGATTTAGGGCAAATTTGGGAGAAAACCTCCAAAAGGGCCCCCCCAAAAAGCAAGCCCACACAGCCCCTCCCCCCAACCAGTTTGGGAAGAATTTCCTCAGAGAGAAGTGGAAGAAAACCTGTTTATTTAACAGGCCAAGCACTCCCCAGCACAACAAATGAACAATACCAGATGACAAAACTCATTGGCCGCTCTGAAGAGACGACAAATTCAGAAAGTCACTCCTGGATGTGGTTACTCTGTTATCAATCCCTCTGGCACTGGGAAAGGCTGCTGCCCAGAGTAGACCCTCGTAGGCCACAAAATGCAAGCTCTCAGTGCTCCCCAGGTCCCAGTTCGGAGCAGGTTCAAAACGTTCCAAGAAAAAGGGAAAGAAAAACAGCCCAGGGAAAACTCAGACTGCCTCAGCTAGCTGAACTAACTAAAAAGCAAAAGGAGCACTGTGTTCTGCCCTGTCCTTGCCCAGACAGCAGTGGAATTCTGTGTTCAAGCAGACTGTGGGGGAGAGTGCAACTGATAACGAAACTCCATGCTTTTTCCTTCTCCCTCCTTTCACTGTCAGAGCCAGTCTTGAAGGCACAGGATATCATATCCAGCATAAACAGAACACGTGATTTGACATACAAGTATCATAATGTCAGCCTAGGACAGGAACATAAAGGAGAGTTACTTTTTAGATTTTAGGAGGTCCTCACATTTTTTTGGGGTACATGTTCTGACCAAACAGACTATCAGGTGATGCTTGTTAGATTTCAGAGAAAGGATAAATCCCAAATCACAAGTCATTTTTAGGGTGACATTAGTCCTCTATTCTACAGCTGTTAAAATGTGCTCTGAAACTCACTGCAAAACCAGCCAACTCCTGAACTAATTCTCGCTGTTGTCACTTTTTTTCACATAGGTTCATGATGTTGTGCAATCAGCTCCTCCTTTTCTTTGGGCTGTCACTAGCTAGGGTGTGCATCTAGAAGGTGCTACTCAGAAGCCCAAGTCTCCATATATTTTTTTCTGCAGCCTCACAGATGTTCCACCTGTGCCAAAGGATACAGTGACGCTTTTCCTGACTTAAAACTATATCAGAAAAGTGATTTCGTTCCCACTGCTGGAGCACTTGTGGCTGTTGGAAAATGGAACCCAGTTAGTCCATCCTGTTACCATAGGAAAAAGAGCATTCGGGAACCTGCCAAACCTTCATATCTTAGACTTGGGAGACAATAAGATTCTTCAACTGCATCTTGATGCTTTTATAGACTTGCTAAGCCTGACTGTTCTCCATCTGTTTCACAGTTCCCTTGGAGATTTCATCCTGGAAGAATGTTACTTTCAAGATTTGAGATCCTTGGAAGAATTGGATCTTTCAATGAATGAAATCACAAAACTTCATCCCCACCCCTTGAAAAGTGTGAACCTGAAATTCAACAAGATATCCAACTTTTGTCAAACCAATCTTACCAGCTTCCAAGGAAAACACTCTTTATTTTTTAACCTCAGTTCTAATCATTTGTACAAGACAGAAGATGTGGCCTGGGCCAAGTGCCCCAATCCTTTCAAAAATATTACATTTAGCTCACTAGACCTTAGTGACAATGGCTGGAGCATAGAGAGAGTCAGTATCTGTACAAACCATTGAAGGGACTCAAATAACTTCTTTAATATTTAGCAGTCCTATAATGGGTTCAGGATTTGCCTTTGATAATTTAAAAAATCCAGATGATTCTACTTTTGCAGGACTAGGATGAAGTAATCTAAGGTTCTTGGATATTTCAGAGGGTTGCATTTTCTCTCTCAATTCTTTAGTCTTTCAAAGTCTTAGCAATCTGGAATTGCTGAACCTTTTCAAAAACAAGATAAATCAAATCCAAAGGTAAGCATTTTTTGGCTTGGGCAAACTAAAAATTCTCAATCTCTCAAGTAACCTTTTGGGTGAGTTGTATGATTATACTTTTGAGGGTCTATGTAGTGTAATGTATATTGATTTACAGCAAAATCATATTGGGATGATTGGTGACAAATTATTCGGGTATTTAGTAAATCTCAAAATAACTGATCTCCGAGACAATACCATTAAAAGACTCCCTTCCTTTCCACATTTGACCTTTGCCTTTTCAGGTGACAGTAAGCTAATGTCTGTAGGTAACATAGCAGTAACTGCAACACACCTTGAATTAGAAAGAAATTGCTTGGCAAAACTAGGTGACCTGTATGTTCTTTTCCAAATTCTATATCTGCAGTATATCTTCTTAAGACAGAACCGGTTCTCTTACTGTGTGAAGAGTGCTAATGTTATGGAAAACAATCAATTAGTGTATATGGATCTTGGTGAAAATATGTTACAGCTGGTGTGGGAGAGAGATTTATGTTGGGATGTGTTTGGGGCATTGCCCGAACTTCAAGTTCCACATCTGAATAGCAACAAACTCAGTGCTCTTCCACAGAAGATTTTTAGAGGTCTACCATCTCTTAAAAGACTTTAACTGGCTTCCAGCCTGTTGTCTCATCTTTCTCCTGGGCTTTTCCCACAAAGCCTAACAAACCTAAATTTATCTGGAAACCAGCTGTTTTCCCTTGAGCTTGAAGTCTTTATGACTTTGAGTATACTGGATATAACACATAATAATTACATCTGTGATTGTGCTTTAAAGAGCCCGCTAGTGTAGCTGAATGAAATAAATGTAACCCTGGCTGGCTCCCAGTCTGACAAGTATGGTGTGTACCCCCCTGCCTTTGAAGGGGTACTGTCACTGACATGTTTTATGAAAAATCCTTTCCTTAGGATTTTTCCTCCTGAGAAGCTGAGAGGCCTCAGGAACAAA
>JAYDZK010000169.1:17452850-17502213 GCA_034509185.1 Euphonia xanthogaster
CCTTGGCCAGCAATCTGCTCACAACTTAACTTGTAACTCTGCAACCTTTTTTCTCTAAAAAAAATGAGCAGCTTTTTTGTTCATAACACAGGGATTCCCAATTTTCTGGTTTGACATTTGAGGTTCTCTGTCCAGCTGATATCTTTTAAGGTTAGGGTGAGGGGCAGAAAGGGTCCCAGCAGACTCCATTCCTCATGCCCAGACATCACCCTGATCTCTCAATTCTGTGTTGGCTCATTGTTTTTAGGGGTCCCTTGCTAGGTTTGGTGGGGTGCCTCTCTCATTGCATTCTGGGTCTGAGGTTATTTGCATGTCAACTCCAATGTCCCCTCCTTTCACCAACGGGAGGATGCCATCCTCCTGGCAGCAGGCAAGGTGGTACAACAAAAAGGGGAATTCTCAACAATAGGGAGTTAATGACCAACTCTTAACAGGTGATTACAACAAGAAGCTAACAAAGAACTCTCCTCTGCCAGAACTGGCTCAACTTGTAATTCCACAACCTTTAAAAAAACGGGTAACCCTTTTTTTATTCATAACAGTTTCCTAGACAGCACCAAAGCAGAAACAGATCAGGTCAACTTTTACACTTAACAGGGTGAAGTGAAAAAAAATGAATTTGAACATAAGCAACTTCTTAGCTACAAAAATCTAAGTATTTATTTGGAACAACCAAGGAATCCCAGCCCATACACACAGTTTCAGCTACACAGGACCACAAGGTCTTCATTGATTCACCTTTTGAGCTCTGAAATATCTATGCTGGGCAAAGTTATCAGGTTCTGTGTTCCGGGGACAAACAGAATTAGAGATTTCAACCTCCCTTCTCCATTGCCCACAACAGACCAGTGTCTGGTATAAGCTGAACAGGCATACTCACATTCTGCTTTCAGAGGTGTTCTCAGTTTTGAGCTGGTCATTCAGGAGGCACTTCAGTCCCCATCCTAAGTTCAGACTGGTGACAGCTGAATTCACTGCACTGACGTACCTGTGAACCTGTGTAACAGATACCAAGTGGAGTACATAGAAGTTATAGGACTGAAAACTATTTGGATGTACTTGAACAAGCACCGATGAGATCTGCGACACCACTTAGACACACAAGTTTGTGCAGTTGGATGAGACCCCTCCAAGGGTACCAAAGGAGCTGGTGGACATGCTCCCCAAGCCATTTTTATCATTTACCAGCAATCCTGGCTGAGGACGTCCCAGTTTTCTGGAAGTTGGCAAATATTACTAAGCCCATTGCCAAGAAGGGCTGAAGGAGTCTCCAGGGAACTACAGGCCTGTCAGTCTGACTTCAGTGCCAGGGAAGCCATGACGCAGATAGCTGGGTTCCCATTACATGGCACATGCAGGACAACCAGGGGATCAGGTCCAGCCAGCATGGGCTGATGAAAGGCAGGTCCTGCTTGGCCTGATCTCCTTCTATGATGAGTGATCCACTTAGTGGATGAGGGGAAGGCAGGACATGTACTTACCAGGACTTTAGTAAAGCCTTTGGTATCATTTCCCACAGCATTTTCCTGGAGAAACCAGCTGCTCATGGCTTGCATGGGTGCACTATTCAGTGGGTAAAACCTGGCTGGGTGGCCAGGGCCAGAGTGGTGGTGACTGGAGTCACACCCAGCTGGTGGCCAGTCTCTGGGGGTGTTCCTCAGGGCTCTGTGTTGGAGGCCAGCCCTGTTTAATGTTAGTGATCCCTTTATCAGTGATCTGGATGGGAGGAGTGAATCCTCAAATTCAGTTCTGGGCCCAGTTCTGTTCAAATTCAGTTCAAGTCCAGTTCTGGGTCTCTCGTTACAGGGAGGACAATGAGGGGCTGGAGTATGTCCAGAGAAGGGCCATGGAGCTGGTGAAGGGTCGGGAGCACAAATTCTATGAGGAGCAGCTGAGGGAGCTGGGGATGTTTAGCCTGAAGAAAAGGAGGTTCAGGGAGACCTTTTCACTCTCTACAACTGCCTGAAAGGTGGGGGTTAGTCTCTTCTCACGGGTAACAAGTAATAGGACAGGAGGAAATGGCCTCAAGTTGCACCATAGGAGGTTTAGACTGGATATTAGGATTTTTTTTTTCACAGAAAATGTTGTAAAGCACTGGAATGGGCTGCCTGGAGAAGTGGTTGAGCCACCATCCCTGGAGGTATCTAAAAGACCTGTAGATATGGCACTTGGGGACATGGTTTAGTGGTGGCTTGGCAGTGCTGGGTTAACACTTGGACTCAATAATCATAAAGGCCTTTCCAACCCGAGCGATTCTAGATTCTATGATTTACTGCAGGTTCTTTGAATGTTCCCTGTTCAAATACTGGTGTTTTCAAATGCACAGAAGTTCCCATTCCCTAATTATACATCAATCACATTATACATGCTATTATTTGTAACTCTGTTTCATGCTTATTATTCTGAGATCATAAAAGTTACTGTCATCTCAAATATTGTAGTTTAAACATATTTTCAATACATTTTGTCCCTCTGTGTGGTGTACAAGAGTATTTAAATACAAATAAGGATTTGGGATTCTCTCTCCCCTGCTCTAAGATAATTGAAGATTTTATATCTAAGTTATCCAGTGCACCTGCTGAGCTGTCTCAAATTCTTGTGAACAGGGTTGAGTACCTTGCAGTCAAAATGCATTAGTTCAAGTCCTATAATACTTCTCAGCTGCAAATGATGAAAAAGCCAGATTAACTCTTGAATGATAGTTTCATTACGGCACCTTATTTTTGTAAGGTATCTTTCCCCAGTCCTTTTATTTCACATATTCAAACTTCTCTGGAAAGTGATACTGTCTAGAGTTATCAGAGGAAAGTTTCTTGAATTCTTATTCAAAAACAGCATGATGTTCACTGGGGACATATTAAGCAAGGTGGTTTAAAAAGTCCTTACAGAACTGAAAAAGCAGTAGAGTTTACCTCCTGGTAAACCACTGTAATCCAAGCACTTTTCAATTTTATGGTTTTTTGCTTAATACTCCCTGAATTACTTAAGTTTCTTTTTGTGAAGGTTATGCTACACAAAATGCGAGAGTAAGTTATTATCTATCATTTATGTTACAAGACTCATAATGCCTGTCTTTTGTGAGGATTTTACTCTTTTAGTGCTGTGCAAAATAAAAAAAGAACTCCATATACTGGAAATACCTACTGCTCCAAGTATTCAAACCAGTGTCAGTGTAATACAGCCAGCCCTCTCTATTTCTGCCCTATTTTGTAGTACAATACTGCTGTGAAGTCTTAAGAAGCTGACACATTATACTCCCAAAATTTAAATAAAGCTTCTCTAATAAGAAAGGCTCAAAGAGATTATCCTACACCACTACAGAAGCTGTACTTCAGAAGCTCGAGACAAAAGACACCAACAAAAGGAGAGAAGGCCTGCTACAAGCCGTTTTATGAACCCATGGGATACAGGGGAATTAGCTACCTTTAATATACACTAATGACAGAACGAGCTACATTTGGCTCTTAACAGATTCAGTACTCTGTCCAGAAACAAAGCAAGCTCTCAGGGCATCTAAGAAAGGCAAAGAACAATTTTTAGGGAAAAGGCTTGATGTTCAGCCATGGCATATCAGGCCACTTGGAAAATTTTGGGACAATACTGTCATATATTATGAAAGAGATATTTAAAACATAGGTTTTAAAAATATAGATTTAAAAATATATATAGAAACAGACTATTTTCATAAGAAAAAGTAAAGGACAGTATCTAATTTTTTACTGCAGGATGACTCCAACAGATCTCTCCACTCAAAGCATTTCTAAACCTGCTTTTCTGTGCTGTCAAATCTTTCCAGAGATTCACATGCCTTCAGTTGCCAATTTCTGTTCGTTTTTACCTGGACTGTAAGAACTGAGATGGGTTCTGCATTTGCACATAAAAATATCTCCTCAAAAGTGGATTTTGGGCCAAACAAAATGGAATTTTGGAATTTTTACGAGAGCCGATAACTCAGCAGTTGTGATACCTCTCTTTCTTATACTAACACAGCTCAAATAACTCCAATTAACTTACCTCTGATTTATACCACTAAAACAAGATGTGAATTATTGCTCCAACACACAACACACTGAAAGGGTGTTTTATTAGCAAGTGGAGAACTTTACCAGCAAGGGAGGGGGAGAAGAGGAAGCTGATGCAGTTGCTGCTCCTCTGGTCCCCATGCTGCTGGCTGCTCCTCTGTCAGCTCCTGAATGCTGCCACCACAGCCAGGTGATGTCAGGTGACCTGCCCTGAGGGTTGAGTGAGAGAGCAGACAGCCAGAAGTGCCACCTCGTCAGACAAGCTGTCCTCACCTGTCACTTGTCCTGAAAATTACTTCAAACACACAAAAACTCAGTAAACTTCAGTACATCATCAGTCTTACAATTTAAACTATGACATTTCCAATTACTGAATAATATTGTAAAAATATTATTGTATGCAGAAGACATGGCTTAGGTCAAATTTTTAAGGGCCTGCCAATATTGAGTGTGTATTTCAGTCACACTGTTTTCCAAGGATCAGGGCACTGTAAGAAAGCCAGCATAACTAACTAGTCAGCCATGAATGATCTGCTCCTTTCCTAAGCCACAGAGAAACGTTTCTAGAATTGCCATTAAGATTAATCTATAGACAGTTTTGGTTAAGGCTTTACAAGGGTTTAAGAAACTTTGTTTAGGCCTCAAAGCAAAGCCATGCATCGGCTCTAAAGACTCACTGCTGGAAGGGTTCAATTTTGAACACTGCCACCAATTGTGGCCAGCTCTCAGCAAGAGAGCAAGTGCTATCCTGCTGCTTTTAAGACAGATGGACATCAGTTTTAAATTAACAGCTTGGGAACTGGACTCAACATACATTTCTAACTAACAGAATTTAAATAAAAGCAACAAGCAACCGCTCCTCTGGAATATGTCTATCCATCTGCAGGTAAAATGACATTGACCAAAACTTAACGGAATCCAAACCCAAACTGGACATATTACCTTTAATACATTTCAGGTGCACCAAAATACCCCAAATTACATGTCTCTAGGAAATACCTGATTCCATGCAACTTTCTGAGGTGGGGATCTTAGGAAAAACTCTTGGAATACAGGCTGCCAAATAAAGGGAAACAGCAAAGTCAAGAGTCCTTGGTTTCAGACTACTTAGTATTCAGACAGTACTACCTAAAAGCTGCAGCCTCTCTAAGCTGTGCATGATCTATGTCACAGGCTCTGCAGACCTCAGAGACCTTTTTCTGATAAAGTGAGTGAATAAATAGTCAAAGGATAACACAGTTAAAGTGAGGGTAGCTCTGCAATGGTGACACCGGATCCAAATTCATGAGTCTGCAGATATCTGTTAGGGACTCGGAGAAGCTCTTGCCTTTCTTCCAGACTATAACTTCTCCAGGCTGAGCTTTTTATTGCAAAGGCAAGCCTTGTTTTGCACTGTGGGAATATGCAACACTTAGTAGGATGGTGTCCCAGCTCACCATCATAAATCAAATGCTGCATGTAGAGGCACTTCAGATGTTATTGGCAGAAGTAAAATTCAATACACCTTGCCAGCATGTGGAAAAAATTTAAGGTCCAATTCAATGAAGTCAGTGTGATTCTGGCCTAAATCAGCCATCTGCTACCTGTATTAAGTAGTATAACATTCTTTGTATTAATAAAATATATTCAAATTTTATCACATTTGACATTTCTTACGGTGTTAAAATTTTTGTCATTTGTCAACCTGTATTTTTAGAGCTCTCTCAGACTAACTGCCAGGACTCCATCTGGCACTATGAGGGGTATTCCTAATCCAAAGCACTTCAAAGCAATTCTCCCACATCACTTCAAAAAGATCAAATTAAAGTGATTATGGGTGATTGTAAAAAGATGGATTTTAATTTTCTTTAAATACACAAACAACTAAACAGTAATTTAAAACTCCTTTATGTTACTCTATCAGCTACCTACCCAGCCCCCAGTCCTTTGTATGAGGTAGGTGCATTTCCAGTGATTATATATTGAGCCAGGTTTAATATTTTAAAGAACTTACTGTAAATTTTTTAATCTTTTTTGCTAAACTGATCAATGTATTACCCACACTATAAATGTGATTATGACCTGAAAAACACAGATCCTAAGGACAATACAGATAACTAAGGTATATATTATGTTAAACATAATTTTTTTCCCCCTGTAAATTTGAGTGAGTTGGTCTCAGACACAATCTCTTGGGAAGATTTGGGCTTGTAGTCTTTATTCCTGAAGAAAGCATACCAGCAACTTAAGACCCACAAAGAGACCACTGTCTTCTCACATAAAGTTTCTTTCCTTCCTTGAATAATCGAAGAGATGTCACTTTAAAGACTCTCTTGTAACATGTACAAGTAACTTATGTCTATCCTAGACTTTGGAAAGGCAAAAAGCTCACCTGTCATGTCTCAAGCTACATGTGTCATCACTGGCAGAACAATTCCCAAACAATCCCAGCATGGATTATCCATGGAGATATCTGCATCTTCCAAATCCAGGACCATGTTACTTCCCAGAGGAAGAGTGAGCCAGTGGCAGGGCCCTCAGCCCACCTGGGCAGCCTACAGGAGAAGCACCTCATTAAGCCAATCTGTGTGGTGTGCACACATCCACATCCCCATGCAACCCCAAAGCAAGGCAGGACCTTGGTGACAGGAAAATAGTTAATGGAAATTCCAGTATTTTAATGTAATCAGCTTCCCTTGGGACTTGGCCATCCCTGGCAAGTCTTTGAGAGATGTCTCAGCAGGATGTAACAGTTTTTGTTAAAATTTCCTGGAGTGGAACAGAATTCCACCTATCCTTGCTTGCTCCCAGTAGCCTGTAAAAACTTAATCATTAGCATTTATTCATTTCTCTCCTGGATTTTCTAGGGATGGAGTAATGCATACCCTCATCTACCTTCATCTGTCACTGGAACCAATTCCTATTCTCTTCCACTCTCCAGAAGTTGCACTGGCTTGGGTCTTAAGAGTCTACACCTGAATTGACACTGATGCAGCACACACACGGCGCTACATCCATAACTATCAGACTTATCTAAGCCAGTTACTGCTCCTTGTCCAGCTAACCGATTTGGAAAAGATAAAGCACCTTGCAGGGAGGAAATGGCAAAGTCACAAAATATTAAGTACCATCTATGATGTTCGTACGTCTGAGATGTAACACAAGACAAACTCCCTTTTGGTTATCAGACTACAGCGTCATTTATTGTGTCTTGCACCCTTTTATCCCCTTCCGAAGTCGGGGGTCAGGGCAGGTCATTGGTCTATCTCTGTGTCTCCAGACTCTGAACCAATAAGATGCCTGCATCCTAGGAAACCTCCCATTGGCTGTGAGCTTCTGTCACCCCAGAGGCTGCTCATGGAGCTGAACTCAGCTGCTTATTGTAACTTGATTAATACTACTGCAACAACAAAAGGCCGATACAGCAGTGATCCTGCTCACTAGCCAAGCACATTAGTTCATTTTAATCTTTCCTAAGAGTGCATTACACCAGAACTCCTTATCTGCCCCATTTTTCTCACGGTATCAGCCTTTAAGAACATACAAATAATTAGGGAAACATAACAATAATGTCTATCACTGAGCACTGTTTCAAAATTAGTTATTAATACAAGCAATTGAAGGTGGTTTCCTTACCCAGAATGCAGGATGGAAAACTGGCTTAGGGAAAAATCTCATTTTGAGCTCATCTGCTGACAAAGTTCTCTGTTCTGTAGACACATTGGCTGGGGACCTCCCCGACAGCCCATGTCTCAAAGCTGTGAATGACAGCTGATGTGACAGGCACTGTGGTAAGCATTACATGCTGCTTTGTCTAGGTCTGACAAACTACACTTAAGCAGGTGTGGTGGCAGAAAAAAAGGTGGACAACAGCAACAGTCCAATTTCTTATTCCCTTAAATTTCTTTAGATTGCAAGTGCATTAATTATGAGCTAACACTTGCACTGCAAGTGTTAGCTCATAATTAATGGTGTCTGTAGTGCACAGAAAACTCATTACAGGCTAAAGAATCAGGCTCTAAACTGAGTGACAAGTTCCAAGGTA
Source organism: Euphonia xanthogaster (assembly GCA_034509185.1). Taxonomy (NCBI): domain Eukaryota; kingdom Metazoa; phylum Chordata; class Aves; order Passeriformes; family Fringillidae; genus Euphonia; species Euphonia xanthogaster. The sequence continues at coordinate 17,460,897 of JAYDZK010000169.1, forward strand.
ACTAAAACCAAGTTTTATTTTATAACTAAGAAAGAATGATACTCTTCTTAAACCATGTAAAACTAATTTAGGTTTTTCTGTAGATTTCAACCTCTTCCAGTCACTGGGACATATAAGCACTAACATTACTACTCCCAGCCAAACCAAAGTGGTTTGTTGCATGATATGAACCTTCTGCATGCCTCCAACATGAACACTAGGACAGAATTATCCAGGCTTCTCCTCCAGTGATTCATCACACACCAAGTACCTGATATCAGCCCATGAAATCTATCTTCTGTGTCTCATAAATCAACATCATCAGCATAACCAAGCAATGAAATGAAGAGATTTTTCATTAAGATACTCAGAAATTACAACATGCTACACAGTTCCAGCTCTCAAATCCACCCTCCCGGAGTGATAAGACCAGCAAGTATTCCCATGATTACCCACAGCTATCATGTGACTAAACTCTGTACTTACACAGATACAACATCTGAAATCCAACATCTTGGTTATATGGTTTAGTTCAGTATTTATAACTTCATCTGGGTACCTCTCCAGATAGAACACTCAGAACACAATGTTTTAATTTATGTTTCTGAGCCTTTGGAGTTGACTTAATCGGATACTTACTGTTGGCAGTAAGTCTAGAGCCTGTGCATTAACTACACCTTTCTCCACCGTAGATTAACTCTGTGGGAAGAAGTTCAGTATTGCAAGGCACTTCATGTCCAATTTTACAAGTCCTGATTTTACATACATCTGTCAGCTGCATAAACTGTATTTTTGTTGTCATCGCTGAGAAGTCAATAATGTTCACTGACTATTGTTTTCACCTGTATTCTCTGGTATGTAATGGTAAAGTCTATACAGTAACTGCCAGAAAGGCAGTTTAAAATGTTTTACTGCACTATATTTGCAGAAATGCAACAGAGGCAGTGCAAATGTTGTAGACCTCCAGGAGCTTTTCTTTAGATTTTGTTAGGATGAATAGTTTAAAATATTTCCCAAACAGGCTACCCTGCAGAGCTGGTCTGTCAAGCAATCCTGAAAGAACACAGTTACAGTTCAGCTGCCATGTCAAAGTGTGCAGAAGCCTGCCAAGGCAGCAGAAAAATAAAGGCAAATTATGTACTCAGGAAATGTGGCAATCTCAGTCTGCCCCAAATGTTATTGATCTCACAAGCCCTGGCTTCAGAACAGGGAGAGCTTCTTTGTAATGCTTTATTTCTTGAGATGGTTTATAAGGAGAAATCAAACACTAATGCCCTGGAACAAAATCTAAATGAAGCATAATCCACCTTATGAGTTACAGCAAAAAAAAACATTCCAGACAACATCAGGCTTTACTACATGTAATGGCTTTATGAAATGTATAAATGTTATTGTTCTATAAAATACATTTTTCATTCCAAAAGGCAAATTATATTTCATATTTATTCAGGACTTTCTAGTACTTTAAACTTATTTTTAAAAGAAAGACGCAGGATTGCCAAATTAAAGGTTTATTACAGTGTTTTTATTAACAAACTTTCATTAGAAAGTTCTGGGCGCATTAACATAGGAGGCACATTGGCTTCGATGTTTGGCATTTGACAGTCAACAGAATTGCACTTTTCTGCAATTGCCTTGCCACAACAGTGTGAACTTTCATGGCAACCCTCAGAGCGAGCCTCTCTCCCTGACCTGGTCAGCAGGTGTTTTTTATCATTTTGGTCTGCTTTCAAAACTTGGTCATTCTGCAAAGAGCACTGATCTATCTTGATCTCAGCTTTCTTTTTCTGCTTTGACAGAGAGGCTTTCTTGCTTTCCACCCCGTTTGCTTCTGTACCACCCTTTTCATCACACTTGTCTGTCTGCTGACAGAATCCCTTTTGGTTATTTGAGACGCTGTTCTCACATTCAGAGCAACGCACTATTAGAGGTGCTGTGTTTCGGCAGAGGAGCTGTGACGAGCTCATCACCTTTGGAACAGTTCTTACATTTTCCTCTGGGTTTTGATGAGCATGTGTATCTGTCCTGTTTATTCTTTGATGTGCCTGGAACTGTTGCACGGACTGGAGGAAAAAATTTTTAGGCAGAGAGTTTTGTGTCATTGTTCTTTTGAGCCTTCCTTGAAGGCAACCACAGGGGAGCATATGCTGGACTGGATGTACATAACCCTCGGCAGCTTGCTGTAAAGGATTTATAGGAGCTACAGAGCTTTGGATCTGCACGGTCCCCAGGGAGGGAGAACACTGGTAACAGAAGGTGTCATTTAACTGCTGAGAGGAGTGCGGACTCCACTTCACTGTCACCTGCTTATATGCATCAGGACAGCTACACTGCCTGTTCTGAGAGAAAACTGGGCATATGGTGTGTTGGTCAATAGAGGTCTGGAGCACAGATGAGTTAGCAACGTTTTTGATGCCTTTACTCACTTCACTATTATAGGCTGGATGCATAGGCACAGATGAGTTTTGGGGCTTGCTGCTGAAGAGCTCTGAGCAGATATGAGTTTCTTCATATGTCACTTTCTCTGCAGGGTTACAGATTCCGGTTTGTGACGCCAGAGGTTCAAGCTCATAGTGCTCATGCTTAATTTCTGGTTTTTGGCTTCTGTAGTCCAGGTGGTACTTGCTTACAGGATGGGATTTGTTTTGCCTTCTGCCCCCTTGGGGTCCTGAAAAGGCCTGAGAGAAGGCATTACACCGCAGCTTTTTTGGTAGTGGGATCTGGCCACAAGTGCCCTGCGGCCCAAGGCATCGGCACATGCACTGGAAAAAGAATGTTGCAAAAGCCCAACTAATGCACATTATAAGCATCATAAAAGTGCCAAGCTGAGTGTATGCCAACACTGTTGAGGGCATCATCATTGCCCCAGCTACGAATGTAGTCAAGGCAGCCATTGCAATAGCAGAACCCATACGGCTTAAAGAAAAAATGACCTTCCCCTCTCGGTCAGGGTCTGGGGCCAAGCGATAAGCCACTCCATAATGAACAGCAAAGTCCACTGACAAGCCAACAGCCACTGAGATTGTGACAGATTCCAACACATTCAGCTCCCACCCAAGAAGAACCAGAGAACCTACAGTGACAAAAATAGTTCCTGCTATTGAAACTATTGCATAAAGGCTTATGATTATGTTCCAAGTTGTAAGAAGCATTACGCTAAATGCAACAGCAACTGAAAGGCCCATGGCAATCAGAGTACCATCAGAAAGACTGTCCTGAAGATCATAAAATTCAAGGTTACTCACAAACCAACCATTGCTAAGACCTTCAGGAGCAGAACTAAGCTCACTTGAAATCCATGAGTCCACCTCTTTGTAGAACTGATGCATTTTCTCATAAGCCAGTGTGAAGAGGTAGGTGCTTTGGAACTCTAACACCACTGCCCTGATGGTGTCATTAAGGTCAAAGCGAGGCCCTGGGGTTTTGCTATCTAAATGGTACCCTGTGCTTCTTTCTAGCTCCATTATAGCTCTCTTGATACATAATTCAAAAACTTCTTGTTTGTATGGAAAGCTCCAGTGGCTGCAGCAGGGGTAAAGAGATGGTTCATCACAGTCTTGATTCTCCATCCACTGCTTAAATGTTTCGATGAAGCAGCTTGTGAAGTCTTGTTCTTCTGTCTGATAAAAAAAGGTTTGATTTCTTAATTTTTGACAGAAACGTAAAATCCAAACCTGCGAAGCTGGGCTAGCAATATTAAAACTGGTATCTAGCTGCAGCTTTCCTTTGCTTTTAGGGTTTAAAGGGTCACCATTATCCTCAGGTGTGACACCCCAGATTACAGTAATCGGCATGTGGAGCTCTTCTCCATGGTGGACACGTTCAAACATAAAAAGTTTTTTGTATTCTGCATCGTATCGTTCAAATGGGTGAGAAGACCTAAACACCTGAAACTCTGAGAGCTCCAACGATGGCAGTTTCATCTTTGGATTTACACACACGATATATGCTCCACCAATTGTTAAGGCAAGGAACCAGAAAAGCCAAATATACCGAAATTTGATAACAATGCATGGCAAAACTTTCTCAAAAAATATCCTGGATGCTTCTGAGACTGCAAAAATAATCTTGTGGAACATTTGGCACAACACTGTCCAGCAGTTTTTGTTGTTGCATACCCTCTGCTGAGGTTTCTTAAAACAACTGAAAATATTGACAAGGTATCGTTCATGTAATACAACTACAGCAGGCAGCCATGTAACCATCAAAACATAATTAACCAGAATGGCTGTGCCAGCATAAACACCAAAACACCTGATTGCTGTGATATTGCTGACATAATTAGCATAGAAGGCAGCAGCGGTTGTAAAACTCGTGACAAACATGGAAAGAGCAGCGTGTTGCAATGTGATGCTCACTGTCTCAGAGGTGCCAGCATGAGGTTTATCAAACTTTGTGTAGTTCCAAACATCACATAAGACAAAAGCATCATCTGCTCCGATCCCAACAAGGATAATCAATGCTGTGAGATTCATGAATGGAAAGAACTCAAAATTAAATACTACCCGATAGAGAAAATAAGATATAATCAAGGAACTAATTATTGCAAACATAGTCATCAGCGTGATAAACATGGACTTGGTGTACATGCACATAACTAACAGGACAATTACAATGGCTATGGCAGGATACACAGTATCCATCAACAGATAATCTTGAAACAACCTATGTTTTATTCCAAACTCAATCCCCGTGACAGTTGTTACACCATCAGAAGCATTCCAGTTCTCAAAGTTATCTAGGTAAATACTCATCATGCTTTCCCCTTTCTCAGTGGGAGAGAAGAGCATGCTGTATTTTAAAGCTGGTAATACATAGTCAGCTGTCTTTGGGCTTAGGAAATCCTTGTCCACTAGGTAGTGAAGGATCTGGTAAACAGCATTGTACTTGGTACATTTTCGAGGCACGTTTGTACACTTGAGCTGGTCCTTCCTTTTGGCATTCATGTCCCAGCAGTCCGGCCCCAGGGTCCCATTGTAGTAGTATTTGGCACAAGTGCGAAGCAGCTTTAGGGTGTGAGAGACATCCCGTTCGACGATTTTCTGACACGATGACCTGTTGTTCAGAATAGCAATATAGTTGCCTAGTGTCCAGCTGGGACAGCATGAAGCAGCAGTGGCTCTCTGGCAGAGATCACCAAACTGGGAATGGGATCTGATCTGTAAAAAGACAGACAGGGAGACAAATCCAATTTAAAGTAACACTCTGAAACATTCAGTAACCAAAAAAAAAAAAAACAACCCAGGAAATTACTTTAAATTATGAAAATTCAGTTTATGTTAATGTTTGGCGTTAACATATTAAATTCTTATTTCCACACACACTGCTTTTGATCAGTATCCTCTTGCATGCAGCAGACCAAACCAGCCAGTATACAGACTTGTCACAGTGGCACAGAATTGGCAAAAGTGTTAAAGAGTATTATTTGAAGATCCACCGAGGCGTTTTGTTTCTTTCCAGTCTGAGGACTGTTAACTCTCTTCTATTTTCTCATGCTATACTCCAGAGAATAAACAATCAGCCATACATCAGTGAAGTTTCATTCTGCTTGGAATCATATCCCGAAGTTCCTAGGAGAGACAAGGACTTACCATCCTGAAAGGAAGGATGTGACAGCTTTACCATAACTTCCATCACCTGATCTCTCTTCTACAACCCTGATTTTATTAATCTCTTTTAGCTCTTGTACAGCTGGCAGGCACTGTCCCCAAACAGCTCAGCCTGCCACCCAGGCACTGCATGTCCCTAAGTCATGCAGGATTTCCAAAGCACAAGGTAATTCCACTGTCATGAAGCACCCCAAAATAACAAGTCATGCCTCTGAACGCTGCACCCACAGTGCATGGCACATTCTGATTAAAGAGGCTCCTCAACCAAGTGAGTCTTAATCCCTTATGGGGATATTTTTCTTTTATTTCCAGAATACTCCAGATTTAGTTGAAGAGAGTAAGAGCACAACTTAGCTAAATCACTTCAAGACATTTCTACACAAACTGAAAGTAACTATACACCAGAAATGAAACTCCAACAAGGCTAGATCAGAGAAATTCTCTCAAGATGAGAAAACTCAATCTTTGTAGAGCACGAGGAATAAAAGTCTCCAAAACCAGAACTTCTGTTATATGTGACAAAGTAGAATTAGTCCTTCAAATAGTTAAGATATATGTCAAATTTATGTTTTGATCAAGTTACACAGACTCTTACACATATTAATACAGTCACATAAATAAAGCCATGTTCTTCAGATTTTATAGGAGTGCATCCTGAAAGAGCTGTCCATGTATGCTTTAAGTGATCTGAAAGAAACCACTTAGCCTCTTTTTTCTTTTTTTCTTCAGCAAAATTGCACAGGCTTATTATTAGCAATCCTTCATAATGTAGACCAAAAAATACACTTAGGGATTCTCTCAGCAGTTATAAAACTTTAATATGGACCAAATTTTGTCAACCAGTTTCTGAACAATAACAAATTGGCATTCCAAAACACCAGGATAATTCACGTTTGATTGTTTCCAGAAAAAAACACTCACACACACAAACTCAGGAAAAACTGAACAACCAACTAAATAAAAGGAAGCAGCATATCTGGAATAGCATATCTGTGTTTTTCATGGCACATCTCCAGGTTAGTCCTATGAGGATATAATAGGCAAACTGGGAGGAAAGGATTGATTGTCTTCTCTTTGTATTCAGGTTCAAAATGGGACAATGAGGTTTATACACTGTTCTTTTACACTTGCTGCAGGCCATAAACATTCACTGGCAAAGTAACTGCTGCCAAAGATAAAGTAACATGAGCTGGTGGCTGGAAATTAGAAAGTAAAATACAAAACTTAGGTCCTGATAGCTCATTAAAACACTACGTAAAATGTTAATAGATTGTAGCATTAGGCTTTGTTGGTGATCCAAAGGAACTGGAAAGGTCATTCTGGTGTTTCCAGACCTGCTCTGCCACTGGCACCACTTCAATTTACTTTGGAACAAGTCAGGAAATCAAACTGTGCAACCTACACACATCTGGGGGCAGATCTGCCCAAATGGCTTTCTGCAGTGACAGAGAATCACAAATCCACTGCTTTGGGGAAGCAGTCTTAAGACATAATATACAGTCATTAAAGTTTATAAAATAACTGTTTACAGTTTATAAGGAAAACATTCTGCAATTAACAGATGAAGGAAAAAAAAAAGCTCTTCTTATCCAAGTAGTAAAAAAATGAGAACACCTCCTATAACTATTTTGTATATAAAGTTTACATGATGATTATAGGACTTGCATATGCTGAACAGCTGCAGGGTAGAGCCCCTAAATGTCAGTAAAACCTATACTTAAAGTAGTTACAAGCAGATGGGAATACAATTAATACATAGAGGATATGCTATTAGTTCCATACTAAAGACAGTACTAGTTGGTGCTGATATCCTGCTTATCATCAGAAAAATACATAAATTCAAAGGTTTGCACTTCCAGCAAGCAGCGCCTGATTTTCCTGTCTTTGAATACAGAAAGCTTTTCCACTTAATTCAACAGAACTGTGGCCCTAAACAAGCAGGAGCTCAAAACCAAAAATAACTACAGCCAGAAAAGAGTCTGTAAGACCAGAAGGTCACCAAAGTCATCAATTTTTTGTTATGGCTGCAGTGCAAGTCAGCATCCTCTGCCTCCCTAGGGATTGGCTGCTAGCAGAACTTAGCATTTAAAAGTGGGACATATCACAGCACTTTGTGAGTTCTAAGAAGTGCCAGAAGTACTTAAAAATTGCCAGAGAGTGTTCAAATATTTAAAAATGTTATTTTTAAGTAACAAGTATTTAAAAAGAAACTATGAAAAAAACTTCATCCCTGAGTCCTGAGTATCTTAATTTTTAAAATAAATTTATATGCACAGCAAAAATACCAAAACCTAACCATAATCATTTTCCATACTAACTAGCTAAAAATCAATGCTGCTACCATGATGCACTATTGTTCTGCTCAGCAGATTTGTTAAATTATTTTATTCCTAAGTAATTTACAAAGAAAGATCTGCAAGGCCATTATTTACAACAATATTCTTTATAAATATCTACACAGTTTTGGGTGTAGATGATGCATCAAACATTTCATTTTCTGAAGTGTTCTTATTTCAAAGGAAGAGCTGGTTTTATGGGCCTTGTTTGTTGTAGTGAAGTAGTTTCATCCTTCCCTCAGAAGGTATAGCCGTTTTTGATATAATACATTTTTATCAAGATGAGCAGATGGGGAGGAAAAAAAGAAACAATTCTCAGTTGTAATGTAATCATTAGAGAGATACTCTTCAGAGGTAATTAACCATCTTCTGTTAAACAGAATGATGTTTTTTCATTCAGACTGCATTGCTTTGCAACGATCTTCACTACTTGGGATTTACCTGCATCAGCTGCCTGTGCGACTGAACCTCTACAGAAAATGCACAGATTAGCATCTCCTCCCTCAGCCTCAATTTTTACCCTTGTTAAAGGTTATTCTCCCCTGGATCTCCTGATTGAACTGGTGATGTGATGACTCCCTAGCTCAGCTCATTCAGAACTGAGCTGGGCTGCTTTAGATCCCGTACTCTTGCTCGCCTGGCTCGTTCTGATTGCAAGGAAGAAGAGATAAAACCACATGAGCCATCCTGTCAGTGCAATCATCTCTGATGGGGAAATAAGGAACATTTAACAAGCACGTGAGGACAAAACTCACTTCCAACAAGGGAGCCAACCAGGACAAAATGCCTGTCAGCAGACTGCCAAGGGAGATTCATTATACAATGTTCCACTACAGTTCAACATTTTAAGCCAGCAAACGATGGCTGTTGGAGAGAAAACAGTTTGGGAATTTGGTAAATTAATACAGCTGTCGAATAGGCAATGATCAATCTAATAATGAAAATATTTCTCATTAAATAAATGAGAAATATGAATTAAGTTGTCTATGATTATTTTTGTTTTTGAGAAAAGCAAAGTGGAAATAATTTGTTCAGTATAAACAGATGAAAAACATATCACTTCATTTCCATGCAAAGTCATCAGTATGTGAACCAAAAGTTCATTGTTACTCAGTTCAAAGAAGTTTGCTCCACCAATGACAAGCTTATATTTTACAGATAAAGTAAAATTTAAATGAAAATTAGTATCTCTAGCTATTTGACCTAAGTTCCTTTGCTGTCCATTTAACAGCCTATTCTAAACTAACAAAAAAAATTAATTTGAATGATCCACCGAGTGTCAGAGAAAAATGCATATATTATGAGATTATAGTTAGTTCACCTGGAAGTGAAAACACAAGAAAAATCAAATATTTGCTGGGACCCAAGAACAAAACTCCATAGAATAATATTCTATAAGGAAACACACAGTAAAAGTTAAGATAGTCCTTTCCCGAAGCAACCCTATTCTACCCAAATCTGGATGCTATTAGTAGAAAATTCAAAGAAATTCCCCAATATATAACCTGATCTAGAAATTCAAAGTTGTTTTTTAACTGCATATACATGCTGACTGATCACTTGACAGGAGCTGAACCACATAAAAGTCCTCTCATATGCTACTCGATGGCAGTGGGCAGCAAAACAAAGTTTCAAATGCATGCTCCGTATTTGCAAATGAAACAAATGCCAGCTTGACTTACCCTCAAGTTGTCTGCATTGCACATTGACTTAATTGCATTCAAATTCCATAAATTCTCTCCTTCTGTTGATGTAAACACCACTCGTGAATAGCGATCGCCTGAAATTACAGAAGGGGGTTTTTACTGATTGTTTGGGTGGGCCTGGTATCAAAGGCTGAGGCAAAATCCCACCATTCAAATGGCACATGGGAAATCTTTATTGAGTCATGGGAATTCACCTCCTTCTCAAGATGAGCTGTTTATCTGTAAGACTCACTCCACATGAAAGTTTCCATTTCCTTAAGGTGCTTATAGTAAATATGGCATCCTCAATACTACACACCACTCAGAAGCTCTACAGACTTCTATTCAAGCAAATTATCTTCTGAAATATGACAAACAAAAATCAGAAGATCTAATCAGCAAACTATGAAATTCTTGGCACAGCATAATGGCAGTACACTGTAATAACAGTAATCAAAGGCTGATTTAGTAAGTCCTTTGGGAATATAAATAATAATTATAAAGCTGATTCTACAAGAATGTTTTTGCTTTAGAAGCAAATGACTGCAGTGGAAATTGTTGTGATATCCTTGAGGCCATTTTCAAGAATTCCCCAGTTTAGACCCATGGAGCTTAAATTACAAATTAAATCACATTTATCAGAAGACAGATTTAGGAAAGCAAATAATTACTTAGTGGCAATGAGATCTGTCTGCAGAGCTCACAAGGAAACAAATATACAAACACAAATATATACAACTGGCTAACACAGTATGGTACTCTGGGTTAAGAAACATGATCACATAATTAAAATATTGCAAAAACCCAAAAGGCTGAATTTTCCCCACTGCTGTGAAGCTGCAGAATTTCTGCCTTCCACAAAGCTGCAATGAAAAGACTCAGGGGCAGTGCTTTATGATGTCCAACCACGCTTTATGATCAAGGGAACTGAAATCTAGAGGTCCTGGAGCAGACAAAGAAAGATACCAGGAATGACAAAAGTGGGTCAAGAGGAAATCAACTGTTTTCTTTACATAACGGACTGGCAAATTTTCCCATAGAAATCCAATTCCTTCATGACTGTCACAACTGAGACTAGGCAGAAAGAGCAGAGGAAAGGAGGAGAGTGAGACTGTGCAGAACAGCAGCCTGGATAAGAGGAGTCAATTCTGCTTCAAGAGTGCTCAGCAGAGTACCAAGTACATTTTGTCTCCCTCACTCATGATATGCTAATTTGGTTCTGTTCACAGAAGTAGAAATGATGACCTTGCTCCCATCGTCTCACTTTGATGTAAGACTATACTGCAATTGAAAAAAAAAAGAATAAAAATCTGTTCTTCACCCCGGTTTTCCCTGGTCATTGCTCTCTTAGACCAAGTAATCTAAACAAATAATTTCACAATTGTGTTTCTGTGCTCTGTTATCAGTCCTCACATGTGGAAGTAGCCACATAAGAGCTCAGGTTCTTCTATGAATACAGGCAAGATCTACACGCCAGAACAGGAGAACTGTTCTACAGTGTGCCTTGTAAAAAGCCAAAAGACCTTGTCTTTTTTGTCTTCTAATTTAACTTAGTCAGCTTCATAGCCTACAGTGCTTTAAGGTGGGGACATTTTATTTTTATTTCTGATACTTTGAGGGGGATGTTTTCTTTGTTGCATTTTTTTGTGTCTATTTTTTTTTTCTGTACATAAACCCCTATATTCTGTACAAAATATAATTGGTGGATGCCTTTAGGGCATACACAGGAAAAGTATTTTGATTTAGGTTTTTTAGAATTAAGTTAATGGCATGGACAAAGCATAACTTCTTCCCAAACGTGAATTAAGAACTACATCTCTAGCCACACACAAAACACTGATTTTACAATGTTCAGTACTATCAACAATTAATAAAATTCCTTACAGGAAATGGAAACACTTAAAGGAAGCACTTCAAGTAAATACAGTTTTTTTCTGAGAAAGAGCCAGTAGAATAGAACTAATAAGGCAAATCTTTAAATAATTCTGAAAGTGACTTTGAAACTTTTCAGTCCAATTTTTCCAAGACTTCTGCAAGGAGAAAGAAGGTATTTAATGTGCTTATATATTAAGTTAAAAATATCCTCCTAATATGGCATACAATATACAGAAGAGTTCAGAAAACTCTGAATTGTCAGAAGTTTTTAGCTTTCCTTGTATCATTTCTCCACTTACTTGGAATATCACAGAAAAAGGTATCCTTGTGGAAGTTCCAGTCTGCTTGCCTCTTCTCTCTTTCATAGTGATCATCTGACCATCTGTCATCTTGATGACTAAACCAGAACAAAGGGTTTCACTTTACCTTAGCAAAGAAATCATTAAAAGAAGCACCATCCAAACAAGTCACAACACAGCTTAACAGCTCTTACACCTGAGAAAACATATTTTTACCAACGTGATTTTGGGACACAAAAACTGAAACAGAAATTTAATTTTTTCTTTAAATTAAGAGACTTCAAATGAAAGGACATTGAGTCCAGTACCGAAAATATCCACAGAGAAAAGTACAATTATACATTTTTAAAAAAAGCTTGCAGTAGGAAATATCTAGCCTGGTATGAAAGGCCTTAAATACTGTAGAATATTAGATTCTGTATTTATTGAAATCAGTGGCAGCACATATATTAACTTCAGAGCGTACTGGTGAAAGCACGATATACATACAAAACCACCAATAAAACAAAATGCATTTTTACTATAAAGCCTTACCTTTTAGCTTGCTCATCTGCATATTTGAAAGGGTAGTTTGCAAGTGTTGCTTTGTACCCTGTGTTTTTCACCATGTTGTTCCATGTGACAAGTCTCTGTCCTATGGCTGTCCCTCTGGGTTCAAAACCCTAAGGGGAGAGAAGCAAAAAATTCTATTAATGCTTTTCATTCTTCAGCTCAAACAGGAGAGTGGAAACACAATCAAAGTGATGGATAGCTTTCACTATGAAGCATAATTACTCCAGGCATCTACTTTAAGAGGTAAAATGCTTCATGACAAAATAATCACTGATTGTAGAGAGTGATGAGGGATTAAGAATTCTTGCACGTCCTACTGCTCTCCCTGAGAAGAGATGATTTAGTCCATCCAATGTTCAACACTCGGTTTTCAGAGGAAGGGCATTCTACAAAGTACTCTTCTGTATCTCAATTATCACTCTTAATTAAGAATAAGGCAAATATTTAAATAATTTTGAAAGTGACTTTGAAACAATTTTAACAACTTGGCTGTTTTCAAGAAATATCCATTACATATGGATTTGTACAGATACACATTCTATACTGTAAATACCAATAACTCACAGGAAGAGTTTATTTTTATTTGAGGATAATGATTAAATGCCATATTTTCAATTTAAAAAATCCTGAAAGCTACTCATGCTTAAGACAACTCAAAAAAAGTAAAAAAAATGAGTGCAATATTTAATAGAATCTGATAAAAATTACTTTTATCCTTTCAATATGGTTATCACTTCATCCTCAGAAGGGACTTAGAATCCCCTCTCCTTTAACAGATCCTGGCCTTCATTCTTTGAAACCTGATTTAGAACATATGGTCTGTGCTGTACATCTAAAACTGGGAAGAATTTACATTATTCAATCTGAAGCAGTTCTGTTGAAGGACACATGACCTTAGCAAAATGCAGAGGGCATGGAAACTAGTGAGTAATATACTTGGATGACAACTGCAGCTTTGTATTATCATTTGCTGCTCCAATGTCAGGATTTAATACTGTATCAATTGCTCTACTTGCATTTGCTGTTTACTGGTTCCAACGGAAAACATGGCAAACAAAAAATACTTATTTGACAGGACAACTAATGGGTATTGACTTACCAGCAGTGGATCAGAGAAATCTGGAAGATCTGGAACTAATATTCCCACAAGTGCACACACCACTATGAGCACAGTGCACATGCCCAGGACCACCACAGGCCAGTCAGCGATGAGCGCGGCGTAGCTAAGGGAGAGGAGCAGGGAGAGGTGCTACAGCAACAAACGCTGCACACAGAACTAATCCATACTTCTCTCAGGAGCTTTTCAGATCAGACTATTATTTTTCCCCGGGATTTTGACAAAAAATGCAAGCTTATCGATGATTGCAAGCCACTAGAAAAAGATGATTTGTCAAAAATTTAGTGAGAGAAAACCTCACTACTTGGGATCTTTTTTAAACTTACGCATTTTAAAGAAAAATATCCAAGGAAGAAAAATATCTGTTTTAAAGTAGAACTCAAAGAAAACACCTCCTCTATTTTTAAAATAGTCATTTAAAAAATATTCAAACCCTACATACTCATGATCCATGAAATCTGTTATAGTTCAAAGATGCAAGGGGTTGACAACATGATATATAAACTAACATTAACTGTCTAGTCTTACAGCATAACATCCATCCTTGGGTTTTAACACCTAGTTCATTCTAAATTTAATGAGTGGAAGAATTGTTATATGCAAACCTAATTTTCAGTATTTTTGTAAAATATTTTTATTTCTGTTAATTCAAGAGAAATGTTCAGAAAATGAGGTGAAATCAAGAAATCTTCACTTCTAAATGATTTTTCTTACAATAAAGACTTGAATTCATACAGCTTATGTCTCAAAAGCAACACTTTTTAATATTGGGAGCAAAGAGTGTATAGGAAGTCCCACAAAGGCATTAGAAAAATAATTACAGGCTATGAATCCTTCTATACAAATGGTCTCTGTACACATTAAATATTGATCAAGATCTCCACTCTTATTTCCTCATCAACTTCAAGCAGCATAACATGAAAGTTTACTGCAGAGAGCTCCTTTACTTATTTCTACTGTCTTTAAAGATTATGGCTCTTTTTCAGTTTTAAGAGCAACTTGCTAATTAATCACAATACCATTATCAGCTTGACCAAAATTTTCTGTCCTGCTGCTAAGAAGGGAGGGATTGTCCATCTCCCCACTCCAGGTGTGGGTTCCCAGTGCTCCGACTGCAAAACCAATGGCACATGCAAGCTTATTCCCGTTTTTCCATAGCATGTGGAAATAGGCACCTCTAGGGGTCTAAGTACAGCTTTGAGGAGCTATGAAATCCAAAGCACTGGGTGTTTCTCCATTTCCCATTAAGTAAACATGGAATACTTCTGACATGCTCACACAAGAGGTTAATTAGCAAAAGCTTGAAAAGCAATCTGAAGTGAAAGTTTTCATTAAAGTCAATCACAAAGGGGCAGCTTGCCAAATGAGCAATTGTACAAAGCAGAAGTGAAGTAAATGACCTAACAGAATTTTCCTATTTATAGGACTAAATGTTCTTTTAAACTCCAAGCTAGATTGACTAGCTATTACAGACATTTGCTCTGAAGTTATACCCAAAAGATTTATTTTCCTATTCATCACTAGTGCCAGATCTACCACTTTGACATGTTGTCTCTACAGTTCCATTCTCAGCAGAGCACTCTTAAATTGGGTAAATTCTTTCAGATGTAAAAGAAACTCTGTCCTAAGTGTTTATGTGATAATAAGCCACATACAAAAAACAGCTAAGTGCTTGTTTACACCTGCAAATTTCTCTTCTTTCTTTTACCACATACTGAAATAAAGATAAGCAAAGCTCACATGGGCTGACAAGTGGACTGACCACTCTATTTTTAATTTTACCTGTTTGAGCATTATTTATGCTGCTGAGTGCTCCAGCTCCAACCAAGTTGCCTAAAACCAGCCTCAACCCCAACCCACTGTACATGGCTAAAGAAATGGCAGTTTGTTTTTTTTTTATTCACTAAGAAGCTATAACATGAGTTTAGTTACTTTTTGTTTCTCTGTGAGGAGGAAGCCACCACCCTGACAGATTGGGCATAAATGACCATTTGCCTGAAAATGCCTGAGTCCAAGGAAAATGCTTAAATCAATTCCTCGGTGGAGGAATCACATTCAGAAAGGATATCCTTAGCGCTAAGCACATTCTTTAGTACATTTCTATATCAGGATAAAACCTCCCACTTTTGGATGCCTAATTAAAACTATTTTTTGTTCGTGCAATGACCTAGAAATACAGCCACACTTACACCTTGGTTTTGTTTCATCCAAAATATTCCAGCACTGAATGATGAACTCATGTAAGTTTGACACTGAGTGAAATACCATTTTTTATGCCATTTTTCACTTTTTTCAGTCTGTTAGAATGGTACTAATTTTAGCTAGCTATGTACCATTAAAATATAGCTTTCATTACTTTATTTCTTCCTGGTGTTTTTCACACACCAAAAAAAAAGGTCTGATTTGTTTTTAGTAGTTTTTTTTTTTTTTTAATTCATGCTCTGAGTAATTCAAAATGCTTAGGAGATACAGTAATTCAATCTATATTTAGCACAACTAAAAGCACCACTGTTATAAAGCAATTTGTCTAAAGGTGATCCAAGACCTCAAATGTTTTCTTCAAAAGGAGAAGGTAAAAAAGAGAATGTTTAGGTTCTTTTCCCATTTTAAGCATAATATGTGGCTAGTGAAAAACTTTTCAATTCAGCTCCTATATACAGATGTTCTCAGGTTCAACCACTCCTCAGGTTTGTACAGAGACAGAATGTACCATATATAGTTTTTGTATTGTAAAAAGGTCACTATGAACAATAGATATTTGTGTGACCCAAATCATATCAACACACAGATTTCTGTAACTCAAATACTTACATATTATATGACATTTAACAAACAGGCCTGCTCTTTACTGAAAGCAAATCCTAAAGATGGACTGTGTTTTTAATGTCTTTTCACTTGGGATGGTTTCTTGTTGCCATTGTGATGCACTAACAGTTTTAGATGCAATGGTCTGTTATTTTCTCTGCCCCTGCCATTCTACAGAGCCTATAGAATCCAAATCCAGTGTTCTAAATTGCATGGGGGTTTAGAAGAATTAAAAACTACTATGACAAAATTTTCAGAACTTGTCTGTCAGGTTTGTTTATCACTTGATGATACCACCAAGCCACTTCTCAGAGCAACCCTTAACCAAAAAAGTACTGAGGCATGGAGTATCCAGGCACAGATTGTAATAAAAATGCCTAAAATAGTTGAAAACAAGAAGCACTGAAATCTGCATAGATTTTAAAGTTCTGGCCTAGTATTAATGAGGAGACTGCTTTTCTGTCTGTAAATGGAGCCTGAGTTTGGATATCCTGCATGTTCTATCCCCTTCCTGCTCCCCTAGGATTCAGAGATGTGTTTTTAGGGATGTAAAAGAACTTGGTCCTGGCTCCTTATTTCAGAGTTTATTTAGAGACCCATTGCAGATCAATTCTTCTAAATGTTGTTTGACCTTGCTGATAGTATCTAGTTTCCCATGGCAGTTGCAGAAGTTTACTACCCACTGCCTAAAGAAATACTTTTAAAGTATGATTTAATTTGAATGTTTACTTTTTTCTTTGAATATTCCTTATTCTTGCTTTGTATGGGGAATAACAGTTTTGCCATCACCTCATGTACCACCTTTATAATTCCACAAACCACATCTGTGACAGCACTGAACCTTACCTTTTTGGTAACTTTAATGGTCTGTCTGGCCTGGAAGAAGAGAAAAAAGATTGAAAAAAAGATTGAAAAAAGAGAAAAAAAATTGAGAATGCATGAAATATGCATGTACACACCAATTTGTTTAATTATTCTCATACATAAGAAAATAAATTATAAAAATAAGATATTTTAGGATATTAATTATTTTGAAAGGCTCACAATCATATTCAATTGAGTCTTTGCAAACAAGCAGTTCAGAGAATAATTACAGCTACAGACAGCTGGGTTTTCAAAAGTGGAATTTTATGCAGCTGATTTTTGGGATTACTATTCCTGAGGCTTTTCCAGTTTTCAACAAGAGACCAAATAAACTAATACGATAAAAATTTAATACTATTGAAAATCATGACAAAGTTTGCATATGGTGGAAACAGACAACCACAACACCATCTTCTGAGTGTAATTCACAAAGCTTCATAGTTGTCCTTTGTAATTTTATTTAAAAAAATATTTTGGCTATAAATTCTGTCTTGCCATAATACAGGAAGTAGAATGACATAGGACACCTCTATAAAATATTTTTATCCAAGTTTTTGTTATTTCTTAAATGTCAAATATAAAGTATATTATTTTGAGAAGGAGGTAGCAAACCCAAGTGAAAATTATTCTAACACTGTTCAGTGTGCACTTCAGTTTTTTAGCTACTGGACCAGTAAGATTCACATAAATTTCACTTAAAAAAACTCTTCATAAACAATCTGCAAGTCATTTCAAGAATGTGACAGAAAATCACTCCGAAGCTGTAACCATACAATGGCTTCAGTTAGATATGGATTTGTTTTACCACCAAGGACACATTTAATATTACTTCTTTTAAAAAATATGGAAAGCACTGAGTTAAGAAGCAGGTACTTGCATAATATAGATCACTTAGTAACATCACACTGAGGCTGCCAAAAGCATAGATTTGCATGCTTTCACACACAGATAAATAGTGTCCTGTCTCAAGCTAATAAAAGGGATACTCGTCCCCACGTGGCAAAGAGCGCTTCTCGTCTTTTACTTCGTCCATGCAAGTCCGTTTGGCCTAGAGTCCAGAGAAAGCCGGGTCGGACCAACATAAGGCTCAGAAACCAAACGGATTACAGCAAGACTCCTCAGAGATTTTCAGAAAAACTTAATCCACTATATAGAAATGAAATTTCCTGTTCTTCAAAGTAGTAAGAGTTGTTCACTACTACACAAGAGTAAGATTTGCTCCTTTCAGCCACAAGAAAATTGGAGAAAAGGAGATTCACCATTCTCTAGTTGCAGAGTAACTCAAGGATTAATGAAAGGTACAGACAAAGATTCTCAGTTGAATGCAGCCACAAAAGATTAAATTTATGAAGTGTCACCAGCCTTCAGACTAGGTGCACAAATCTGACTTCCAGAGGTACAGAACATACCCAATTTTCCAATTGAGGCTAAAAGCTGCTGGTAGTACTACAATAGACTCACCAGCAGCCAAAATGTAGAGAAACCCAACTGAACTGAGTTCTGAAATTACTTTGAACAGTAAATTCCCTGAGGCTGAAAAGAAGCTGTGGCAGGCTTGAGGGACTGCTCATTGTCTGATCTACAGCCGCAACCACAAAATCAACTTTTCCCAACTCAGGCTAGACTGGCGGATCAGAAACCAGATACTGAAGTCAGAACCCACTCAAACCTGAAGTGAACAATAACAGGACTCTGGATGAAGAGAAATGCTTAAACAGACAATCCCTTTCATGAACTTGCACCAAGGCAGAGCACACGCTGAATGTGCCTTCACGACTGTATGGAAAAGGGGGAAAAGTCACAGTGTTGGGAATAACAATTTTTTAAACTGCAGCATAGAATCCTGGGTTTGATGAGAGAAAAATATAAGCAGACATATTTACTGTCGGTAAGGTAATTCAAACATTAATTTCTAGTTCTCATTTGTAAAGATCTGAATTTCCATATATATTCAGTCACTTGTTTTTGTCTGTGCCATAATAGGCTCTGCCGTGAGTAATAGTATCAAGCAACGCTTTGGCACAAGCAGAGCCACCCAACAACAGTGATTAGTACAGGCTTTGTATTTATGCTGACTTGTATAAAGGCTTCTATGACAATTCCAGTTTATATTAGCAGATTAAATTGTTTTCTTCTGCATGGGGGCTACTTTAAAATTAAATTTGTCTAATTTGGTTTACACAAAGTGGGTAAAAATACCAACACAGTCATTCCTCATCCTCCCCCGGTCCCATCAAAACCAAACTACATTTCCCTCTGTTTCCTCCACCTGCAAAATATATTCAGGGCTGAACAAATGATGAAGTTCTTCAAAGCTAGGCAGGGTTAAAGGTCACACCTGCTATCAAACTGTTTTGTTTTGAAAATCATGCATTGAAAAAACCTGGGTACACTCGGGTAAATTCCAGCAGCATAACCAATCCCTTGCAGCTGTTGTGATGACTTTATTATATTGGTCAATACGAAAAGTTATCCCTGAAAACTATGCCCCAAAACTCATTAGTTATGCTCTAAAATACAGAAATGCATGGCAAAATGACATCTTTCCCTCTTAATGAATGTTGCTGTATCTAATTTTTGAAGCATTATACTTTCATTGAGCCAGTTTAAATAACACCATCAGCCTCCAAAAAAAAAGCGTGGACAAAAAGAGTCCTTATCAGTTTTAGTGAGAAAGAAGTGGTGAATTCCACTCTTTTGCTGGGACAAAAGCCAAGTTGATCTGTGTATTAAATTACCTTTGTACTAAGTTCTCACAAGTCTGATCCCAGAAAGTGACAATCACAGTTGTTGGTGACAAGACCAGCACAACCAAGTTACTGCACAAACTGCAGTCACTGATAAAATCTAATAAACACTCTGCACCAAGAGGGGAAAAGGGAAAGAGGAAGAAAATGACAGGTTCTGTTCTAGCACCATTTACTGTGTCAGCCACTGCTCAACACATGCTTTGCTTCATCCTGTCCTTTCCTAGTGGCAAGTTTTGTCTGAACATCACACAATTAAGAAATATATAAAGAAAAGATAAATTGATTGGTTAAAACCCCCAGATGTTTCTCAGTATGAAATGTATTTTGGATGCCCAGCATCTTTCTGTGTAACATGCTGAAAAGGAGGAATGGTGTTTTTCAAAAGGGCTGCTGTAAAATCAGCAAGTTTACTCTTGGAAATAACTGAGTATCAGGAGGATTGATCAGCTTTGGACTGGACTAATACAGCTCCAATTATTCACCTTTCCAGCACAAATAAGCACTTAACCTCAGTGTTTCTATTGCTATTTTGAACAGAGA
The DNA here is from genome assembly GCA_034509185.1 of Euphonia xanthogaster. Lineage (NCBI taxonomy): Eukaryota > Metazoa > Chordata > Aves > Passeriformes > Fringillidae > Euphonia > Euphonia xanthogaster. The sequence goes on from JAYDZK010000169.1 coordinate 17,481,308, forward strand.
TGTAGTAGAAATCATTTGTTTCTTTGTGAACAAACCTACTTGAATAGGGGCAGTTCACAGGTATAAAAAATATGATTGCTTTAGGTATTTTTCAATCTGAGAAAGATAATGACCAATGCTTGAGCTTCCTGGAGGGGAACATGCTGTGCCACATGGCAACATCCTGACTTTGGGTTCCCAGGGAAGCAAAAGCCTCCTTTTGATTACAGCACTGAATGGGTTTTCTCATGGAAGTTAATAGGGTAATCAGAGAGGGGAGTTTGATCCTAATTTCAAGTATCACACTGGAAAACAAGCTTTTGGAAATCCTATATATTATTAAATCTAGTTCATAACCTTCATGCCACCTGGACATCACATGACACAAGGCAATATTTCAAAACACGTTCCACGGCATGGGACTTAATAATAACACTACGGCTGATTTACTTCATATTTTATTAAGCGTGTTTTATTAATCTAATGTGTTTATTAATCTAAGCATGTTTTATTAATCTAATGCATTTCAGGGAAATACAAACCTGAATGTGTCAGAGGACAACAAAAGTATCTAGATATTCCAAGGCATTTTTTCAGGCTTTCTTCACAAACCTCAGTTGTGAGAAAGGTATCAATGTAAGCAGCCCCTTGGCCTCACACCCCAAGGAATTAATGCTTGCTGCTTCCTTAGTGGGTGCAAGAAACCCTGAAGAATGTAGCCATGAAATAGAAAATTAGGAAAACAGGCTCTGCTTTGAAGCATACTTTGAAGAGTTTTTAAACTGTTGTGAAGCACCCATCATTTCAAAGAAGTTTTAAAAAGGCAACTATCAATAACCTAAGAGGTTGAAAGAGATATCAATAGGATTTTAAATAGGAACATTCCTGCTTACACTCGCAGTAACGTCCGTTGGGGTCTTTTTTTGAGTCAAAAAGCATCAACACATTACAAATCATTTCTTTGTACTAACTTATCCAAACATTACCTTCCAAAAATTCCTATTACAATTCTGGATACTGCCCTGGCTAAACACTCGATTTCTGATTTATGCCATTTCACTTAGCTGCAATTAATTTCTATTTCACCATGAGCAGATGTAGAGACTGGAACTTGGATATAGAAAGGCTTTGCCTCTTTTTTTCTTCGCAGGAACAGCAAGCCAGTTAAACTTTAAGCTGAAATTAATGCCTACCAGCCTGACATGGGGCAGCACAAAAGCACTGCGTGTGATTGTTGTGCCCTATTTTTAGGTGTAAGGAAACAACAAACAGCATTGGATAAATCCGAGACTGTCAGTGTGGGTGCTTTTCCTCTGTTTCATTCCTGGGAGCTAAGGGTAGTGGAGGCTGCTCCCCCAGCAATGATATCCAGCACTGTCATTTTGGTGCTGAGCTGCACAAAATTTTGAAAATAAATGCACACCTTACTGATATTTATCATAAAAGGATTTACTCAATATAGAATCATAGAATATCCTGAGATGGAAGGAACCCATTAAGATCACTGAAGTCCAACTCCTGGCCCTGCACAGGGCAACAGATTCATTTTACACTCTTGCTTTTCACTTAAAGATTCACTGGAGGCAAAAATGGTACATTGCAATAAATAGCTGTATTTACTGAAAAAAAAAGACTCTCCTGTCCAAGGATTATGAGGTGTTTAACTTCAATGCTTTAATTTGCCAGAAGGAAACTATTCCCTTTGTTGGTAGATCTGGTTACCAGAAGTGATAAAACATAGCTTTTGGTCATTATTATACTCCTGGATAAGCGAAACCCCTGCAGGATAAAATGAGATATGTATCATATTGTACATTCTCCATAAGAACATACAATACAAATTAAATCCCTGCACAGGAAGAAAATCCTTGTGTTTTCAGAATCTCATTGACCCAAGAGAGCAATTTGAGTTGCTCCTAAATATCAAGTTAGCTTTTGCTGTTATATCAGATGTAACACCTATGTGCTTTATCATTTTAACAATCACTCAGACAACAAATCCAACGGATTAGGTCGCCAAAAAAGTTTTTATAAGCCTCCCAATTTAATTTTTTTGCTATGATGAGCAGTTTTCCAATATTTTAATAATGAATTCTATCTAGATGTTTTTTATACATGCAGTGTTCATTGTATTTGTCTGCACTTGTTTAGATCTCTAAGGAACAGGACAACTCAGCAAAATGATGTTGTAGAGGAGACAGAGAACTCTGTTTTCTGGTAAGCTGCTTTTTCAAGGTTTTGAAGAATGCAACTAATTTTCATAGGTTTTTCCCCATATAAAATATCAAGGAATAATCCAAAAGGATTTAATATTTTTTAATGTCTAAATTATCAGGGTAAAATTATCTGAAACTAACTGCTATTTCATCCCATTAAAATGTGCAAAATGGCAATATTGCAACTTTTCTTAATGTTGTACACGACTGTTCTTTTGCTTAAAATTAGGCAAAATGCAACTTAGCAGTCCAAAAATCAATATGCTATTTGGCAACTGATGTCAATTCACATTTTTACAGATGTCAATTCACATTTTTACAGTTGAGACATCAAGCTTTATAAAAGTTCCCATCTGCTTTTCTTGTTGTGTTCTTACTTACCTCTTCAGTTCCAACTGAGCACCTGCTCTATTTTCACAGCAAATAGGAGCAAATAAGATTGCCTTTCTGTGAAGAAAGCAACTGTAAGGAAGGTGTTAACAATAAAATCATTGTCTGACTGATTCTTGTTCTTACTGATTTAAATTCAGCATAGAAGTTTAAGCTTTACTGACCTACAGCATGCCTACTGGATAAAACTCCATGGAGTGGGGCAAACCCTGTATCCTTAACTAAGCCAGCATTTCACTCACTCCCTTACTGCTATAAAATCAATATTAAACTTTATTAACCTACTCTGCAAAAGTAACAGGGAGTTTTGACACCTCCCATGGACAAAACTCTGGCTCATGCCAGAGTACAACAGGGAAATATGTTTCCATCAAGGCACCAGAGATGGAAATACTATTAACAAACTAAATGTATTTTCATTTGCAAGTTTAGTAACAGTACTGTGAGGAATATCCTAAGAAGATGGGTTGAGGACTTTGGACTTGTCTAATTTGGAGAAAAGGAAGCTGAGCAGTGACCTCATTGCTCTCTACAGCTTCTTGAGGCAGGAAAGTAGAGAAGTGATCTCTTCTCCCTGGAATCCAGTGCTGGGACATGCAGGAATGGTTCAAAGCTGAGCCAGGGGACATTTAGACTGGACATTTCTTTATCTAGAAGGTGGTTAAACACCTGACCAGACGTTCGTTCTTAGGAAGGTGCTGATGTCCCAGGCCTGTCAGTGTTCAAGAGGCATTTGGACAATGCCCTTAACAAAATGCTTTAACTGGGTCAGCCCTGAATGGGTCAGGTGATCCTTGCAGGTCCCTCCCAACTGAAATAGTCTATTTTATTCTAACCCTGTATAACTCATAATATGCTAAAATTAAAACTTCTATAAATTTATAACGTACAGGTGATTTGAAACTGAAATGATCCTATTATAATCATCTCCAAGGCTGGGGGGATTGTTGGGTTTTTTCCCCCTCTCCTTTTCCTCACTGCTCTATAGGGATGGTATCCACATATGAGCCCAGGACTTACTGACCAAGTCTTCAGTTTAAGGCTCCTTAGAAACCCATTTTTGCAATGCTGACTTCTAATGTCTTTCCTCTTTCATCTTCAACAACTAAGTAATATCAACCACTAGGAAAGCTGGCTCTTTTCCTTTATAGCATCTGCTTGGTTCACCTGTATTGAAAAGGAATTAAATCATCTTCTCTGTAGGAAAATCTGAGAGCATATGAAGGAGCCACGTCATACACACCTTCCAAACACTTTTTTTGTATTCTTGTTTCCCTAAACTTTTCTCCAACGAGTGTAGCCACTTTTAAACACTGCTCCAAAACTGTCAATAAGAAGACTGCCATCAAGCATACTTCAACTGGATTCTCCCTGCTTTAAATGGCAAAGTTTATACACAATTTAAAGTATATACATCTTCAAAAGGTTTAATTGAAGCTATATATATATTCCTTAAACTTTTGAAGCACTGAAGGCAGGACTACATAGAGCACTGCCTGGCAAATTAAACAAACGTTCTGATCTATTAAAGAGAATTTTAAAAAAAGCTTAGTAAAAATACCACCATGAATCATTATTTGAAAACAAGCAAACAGCTAATTTGGAGCAGACTAGTATTATTTCAAGATCTTTTGCAAGTCTAAAACCATTAGTCTTTTTTCTTGGTAATTACAGTGAAATTAATAGATATGTTCTGGGATTTAAATGATGACTAGAATAATTTTCAACATTTTTACTGGCAAAAAGTCCCTTCCTTAGAAATATTTTATTTCAAAGCTGTTTTTATTACACTTCCCAGTTGAACGGAGCAACACAAGGTCATGGCCACATCTTGGATTTCTCTGACAGACAGGAAATTAACATGACTCAAGGAATCACAATATACACAGAAGAAAACCCCCATCTCATGATACCACTGAGAATGAAAATGTCCAAGAGTGCCCATTTTTATGACAGTGTCTCTCCACACAGGCTGAAGTACATGTTCCTATAGGTATGAAAGACTGACATTAAGCACATGGAAGTTTGGCTCTGGAGTAGGGAGACTTGGAGTGTCATAAATCACACTTCAACTGATACATGCTTCAGTCTTCCTTCCTGTGCAGATATAAGACTTTGTGATTGTAAGTTACCAGGGAGTTCAGTTTTGCTCTCAGAAAACCTTCTTCAACCAGAGAGCTCTTCTAAAGCTAGACTAAAGCACTTAAAATTTCTCCACATTATTCATCTAACCATGGGGACAAACAATAGTTTTTACCTTTCCGCACATTTAATCTCTTGCAGCAAATGAAAATACTGTTACTTCAGATCTTTGTTCTAAATTTAGTCAAATATTTCTCTTCAGTGTTGAACTCCTGTTCCAATATCTGTGAATTTAATCATTCAGAATGCTGTAACTTTTAAGCGATATAAAACAAATGTCTATTCAACACAATTAATATATTTAAAAGGATTTAATATGTAATTGCATAAAGAAGGCTCTCTAGCTTTTGCTAGTGCTAATGAACACTTGTATATATATAGTGCTAATGAACACTTGTACATATATAATGAAACATTATCTTCTGGATCACCTGATATTAAATTTGTTTTGTATGCTCAGTAACAAGCAACCAAAAAAAAAGAGGAAATATTTACTGAACATTTAAGTAGCTAAATACATCCAGTATTGTAGCTAAAACCCCCAAAAAGCTCCCCAGGATTGAACAGACTATAAAAGAGATTTAACATAATCAATGTTCAGCAAAATGTTTGCAAAAGTTCATCCATTTGACAGAACAAACTAAATATCCTACAAACTGGAAATGTAACATAAGAATTTTGAGGCAAGGCATCCTATCAACATGCTAGAAAATATGGGAGAAGTGGCAGAAGTGATGCAAATCAGCTTTTTCAGTCCAGTACATAAATCTATTTATGATTTTACTAGAAAATAACCGAAACACAACCTAATTTGCCAATAGTGAGACTAAGCTCTCTGAAATATCAGCAGGATTTCTAGTTGTAACTTCCCTTACCTCCACTGATCTGTCAGTGGTACCATCTCAATTCTATTTTGCATTGATGGTCCAGTTTTTAAGAGATTTCTTTATTCAGTAGAATCTCACTGCAATTTTTGCGTACCAAAATCGATGCCAAATTTCTCAGGTACCCTCTGTATTTCCCTCTTGCACTGTGTTTAGGGGTTTTGTTTTATTTTGCTATTCAAGCGCCACTGACCAATTAAAAGCGTGGACATCTATTATTCACTAGGAGATGAAGACAACACTGAAATTATCAGAAAGGAAGAACAAGTGATTTTGGAAAGAGTTAGAGACAGAAACAATGATGGTAACTCATAAAGAGCTTTCTAAAGGTGATGTTGATAATTTTGCACTTTCCCCCATCAGAAGGAAGACTCAAAACTTTTATGTAGGAATATGCAAATCTTTCAAAGCCCATCTCTTAAAGAGTGATGAAAATCACTTGGTCATTGGTCATGCATAATTTAGACTGTTGCTCTTTGTTGTCTGGTGTTGTCTTATTCACATTTGAACTTCACTACAACCTCCTACTAAATTAAAAGTACATGAAAACAACCATACATCATCAAAATATTCCAACCGACCTCATTTTCAATGTTGTGGGTTTTTTCTAAGTGTACATAAATGCTCAGTTTTAAAAGTCATCTCAAACCCCACACCAATTAGTCCTTTTCCAGAACAAGCACAGCTGATGCTGGTTTTCCAGTCAATTTAGTACAAAAGAAAGGAGCCATGTTTTTTTATGGTTTCCCTCCCATAAGGCTGAGTTTCCCACAGCTTTACATCTTCTAAGGAGAGCAGTTCAAAGGCCCAGCAGATTGCTAGTTATGAGTGAGCTCCTCTGTTCAGGGAAAGGTGAGGGATACAGGGCACAGGAAATTGATCTTCAAGCACACACAGGACCTGAATTCCCTAAGGAGCAGAACCTACACAGCAAAATACAGCCAGGCTGGTCCCTCAGCTGCACTCAGACCAAAGCACCAAGCACCACATTCCTATGGCAAAATTGCTTGATTCCAAACAACCTGAAGTCTAGACCAACACTAATGTTTAATTAGTACAATCCCAAAGCCTGCAAAAATCCCCTGGACAGCCCAGAATGACATTGGTTTTTTAAAATGCATTTAATACTTTCTTAGCCATGCTATTTTTAATTTGGTCAGCCACCAAATTATAAATGGCATTTTTATTTGCATTCTGGTTTCTATGTGTCAGCTCTTTGTTTTCAGTTCCAGAAAGTGCGGCAAGTTGTTTGCACTGCCAACAATGCACAATATTTATCATAGGAAGAGTAAATTAATTAATAAAACCAGAATAAAACTCTTAAGGTATCACACTCAGAGATCATGCAAGACTAAAATAAAAATGTGTGAAAATGAAGAAGAACAGCTCAAATTAACTGACATGAAAAATTATTTCAAAGAAAGAAAAAAACCCAGTTCATTTGGTCACAGGGAAAACCTACTTTTCCACATGTGCTCAACAGAGAATCCCACATTTGGACTCAGATGGATGCATGAGATGGCTTCACATTTCTTTTTTCTCAACTACATCAAAATCCCAAGTATGCCATTGGGTTGTTAATGCTTCATAATAAGGAGAACTCCTATTCTGGCATAGAAAAAATGGCTTAAATGAGAACAGAGCCAGAATTTGTATCATTTCAGGAACTCCTGATCTATAACATGAACCAAAAGATTTGCAACACCCTGAACTATGAATGAAATGATGGCCACAGCTTTCGCTTTTTAGTTGGTAAACATTGATAAAACATTTCAGAAATCCCACTTCCAGAAATCTGACCTAAAGGTTTTTTTCTTAAAGATTCCTATTTTAATCTTAGGGGAAGGCAGAAATGCTCCTTTATTAATTTTTAAATCATTATATGCACATGTATTTTGTACAAAAGACATTAGTATACAATTCATATATAAAGTATGTCTTTTAATGCATCAAATAAAGCATAAGCTAACAACTTTCGAAATAGGATAGGTTGTTAAAAAAGCTCAGTGGAAAAATTTTTGTGAACAGTTCATGTTGCTGAAATGAGGCTATTTGAAAATATTTTATACACATGGATATGCAAAATCAGTTCTGCAAGCCATGCACAATGTACTAGATAACCATGATCCTTTTCCTGGAATCAAGTAGGGAACTGTTTCATAACAAAGCCTCATTATTAAGATTGGTATTTAACAAACATTCCCTTGCTTTTTGAAAAAACAGGAATTTTATTTTTTTCTGGTTCTAATATTTTTGCCAAATAACTAGAAGGAAAAATCTAAAATGGGTAAGAGGCAGCTGTAGTGTTCTATCCTCACTTCACAGCTTTTTCATTTCTACAGAGCTTTGTTTTAAAGTATTAAATAAAGTGTAAGCATTCACTCATGTCTGCAGTACTGTTTGAAACAGTGTGTGGTACAGAATGCCGAGACACAGCAAAACTCAGAGTCCCAGAACCATCACATAAATCTGCAATGCCAAAACACTCCAAAAGAGATTTAAATTGAACTGAAAGTAAGATGTACAATAAGTCTGGATGCTTTACCAGTTTCCTGACGCTGTCTTTTGGCTTTTTTAGAATATAAATTGGTCTAACAAGCAAAAGCTTTGAATCCAGCAATTTAAACTAACTAAGCTTTGGGAGCTAAAATGTCCAAAGTAGGCTGGTGGGGGATGAGTAGCAATTCTTAAATTTTATTCAAAGTAAGGATTCTGTGGGGCTTTAAACAGATTTTATTTTCCTGTTCCAGCCTGAGATGATTGCATGATCATGGGGAGATCATCCCATATATCCTTTCAGCCCGTTTTTTTTTTTTACCACAGATAATTCAGATGCTTTTCAGAACAGTTTTCCTTACTTGTCTGCTTTAGTCAAAAGCATCAACAGTATAGTCTAAAAAAGTAAATAACAGTGGGTGACACAAAGCAGGTTCACCCTGAGCCAAGAGTGCTTGCTTGAATTTATTGGTTTGATACTGTGAAAGAGCAAGCACTGCACACACTGGCTGTCTGGAGCATTTTCCTTAGCAGCAGCACCAGCAGTTCCTTCACAGCTCCCTGACCTCTTCTGCCCTACCTTTTATCTCTGAGTCCACGGACCTAAGCTTTCTAAATTTTATCACCAGAGAGATTCCAGCAGAGTTGACATCAAGATTAACAAGCACACAGGTAGCTTTTAACTGGTGTTTTCCCACTTAAAACTTCCCATACATGTCTGAAGGAAGCAATCCAATTTGGCACCAGAAATACCACCACTGTTATTCCATGCCTTCCTCAATCCTGAGACAACTTCCTAAATGATCTCCGCACATCCTTCCTCTGCCACTCCTATTGATATGCATACATTCCTATATAAGAAGAGGTTTTGAAAAATACTGGGAAACATTGTAAGAGTTTTCTAGCTTTTTTAAAATGGTAGTATTTAGTTCTTCTAGAGAACTGTGCAACTGTTCACTATTTATTTTATCCTCCTTTCATCCCACTAAGCATGCTACTGGCCTGCACATTTTTACTTTTCCCTAGGGACTCCCAACTCAGTGCTTCTAGTCGTTATGGATCAATCTTCATGCTTCTTTCACAGTGTTGCTTGGTTGGTTTTCCCCATTTCTACCCACCCTGATGAAGGCTGCTGATGACTACAGAAGCAGCAGCAAAGGAGGGGCAGTAACTCGTATCTTCTAGGGTGTGTAAGCCCCCAGGTTTCTTGAGATACATAAGTGCATTCCAACAAAAATGGATACTTCAGCATGAGCTCTCCAAAGGGACAGGTTAGGGGAACAAAAAAAACTATCCAACAGTACTGAAGTGAATTAAATGTGCCATGCTCGTACACAGATAAATTTAAAAATAGTTAGAGCAAATCAAACACCAAGACAACTGCATTGTGATATGGAGAGATGGCTAGAATTTCCCAGGGAGTGTTTGTGTGGTCAAGATATTATGGCCACTGAAAAAAAGAAGTATCAACCAGTTTACATGAGCTACTTCTTAAATATGTGCACAAAACAACACAAGAAACTTTACTCAAGATCTTCCAACCTCAGAAAAACATCTAAAAATCATCAGAATCATTACAAATGTTGACCACTTTTACCTATTTTTACAATAGAATTTTTTACCACAGTCATGCTGCAAAACACCAACCAATAAAAATATTTCCTTTTATGCTACAGAATGTTTTCATCAACCTAAAAAAATTAACAGTTGTCTGGACTCTCAAGATACAGTGGATAGATGATGTTTCCATGTAATTTAGTTAAACTTCAAAGCCGAACCCTTTACAAAATTCCAGATCCAGCCGGCTTTAAGGGGATAGGACAAGTATGGCATTATTTCAGTGTGCCTTTACTCACTCCAATCTGCAGTGATATACCAGAGCCACATTCCTTTAATATTAGGTCACTGACAAATGTTAAGCCTTGGGCTTCAAAACCTGACAAAGCCTGTTGTGCTGAAACAATTAGTTACCTGCCCAGAGCTGTAAGCATCGGTGATACAGTTTGTAAATTGTTCACCCACCTCTACCTAATCACAACTTTCCCCCCTTCTTAAGATTATAACAATATTTGAATGCATTTTTTTAAAAAAGAAAGAAGATAAATTAAGTGTAGTTTGACTACATACTGAATTTAACTAATGTACTGTATGAGAACCTGCATTTTAAATAATCCTGTTAAAACATGCACATTTCATAAAGCTGGGTGATTTCCAATGAACCTTGTAATAAAAATACCTGGAGAAGAAGCTGCTGTGCAGATTATAAATTCAAACTGCAATAAAATTATGAGTGTGGAACAATGATCAAATTGAAATATCACACACCTAAGCGTTACTCTTCTGTTTACAGGAAGTGACCCGAACACATAAAAAATAAATATACATTTATCACCTCTCCTTTTTAGCAGTGCCAAGGAGCTACAAATGAGGCAGTTTGCTTCCTCCTCAGTGCACATCCATCCACCTGCAAGGCTGCATCCAGTTGCTCCCAGTTTTTACCATCTCCCAACATGACAACATTGACAGTGGCCTCTCTGGGTGATAACTTCACAATGTAATGACAGACTATTGTATTTAGACACACCTTGCTGAGTATGAAGAGAGAAAAGAAGTCTTTGGTTCCATGCTAAGTGATAGTCAGATCAGTATACACTGTCCATTAATGCAGCCATGGGCAGTTTACAGAGTGAAAAGGCATGGAAGCAATTTGATAGGGATATGCAGGGTATGCTAACAGACAGAGCTGGTTAAATAAGTATAGGTGCTTTAAAGATTGGATTGCATCTTTGTTTTGACTGCTAGCAGTAAGACAAACCATTTATCATAAATCATTATTCATAATTCCTGTACATGTTTGTAGAAGTGTATGGTATGGCAAGGAAAATGAAAAACCAGTGTCTTGGCTCAAGAGCCCAAAATCAGAGCAGTTCAAACAGTTTTTGTATCTGTGAAGCGTGACGGAAAACATTATTTTATCGTATCCAGAAGAAATTTTCACTGGTTTTATTTCTAGACTAAAACCAGAAACCCAGACTATGGATGGCATTTGTTCCCTTCCTCGTGACTATGGAATACAGATGAAGTTTAACAACCTTGATGCACAGGGAGAAGAACAGTGAAATCAGTGCAAGCATTCTGACAGTTTGAAAAGTATGACTGATCCTACAACAGTTCAACTTCCCGCATACCTTTGCAAAGAAAATTATACAACATCTTTGCTTGACATTTAAACTAGAATGGAGTGGAAAATACATCTCTGATTATAAGCAGTTCTGACAGCTAAGATTTTTTCCATTTGTAAGTGGAATAACTGGCAGGAGAAAGCTGATTTGCACTCTGAATTATCACCCGTATTTTCATCTGCTTTTATCTTAGGGGAAAAAAGCTTTATTCACTTTGAGCTTTTCCACATGTTTTTCCCAGTCTGATATTTTTAGGAGTTTAAAATTAGCTCATATATTTCATCAAGACAAAATCATTGTAACTGACTGAGAAACACTTACAGCTCCAAGTTCTTGAATAAGAGTGCAGATGTTGGAGAACAGGGAGAAGGGTGGTTTTAATGCTCCCATGAAAATTCACCCCTTTTAGCCCAACTGCAACCCAGAAAAAATAACAACCTTGCTTAAAAGCTTCAAAGTGTCTTCCTTCAATGGGAATTTGCCTTTTAGAAATTGCCTCTTAGATTGGCTGATTTTGCCCAGAACCAGGAGGCTGTAGAAGATTTTTCTTGTGTTTGTTGCTCCAAGAAGCTCTGGAACTTCGAAGCTAACAAATACCAAGAGGCGGGTTCTTATGAAATAGAGAACAGAAAGGACTAAAACCTGGAACAATCCCAAATTTCTCAATCCAAGCACAATTTTGAAGTTTAGCAGATAACCTACACTGAAAAGACATGAGGGCAACCCACTGAACCAGCTGATCTGACAAATTAAAAACACCCTGTACCTTTGAGAATAGAATTGTTGAAAATATTTTTAATGCATCTTTTTAAGGAAATATGTATTTTGATTGGACTCTGCAGACATACCAGATTATTCATTGTATTCTTACCTATCTCTATACTGGACTGTTTTACACAATAGAGGTGTGTATTTTGCATATATGTATTTTGTGTGTATTTTGTATATATGTATTTTGATTGGACTGTGCAGACATACCAGATTATTCATTGTATTCTTACCTATCTCTATACTGGACTGTTTTACACAATAGAGGTGTACCCTGTGTCTTCTAAAAGAGCTAATGAGCTTCCAAACAATCCCCAAGAAGAAAAAAAAAACAACAACCTGTGTTTTTTTTCTCCCAAGAAAGAACTATTTCACTTCAGGAATATTTATGGAGCCTAGCCAAACAAATCTCCTGACTTGGTTTCTCCTGGAAATAATGACTTGGTAATGCATTGAAAATTGATCTGTAAAATCACTGGGAAAGAAATTTAGTTCATCTTCCTTTCAGATCTTCTACTTCTGTAAGAAAACAAAATAGTTCAGGGAAGGATTATCCATGCTGAGAACGAAAAAATAATGCAACCTGCTTACCTTATCCTGGCTATGTGTTGCTGCACAGGCTGATGCTGGAAATGGTCAGGCCACTGATGGTGAATGCAGAAGGATGGGGAGGGCTGAAGACAGCAGGCAGGCTGATAGACAGGGGTGTGTTTTTGGCAAACAGAGGCTGAGTACTCACTATGTGGCTGCATACAGCATGAGGTCATAGGAGATGGTGCTGAGCTGCCAACCACTGAATGACATTCTTGCTTGCTATTATGGCCACTTAAAGTATGATGGTATGGACAAGGATGGCAGCATTGTGACAACATCTGCTGAGTTCTTTGGTTGTCTAAAGGCAGAAAGGATGATTTGATTGTGCCATTTAGTTGCAGGCAGCCATTTGGACTTAATTTTGTTCTTGGTGTTTCCTTGGATGGGAGTTGTTGGACTGTGATGTCTCTGTCATTTGCTGCAACAACCCCTGGGCCAGCAGCATTTGACAAGATGCTGCCATTGCTCAGGGCCACAGAGTCACTGGTGTTGCTCATAGCCATGCTCCAAGTTCTCAGTGGACACGCAATATTCCTGAAGAAACAAATAAAGCATAGTTTAGAGAGCTGCAGTGTTTTCAGATGCTCAAAAATAACTTTAAATTAACATGAGTAAAACTCTGCTCTGAGCTTCACCTTTCGCAACACAGAGAAAGAGGGAAAGGAGCCACGCACACTGTCAGGAACATTTTAAAGTACTTAAATTTGTTCAACAAAACCTTAAGAGTAAAGTTATGTCAATTTTCAGTGATTACACCAAGTTATAAGTCAAATGAATAGAGATTTGTCAGTGTCTGCATCACAGCTAACAAGTAATGGCTGACATGCACAGAGCAAGATCATTGTGCACAAAACTAAGCTATAGCCACTATTTAAAAAAACAGATTTTGGTATAAACAATGTCACCATCCACACCTTACACTGCAATCTATCCGTGTGCTTTGAAAAATTGCAGGAGATGAGCCCACACAATAGAGATTATTTAATAACCAATAATGGGCTGGTTTCAGTAACCTCCTTTCCAATTTCTGTTAATAACGAGGCATATTCATGTTTATAAAGAAATTTTGAAATGCCTTATTTGAATGAATCAAGCCATTTCAGCAGATATATCAATTTTTCTGAATAGTAGACTAGGTCCTTAGCAGCAGCTCAAAATGAACTGTTATGAATACTAAAAAGACAGAATACAACCACATGTTTTTCCCAAGTTCGCAAAAAAATAATCCCAGGATTGAATTACTGTTGATTGAGAAGCTCTCGCTTCTCAGTGACATGTACTCTAAAGGCAGGACATAATGTAACATGTTGTAAATAAAGGATATTAAAAGATTTTCTCCTAAGGTTTTTCAGGCAATATGTAGGTAAATGAGAACTATTAACATTGTAGAAGTGACCATAGCTCAAGATCAAAACTTGTGTGAGGTGCTTACGGCAGCCAATTTTTCCCATCTTAACTTTCTTTTAATAAGATAAAAAGGTAAATTGGAGATCATTACTTTGATAAATAACATGAAAGGTCAAACACCACACTCAGATAAGTTTGCTACCCAATTTACATGACCCTGGGGAAGGGAGGAGGAAAAAGAACATGAAAAACACTAATTATGTGCTACTTAGAAGAATAAATCAACACTTGCAGAAAAAAACAGAATCAGTTAATTACAACTGCTTTGACTTTTTAATACCGAATTTAATTAACATCACTGTAAGTCCAAATTGCAAGGCTTGCATTACAGACAGGAACTTTGCGGGGAGACACAACATACACAGATTAAGGCAGAAAAGCAAGGAAGTTTTTAACTCATTTTCTTCCCTGATACCTTTGCTGAATGCTCAGAGAGCTAAGTCTGCCCAGCCAGCTGAGCTATTTAATTGCCTGAATGCTAATTCTGAGCAAAGTGCTTTGCAGACTGGAATGCTCCCCCTTGCAGTCCCCTGCGTAGCATCTCCCTGAGACAGAGCTAAATCCTCCACTTCTGAAATGAAAATTAATCCTCTGCTATTTGTTCTAGATCATGTGCAGAGCCAGATGCCCTGGGAAATCACTTTCATTTAGATACCCACTCAGAACAGGAGAACATGCTGCTTGACAAGCAGATTTTTCCAGCCTTCAATTCCACACATTCCTGCTGGGTACCCCCTCCCCTGGCCCAGGGAAGTCAAGCCCAAGGAGGACTTTCTGCTGAGCACAGAGAGCAAATTCAAGGGGCTGTCTAAACTTCAGTTTGGTCTGAAAAGATGTATTAGTTATGTGAAATTCCACTGTGTATCAGCAGTCTGGTTTTCTCTCATACTGCAGGCAACATCAAACCTCAGTGGACACAGTGAGAGCTGGACACTAAGGCAGAGAAAGCTCCTCTCCAGGAGTCTGGCAGCACTTTTGGAATTTCTAGCTGCTTATTTTTACATTCACTCACATACGAGATAGGCTGCACAGTGATGCTGTTCCCTTTGTTTCTAGGTTAGTTGGATCCATCCATATCATCACTTGAAACTGCTGTACACTGCTCAAAATTACTGTCTACTGTAATAATTGAACAGAAGGGACAGAGAGACTGCAAATATCTGATATTTCAGGAAGAGAGACACACATTCTTTTGCTTTAAACCTGGGACACTTACAACATTAATTTTTAGTAGCTGTTTTCAACCACTTCATGAAGGAAACCACACATCTCTGTGCCAAACTCATGCCCGCAGCTGCTGGGCAACCCCAGCACAGACATGGGCTTGGCCCTTCAGCGTATCTGTGCCCCTTGAGAACACTGACATGGCAGCTGTAACTTCTGTCCAGACAGCTCAGCTGCCTCCATTTAATACGATCAAAGACAAATGCTTTATTTTCCACAGATATAATAGCTACCTCTGTATCTTTTGTTCAGAAATGTTTTAGAACTGCTAAATTTGAAGAAAAGATCCTCAGTACCGCAACATACAATTCTGCCTCTGTTCTCCTGTTGAACAAGCAATTCATGAACCATTTCAAACATTAAAATTTTAACAGATAGGACTAATTCATTCTTTTTTCTTAAGCCTTGAGGAACTCTTGAGTTCTGTTCATTTTTATGGACTCTTTCAGAAAGGCAATGGAAGCACCTGCTTGCCTTTAAGTTCTTTCAATGACACATTAAAGCAAGAGTACTTTGCATGCTAGGGTAGCTATCTGCTTAAATATTTTATTCAGTCACATCTATGAAGAACTGGGACTCAAACCAATTCTCTAGAATGTGAGCTGGGCTGTACATTTTCATTTGGTTTGGTAACTTTTCTGAGTCATCGAATTTGACCAAGCTAATGTCTTCTGAGTTTTGTTTCACTCATGTTTGAGAGGATTAAAAATTCTGTACTATGGTACTTCATTTGTGTCCCTCTTTACAGAAGTGGCTGTAAATCCACTGACAGCAAAAGTTCACCTGCAGCTGTCACACCAAAATATATTCTTAACTCTCCACTGCATTTTGTCTCCTCTGCCATAATTGCAGTGACAGAACTTAGAGAGATGTAACAATGGCCAAATGAAATAGTTAACTGAGAGTCTTTTCTTTGGAGGATGAATAAATAAGCCAATTAAGATGTGACAAGTAAAAGCATAGTAAGATTTTTAGTATTACATAGGATGGGAAATCTAAGAACATACCATGAAAAAAAGAACGTAAAACTAGGAATCTTTGAAAATTAAGTCTTTGAAAATTCTGAATTCTTTCAATGTTGAAGTTTATTTTTGCTGCACTCCTCAGATTGCTTTAGGACCTAGCATTCTTCAGTAGAGTGGGGGTTTCAGACTTATAAAAATTTACACCTGAAAGCTTTGAAGCAGTGGATGGGTAGCCTGAATAAGGAGGTGATAGAAAATACAGGTTCTAATGCAGGCAGCCCTACTTAACAGAAGATTAAATACAATTAGAAAAAGTGTTAATCTACATTTTAATACATCTCACATCTCTAGCTGGTATTTTAATACACAAGGTATTTTAAATGTGATCATCTCTGTAGAAATTATGCCAGCTGCACTGATAAGGGAAAAAACCCCAGAATTGTCTTTAATTACTGCACTCTTGATAGCAGTAATTGCTCAGAAAGGACTTGAGCCATGCAGTTCAAAACAACTCTTGGAAGAGCATCATATCTGGAATGTACCATGGTCTGCACTGGTGATGTTCCTTCATAACAATTTTATGGAGTAATCCATCTATTATTTGTGGAGCTAACAGTGAACACAGCTCACCCAGTAGACAAGCACTGCAAGACCTCCAGGAAATAAAGTAATCCTGTACAACACAAACTATGTGGGATTTGGTGTTCCCCAACTAGCATGTTCTTTTAAAACTCAGATTAAGTTCACCTGCTCCTTTGGCTGCAACTGAAAGAATTTTTCGTTAAGTTTCTTAAAAAGAAAAAAAAAAAAAAAACCAACAAAAAAAACCCCAACCAGATTTAAAAAACATTGGTTCAACAAATCCAATCTGGACTCAGACTGCCCACAATTGGGAATGATAGAAGTGCAAATCCAAGAGGGAATGACACAGTGGAAATTTAGTATAACCTAATATATTAGTGCAGATAATTTACAGATTTTTAGAAGACAATAAAGAGAACAGCCAAGTGTTGAGGGTTATTTTAACCACATAAGAAAAAAAAATACCCCAAATCTGTAACTTGCACAAAATGAAAACTAAACTGTTGAAAGACTTTAGATTTTTCATTTAAGGTAGGAAAGAATTCAAATTTCATTTCAAAGTTATCTGAAGCTTTTCGGCTGTAGTCAGCATTGCACCACTCAGCCAGCTGAACCAGCCCAGGCTTTATGGACTGCACAGACCTGTCAGCTACAAAGCATCATAGTCCTGAGATAAACACAATGTCCAAAGTAACAAAAAATGTCTTTTCATGTTAAAATTCATCTAAACCAGCTGGATTCTAGAAGCAGTGCATTTCTAAAATAAGCAAAATTTACCAATCCCAGTGCTAACTGGTAAGGCTCCTTCCAGATAAAATACCATAATGGCCTTGCAGTCCTTTAAGATGCTGAGGTTTTCCAATGTGGCCAATAGTCTTACAGTCTGTAAATTCAGTTAAATACTCTCCAGCCTTCGTCTGCTGTGCCAGCCAGTGCACAGCCACTCTAAAGGAGGGTTTGCTCCTTTCACATTACCAGAATTTTTTGTATCTTTGCTTTTTCTCCACGCCCAGAGAAGTAACAGGTGGTGCCTGGTGTTTGATCCTGGGTTTCATGGGAGATGACTACTTATCTATCACTGCAATGGTCTTTAGCATGTCAAACTGCTTTTTAATGCTTCATGGCTGCTGATCTCAATTTTGGTGCCCAGCTAGACATTCTTCAAATTCTCCAGCTCTTACTCCAATGCTACCATATGTGGTGCTTGGTTTCTTTCAATATCTCAATTCTTGCTCTTCTATTTCAGCTGTTAACCCCTACCTCTTCCCTGAAAAGCTTTCTCTGTACAAAATACAGGCTCTTCCCAGAACGAGACATCCCTGTGCTCTCCTTTTTTTTTTCCACCAGGTATTTCAAGTACATTAAATATAAGCATGTCAGCTTCAGGAAGTCTCAAATTCTTACTTCATCAACGAGCAAGTTTACCTGGTGTATTTATTAATGCAGCCATTTCACTTTGAGAATTGGTACAACACAGCTCCTATTTTTGAGAAATCCCATTATGGTCAGTGTGTTTTCTGCACAGTCTATAAATACCCATATTCTCAACTAATGTCACCTAATTAACAAGCAGATCTTCAGCAATCTAAGTCCTTGTTCCAAGAGGTATTATTTAGCAGACAATTATGAAGCAGAAGAGGTTTGTAGAGGGGAAACTTCCCCTCCTCCAAGTGTTCTGAGAGCCAGCTGTCCCTGCCATCCTTCTCCACAGCCTGCGAGGCTTTGAAGCTGTCCTGTTCTGAACCTGAGACTCTATGAGTTCATTTCCTGTGTCGCAGGCTGGCTCGGGAACCACAATTCCTGTAACAGGGAGTTTCCAGATGTCACCATGCCAGCACCATGGCTCACATACAGATGGGCACTGGCAACCGGTGTTGCCAAGCTGGAACAAGAACCAACCCACCAAAGACAGCTATGGGGTGAGGGAGCTGGGAAAGACTGCAAAGGATGGGAAAACCAATCTCTTCAGACCCTCAGAAATAGATTTTCCTTTGCTTTTATGCTAAAGTTACTTCTTCTGGCACAGAGAATGAAACAACAGCAGACCATTTCCAGAAATCATTTGCAGGGCTTCAATTACAGAAATCAATGGTAGTGCTTTAACTATGAAGTCTTTTCAAAGTCAAAATTTACAATAGATATAATCAGACTATAGATAGAAACAACAACAAGGAGCTCTGAATTCTCTTCTAGAAGTTTTAATTAAAAAAAAAATAAAAGAAGGGGAAAAAAGCACATCTATGTAAGGAAAATGGAAGAAAATGTATTAAAGTCCAAAAAAGCTTCAAATACTCTGAGTTTTGGAATGAGATACAGCTACAACCAGAAATTATTAGAACCACACTACTTCAAGAAAAAATGTGCATAGTTCTGGAAAGCAGGTGTATACCTCAGCAGAGTTTAAGAGCCCAGAAAGCTGTTAAAAAACCCCAAACATTGCTTATAACTGCCACACTGTCATCGCACTAAATCTTATTTACACAACTTACTGACTTTCCATTACCATATGAAAGACTTTAAAGATTTTGTAATTGCAAATATTCTGATCCAAAATAGCTCTAATCCTGCTTACACAGGATGGGAAGAAACTAAAATACAGCTCTTTCTGGCTGTATGAAGAGTTACTTGCATTGACAGTTCCACAGGTTTTTACTTCATTATGCTGTGGGACTAACATTGAAATTATTACAGCTTTAAAGAGACACAAAAGCAACACTTTAAGGTACAGCCCCAGTTATACCTACCAGCACCCTGGCTATATAAAGGTTACGTAAGAGGTTAAGAAACCTCTCCACCATCTGCTTAGAATCAGACTTTTTGGTTTCTGTCCAAATTTAAATGCTATGTTTGAACACAGTAACATAGTAGTAAGAATTGTTACTACTATTAACATTTTCTTCCATTTTTAATAGGAACACTAATATAATCTCCCTCTACAGTACATTAAAGAAGGCAAAGAACCAGTGAGACCGTCAGGGCACATCAGGCAGGTACACACTGGCAGTCACACCTATTTGATAAACACAGAGTATTTTTGCACTTGGCTACAGAAAACACAGCAAAGCACTTTTACACTATCAGTCCAGCAATAATTTTCTCCGAAAAATAAACATGGGAGTTGTTTGGTCCCGTCCCCCCCGCGCTTCATTTCCAAAGCGTGAGAGGGTTTAAAGTCTCCCATTCGCTGAGCCATGCTCTGAAGGCGAAATGATAAACCTCGTACACCACTTTTATGACAGCGTATCTACCCCAAGAGCCGGATCTCGAGTCGGGGCGGGGGAGGAGGTTTTGCTTTCTCGCCAGGCTCTTCAGCGCCGGCAGAGTCCTGTGCTAAGCTCTCCGGCATTTCTACTGAGGTGAAAAGTCTCTCACAATCCCAGGAGCCCACTTACATTACAAAGTAGCATTGCAGTGTAAATAACGCAGTTAAATCTCCACCCCCGAGCTTTCTGAAGGCACGGCCAGGTCCGAAGCGACCCAACGGGACGCAGCTCTCGCCACTCACCAGCCGCAAATCGGGGCAGATGGGCAGGAAGGAGGCGGCAGCCCCGTCTCGATCCAGGTATCCCCCGGCTCCGAGCCCGCTCTCTCCTCAGACGGAGACGCTGCTCTGCTCGCCCCAACACTGGCCCCGAACGGGGAGTGCCGGCAGCCGGGGCCGCCCCTCCCCGCGTCAGGCCCGGGCTCCGGCAGCGCCCGGCGGCTCCTCCTGCTGCTGCTGCGGGAGCCCCGGGTCGCTCCCCGCCCTCGCTCCCAGCCCCCTCGGATCGGGTTCGGGCGCAGGGCCGAGCCGAGCACTGCCGCCTCACCTGCCCGCGCCCACTAGGGCTGCGTGCCCCGCGGGCTCCGCGCCAGCCTCTCCATATGGAGAACACGAGAGGCACTGCCTTGGCACCGGCTGCTGCAAAGAGAAAGAGCCGAGGAAGGCGGGAGACTGAAAACAGCTCCGCGGCTCATTTGCAGTGCTTTTCAAACTCACTTCAGCCCTCATTAGCTCCCGGCAGGGGCTGGGGGGGGGGGGGGGGGGGGGGGGGGGGGGGGGGGGGGGGGGGGGGGGGGGGGGGGGGGGGGGGGGGG
>JAYDZK010000169.1:17518895-17543289 GCA_034509185.1 Euphonia xanthogaster
TAGGTAGAAACTGTAATATTCAAAGTCTTCATTAAAATGACTTTGTTTTTACAGACTGACTTCAAAAAAAAAACACTTCAGAAAACCCTTTCTAAATGGTTTTAACTGGTAAGTTACAATATAGTTACATTTCAACAGTTTCACATTAAGCCAGGCAACTACTTTAAATTCTCAAAAGACCACTGACAAGCAATAGTTACTTATCACAGAAGCTCCTATCTTTAGAAAATATTAAAAACCAGTGCTGGAACTTTAAACCCTTAAATAGAACTTCAGAAAATAACAGTGAATATTCACAAAATGTAGGCACTTATTTTTCTTAACTTTTTTTTTTAATAGGTATAACAGTTGCTTTGGAAGTCATAAAAAAAATAAACAATTGTTTACCTCTCCCATTTAAAACTCATAGCTGAACAGTTAGGGTTTCATGCATTAAGTAACACAGCTGTTGGCTTCAAAACCAGTAATTATGAGAAAATTTTCGGCTGAAAAAAAAGCTAAACTTTTCATAGTCTCCCATCTGCAGTAACCAAAGGTTGAACACTACTGAGGACTGGACCAAACTTTTTAATACTCTTTATTCTGCCTTTCCCTTTTATCTGACTTAAAAGGTATGTTTTCCCCAAAACTGAATTAAAAGCAGAGAGGTAAGACAGCTAGCTGAACTGGAAACTATAACAGCATTAAGGTTACATAGATATGCAGCAAATAAATACATTGCTCATGCTGACTAGCAAGGTAAGAGTCCTATTTTCAGCTGAAAAACCACTTTTAAAGAGCAAGTCAAGGCAAATTTGCATAGAAGGAATAGTCTTAAACTGGGAAATGTTTAGAGAGAGAGTTAGCAGTTCTGCGTACATAATAAATAACATCTAGACAACAGGCCACAGATACAATCCTTTCCAAACAGGGTGTTATTCTCAGGAACCTTCCCCTCTGCAATGCAGAATGTATGATGTCAACTCTGGAGAGCAAAGGCAAAAGGGAACAGGAGAAGAAAAGGCACCTAGAAAGAAGTAGGCCAGTTTTAGTTGGGATGATAACACACTAAAAGCTGCTGCATAAGGAGAAAAAGCAATTTTAATCAGCTCTTTGTGTTACTCTTCAATAGAAGATTTTCATGATGATGAAAATAAGGGAACCTGAAAAAAAATCTAACCTCTAACCTAAGCTACATAAAAAAGAGAACATGTTCACAAGAAGAGATGAAAATACTTATTGCCCTTTCTTCCAATCATCAATGCAGACCAAGACGTTCTAGATCCATATGTCCTATAATCTAAATTTCCATCAATGCTCCTCACTAAAAGCAAGAAAGAAGTCACTTTCTGGTTCTGGATTAGTTACCTTGAACAAAGTGAGCTGACAACTGTAACAGCACCTTCCCAATACAGCAAAATTAAAATAATGAATTTCCCAGAGCCTGCACAAAGCAACCCCATCCTTCCATACCCAGCCACGAGAGTGACTCTTGAGAATCAGCTAACTGCACACAGACTCAAGTCTCTGCCAGAAATCAGGCTCATGTGTTACATTTGATGTACTTCAGGCAAGTGCAGAACTTCATTAGAACATTCCAAACAGGTTTCCAGGAACAGCAGCACACTGAATTAGGGGCTGAAGGAAGAGAAGTTGTCAGTTTTAAGTGTACCAGAAAGAAAAACAGGAACACACTTCCTGTGGCTTTTTAAATTACACTTCAAGAGCTATTGTTACTAATAACTGCTCTGAGCTGTAAAAACTGCAACCTTGGGGGGCAAAAGTCAAAGAAACCCTACTGGTTTTCCCCGGATTACTCACAGAATTAATAAAATCATTTGGAAGGCAGCCTTGAGGTTATCAGAAATCTCCCGTCACATGCCCACAGGAAACTCTTCCAGCATTTCTGCTTACAACTGTTTAATGAACTGCAGCACTGAAGCAGAAATCCTCCTGCCTGCTAGCAGGTCGTGCTGGAATGCAATTTGGCCACCTATGTGCTTTGTGTTTCCAACAGCAAAGTTACCAAAAAAAAAAAAAAAAAAGAAACAAGTAAGTTTTCAGCAGTTTTCCACTACATGATTCTGATATAGCTTTCAAAAGCACTTAGTGCATTTACCACTGAAAAAATAAATGTCAAAACTTACGTATCAATATTATTACTGACAATATAAGCAAATTCTCTTGATCTTTCAGTACATAATCATATAGAACATTGCCTAAAGTGTCATAGAAAGTGTTCCTTCTTCAAATATTCTTTAACACAATAGCACTGGAACAGCTGCCTAGGGAGGTCATGGAGTCTCCCTCTCTGGAGACATTCAAACCCCACCTAGACACCTTCCTGTGTCACCTGCTCCAGGTGACCCTGCCTTGGCAGGGGGTTGGACTGGTGATCTCCAGAGGTCCCTCCCAACCGCAACAACTCTGGGATTCTTTAATAGGTCTCAGGCAGGAAGAAACAATCTGAACAATGAGAGTTTGAAGTTGAATTGAACTGTTTTGACACACAAAAAATCCTAAATATCAACAGAACTAAAGGCGAATATGATTCAAACAGATTCTTGTCAAAGAAGGAATTGTAGGATTTTAGCTACAGACATGTTTTTACTACACCACGTTTAGGTACTTCAAGGATTTTGGCCCAAGCCACTATTTGTGCACAAGTACCTCATATTCTGAGCACCTGATTCAATGAAGTTACCCACAAAACCGACATCAAGGTGGGTATCAAAAATACGGCTTGCCAGCCAGAAGCTCAGATATTCACCATGAATTGGGAGCTCAGCAGGATGAGCACCATGCTGGGAGCTCAGCAGAACAACCCAAATTGGTATGGCCACTACAGGACAGCTCATAGCCACAAGAATAAGCAGAAACAGGTAGAGATCAGACAAATAAAAATGACAATACTCATGGCAAAGCAGGATTTCAGTTTGTCCTTAATGTGATGGGCTTGGTTAAACACCTAGCATTGCTGGAAGTACATCTAGAAGTGTTACACATCTGAAAATCTGTTCTTTTGGCCTTTTGGACAAACTTTCTGAGAAGAAAATGAAAGGACTTGAAGGGGGTGAACCTCCCTGGGAGCAAGAGTAACATTAGAGAAGAGCAGAGACTGAATGCATGTCATCATCAGGCTGGAACCTAAGAGAATAAAATCCCCAAAACTTACTTCCCTCCCTGAAGTCAAAAAAAAAGGCCAAAATCCCCAAAGCAGCCTGCCACAGGTAAGAGTCTGAGTTAACTTTTTTATCAATCTGAGAGAAGCAAGTATTCGTGGAAGGATTTTGCTGGTTCAATCAGTACACTCATTGGAGACTTAAGATAATCAAGCATTGACTGTCACAGCTTAAAACAACATTTTGCAATATTTGACTTCCCCTCCTACATCCCAGGCAATCCAAAATGGATTCCAAGTAGGCAGAGAAATTAAGGGTCTTTAGCCAGTTACATCTGTTTTACTTGAAAAGTTATAAGCAGCACAAATTCAACACACCACGAGGCAGAGGGAGCACAGACATCCATCCAAATACATTGCTCTAAGTTTCCAGAACAGAAATTTAAATCAGAATATGGAATGAGGCTGTGTCTCAACTGCTGTACAAACTTCACTGTCTTGAGAATGGTTAACAAGGAGAACTTATTGACCACTTGACCATGCAAATCTTTGCATGTTTTTTTGCACATTAGAACCAGCCCTAATGCACTGAGATATTTTAAGTCATAAATCCTGTTCCATGACATGCAGTTTTAACAAATCCCACGAGACTGCTGTTGTCTGCTGTCTGGGCACTGCTGATTCACTGTTTTCATCCATGTGCTGCAAAGATTGCTGTCACATGAAATGTTCTGCATCCAAGTTCTGCATCCTGTTTGTGTTGGCAGAAACTTTTGCCCACTCTTGACAGAAGCTTAAGATGACATTTAGAAATTCCTTGGTCAGGGCAGATTCTCCCTTCTCCTCATACAATTCATGTCAGGGAGCAGGGAGGCAGAGAAGACAAGAGAAACAAACCTATTAATAAACTCTCAGACCAGAGAAGCATGGGCACATAAAATTTTGATAATCCAAGTCACCAGTTATCTACACATTTAACTCCAAAGAAGATGGAACAAAGGATATCTCTTACTTTTCCTGTACTGCTACACCATGAGCCTGGAGAGCTGCATGTCCTGTCTTGGACTCACTGATTTCCACCCAATCCCAAGAGCAGCTCTTGGCCCCACTCCTATTTTTTATACCTTGTTCTCTCCATCAGCAGCAACATGAACCAAATTTGCCATTTAAATAGGTGGATAACAGTAGCTTGCCTGTCTTGGGCCTTCAGCTACCTTTAACTTTGGAAATTGCTAGGTACAAATATTCTTCTATCTGGATGATGCTTTCTAAGTTAAAGCAGCACAGTGTCAGCTGAAACACCCAACAGATGGGACAGATGTGCACTGGCTGGTGACATCCATACCAGTAGGGATGCAGCAGTCAAGTAAATGGTTGTAAATCATGGAGGTTATAGAAGAAAACCACTATCTCAGAGAAGTCATAATGATAAGATGTGTGGATAATTTGCATTATCTGAAAGTAACAATCACATCAATTTCCTCATCTGTCAATCTTGAAAAAAGACAGAAAATTTTACACTATGAAAAACAGGTGTCTGTCTTGGAACTACTGGTAGCTAGAGACATCCATCAGCTTTCCGACACTTATTTTTGTAGATTTTTTTGAGACAACCAAGTTTGGCCAATAAGCAAAGTTTCATCCTGTCATTACACAGGGAGTCCAAAGACTGCTAGTCCAATATCTGTACAACTCCCTAAAATTTGCCCTGCAGACCCCTCTGTCAAAAAAGGTTAACAATGACTTTTTTTCCCCCCTTTTGCACTGCTTCAGCAGTGACCCCCTGTTTTGGTTTGTCTGATACAATTAAAAACTAATTTATGCATTTTCTGGATGATGACTTCTTGTCAGAACTATGTTATCTTGGGACTTTTAGACCAAGATGCAAGTTTTAGACAAGGAGTTTAAGAGGAATTATCATCACAATCTTATTCTCTCCACAAAGTAACTGGTACAGATTTATTATTTCACCTATACTATCTTCAAGCAAAAATTTTCAAGTCTGAAACAACACAGTGTTTCAGACAACATTTACACTCCATATTTGAGTTTAGACATTACCAACAAAACAATTATCAACAAGTGTCTATTTAAATATTTATAAAGCTATTAAAAACAAAGAAAATTTTAAATGCCCTAACCTGAAAACAAGGATTGCAAACTCACAAAGATACCAAAGCACTAAATATATGGACGCGAAATGGTTCAGAAAATAACTATAAAGCTTAGATACTAGGAGTAGGAGAGGAAGATCTCTAGCATGCTAGTTGATACTCAGCTTCAGGCAGCATCCATAAAAAAAAAAAAGTTATCAGACAACTTTTTGACTACTCATGCAAATTGAACAAATGACTTGATTTCAGAACTGAGAGTAAAAAGCTTTACTCGGTGGAAACATCAGGAGTGATGGGAAGGGAGCAGACTTGCCTTCAAAAATGACCTGATATTATTTCAACATCCCTCAGAGATTATCACTGGGGCAGAAGACTCCCAAGGATGTCTTCCAAGGAAGACTCCCAGTCAAAGCCTCTATGATGCAGTTTGTCCCGGGTGTGGAAAGCCACATGAATTAGCTTTTCAAGGAAATATAATTCCTTGGCTGAAGCATCTCGCTGGTTTTGCCTACTACATGAATATAAAGTACCTTACTCAAAAACCAAAATGTAATCAAATCTGTGTAACTGAAAAAATCAGAAGGTGTGCAACTGATGGCAGATTTCTAACCTGATTAACATCAGGAATATGATCTCTTGTTTATCTATTCTTTATTTGACACGGAAAATAAACTAGTACAAAGTATTTGTGCTCATTTAGGAAAATCACATCTCTGCAAAGGATAATGATGAGAAAGACCAGAACAAAGTTTCTCATTATCAGAATACTATGACACTTTACACTTTCTACATAGTTTTTCTAAGAAATCAAAATTTTCTTAGAGTGAAATATCAGATGTACCTGGATTGAAAGTAAACAGTCTGAATGGATCAGCCTCATGAAATTATCTCAGTGTAAATTTTTAAGTGCAGCTCTGCTTGGAATTTCAATAAAGTAATTAGATATAGATGACTTCAGAGTGGGAGATGTCTATATTGATCACTGAAACACACAGTACTGCAGAAAGGGAGCCAGTACTTCTAACAACATTTGAATAAAACATGAATTTTAAAAATTCTGTACTCTACAGGAAACATAAGAACAGACTGAGAGAATATCTGAGCAGGTCTGCTTTTCATTTTTTTCAGCTAACATTACTTACGTCTGTATCAAAAGCTTCTTTGGAAGCACCAGAACTTAGCTGTTGGCTCCAAATACCTTAACATAATTACAGTGCTTTTAAACTTTAGTTATACCATGCTTCTTCACCCTTCTGTGCACACTGCAGGGGACTGAGGATCCAGTTGGTCTTCCCTCTTGCTGACCTAAGGCAGCATCACACCTCAGCTTGTCTTGTTGGAACTCACTAGTGTGAAGCTTTCCAAGTCACAGCTCCTCTTCACAAAAGCTAAACTGTCAGTATATTAATCTGTCTGGTGGAGAAGTAGGACTTACACCATTCTTTCCCCTCTGTCTACAAGCACAAGTAAAACAAGTGTTTAATCACAGTATTTGAGAAAAGAATTGGCTGCTGGGCTCCAAGTTAGCTGATGTTGCAAAGCAATAACTAACACAAGTAGTAAGGCAACTATCCACTGTTTAAGCAAAAGACTTCTATGTGCTACACATATCCAGATTTTTTTAGAAGGAAAAGTGAAAATTCGCTTGTCTTTATCCTAAAATAGAAGTTCTACTCCTGAATTTACTGGTTTGGTTTCTTTTATTTTATTTTTAATAACTAAATTCACAGTTCCTATATATCCCAATGCCCAAACATATATTTGCATCAAAAATATATTTTGTAGACTGAGGTGCAAAGACTCAATGAACTGAAACTTTGCCTGTGATGACATCAGCCAGTTGCAAATAGAGACTGGGTACACTGTCAGGACTGGGAATACAGGCCAAAAGCCCTGGCTCCCTCTCTGGAGACCTTGACAGAAAAGAGTATTTCACTTTTAGGGTAGAATACAGAAAGAAAAATAATGTATCTGCCTTTTATAACAGAAGTTCATTTGGATAGATGATGCAACAGGTCATAGCTTCAAATTACCACTATGAGATCCAGGGTGATTTTTTGAAGCTGTTTGTGTGTTTTTAAAATATAAACATACACACTCTTACAGTCATACTTTGCTCAATGAGCCTTATAAAAAATCTGTCATATTCTGCAGCTTTGCAAACTGAGGCCATATGAGCATTATACACGCCACAACAAAAAAGACATGCTGCCTGTTCAGTTGAGCATCTCTTCCTGCACATGGACACAGATGGAAGCAGCTGTTGCCACTAAACTCACAGAGCTAAAATGCATATGAGAAACTGCTCCATTCCCTAGGCAGGACATGCTCTTATGGACTGCAGCAGAGCTGGATGGGATAGAAAGCAGAGGCAAGTAGTGAGGTGGTTTGTCATTCCCCCTTCATCTCCTGAAATGAGCTCTGCATAGATACTCATCCAGCTCTGAGAAATGAAAAGACCAATACAAACACCACTTCCTCCTTTAATCGCTAAACTAAGCAGAAACACAAAGCGCACACTTTTATATTACAGCACAGCACAAACAAGAATTAGGCTTTTTGTACCAAACCATTAAAACATGCAATCAGCCCATCAGGTCACTGTAGGAGGATGAAAAAAAACGTAGTGTCTGCAACACTGGCTCATACTGGAAAAACAAGGAGGTGGGAGGATGAGGTAATGGAAAGAGGGAAAGCAGTTTATCACCCCACTCACTCTCCTCTCAGAGAAGACTCTGAGTATAAGCCAGTGTTGCAGACACTACTATTTTCAGGAATAGCAGGGGACTGTGTTCCTACTCATGACCTTTCTTTGAAAAAATACAGTGCAAAGTCTCAAAAGTAAAAGTCAGGGAGGCAGAAATCTATCATCTCAGCATGCCCACTCCAGGCTTAAAACTTCAAGGCACACCAATTGCTATTTCACAGTCTGCTGATTTGCTCTACTTTCCATGAACCAAGAATGCTTAAGAAACTCTAATCTCTGCTTAATCATGTTAAAATTTTGCCTCTGGAATCTTGAATGTCATCAGTGGCAGTAGTGGGCCACTGAAAGTAAACACTCAACAAGAAAAAGAAAACTAAGAATCTCCTTGCTGGAGAAAAGTGAGCCAGAAACCTCTTTTCTTGAGGATTTTAAAGACAGATTAGTTTCATTTGCATGTTTTTAGGCAGGCATGCATCTTTAGGAGGAGAAATCACATGTAAATCAATACAGAAATAACAGAGTACTCTCCAATATTTATCAGGTTAGGAGAAAACATTAGCAATACTGAAGCATATGGGTTTATGGAATAGAAAAGGCATTCCTGCTTTCTGCAGCTCATGAAATCATGTCTGTCATAGAAAGCAGCTATAGCACTACATACTGCAGTGTAAACAACTGTAGGTATTTACATTTCTGTGATTGGAATATAGGAATGATTGTGCTGAATCAATCCACAAAATAAGAACTTTATAAGCCTCAAAACCAACAAAATATCTGATTCTTCAGATAAAAGTATGATTACCACAAAATGGACAACTCTATAGCGAATGCTTTCCCTAGGAGTTATTAGAGCTGTAAGTCCATAACTATGATTTTTTTTTAATAATGCTTGAATAATGTTTCACTTTTGGAGTCTATGACATTTTTAAGGTAGGTTTCAGACATGGCAGAGGTCCTATCTCTGCATCATCAGTTCTGCACCATGGAACCAAATTGTCTGATCTACAAACTACGCCTCTTATAAACAAAAACCTGCAATTTTTGCATTTCTACAAAGCAAATAAATTTGTAGAAGCAGTTAATGCTGGATGCTGCTTTCCCCATCATAGAATTACTTTGCAATTAAATGACTAAAACTGTCAAGGCTTACATGAACACACAGTACCTCTCTAATATTTAGGTATTATTATACAGGTGCAGTTTTGCTTGGACAAGTAGAAGGTAAATATTTTCAGCCACTGGCCCTTTAGAGATGTTGAGTGGGTAATGTAGACGTGGGAAGAGGAAAGCACACACATGCACGTTTTATTTGCAACTTTCACTCCCAGTTCTGTCACCTAAAAACTTTATAAATTTTCCATTTCTACAGAGAAACCATGCCAGTATCTTCACCCAGACAAAGTACTTCTTTCATCAAATGAAAAAGGGTTAATTCCAAATTTCAAGTAAGTACTCCTACAACCACCTTCATAACTTACCCAAGCAATGGGGTAAACCAAAGGAAAAACCCCACCAAGTCAACACATCTATGAATCACACAAAAATTGTTCTGCTTCCACTGACAGGATCGATGTTTAAGTGAAGCATTGATGTCATTTTAGTGGCACACCCTCCCCTGCTGCAGGACCTCACCCTCCACAGCCTGTGCCCAGCTTCCACCCCACCCAAGCACATCCATTAGGTCAGCACTTCTGCAGCAGGCTGCATTTATATCTGCACTATATTTTAAATAATTTAATTGTTCTACCTGCTTTTTAACAGAGTCAAATCAGATAAAATAATAATTACAAGCAGAACAATGAAAATAACAAAAAGATTCAGTAAAAAGAATCCTCAGTTACTTAATTGCCTTTCAAATCCCATACATTCAACTTTGCTGTTTCCAGTTCTTTAGAGATAATAATGGCTCATTTGAATGTTCTTATTTAAAAGTCAATTAATATATTTGTAAAAATTTACCTTTAATGCAACCACCACCCAAGACCTCTTCGTCATTGTTCTTGATTGATTCCTCTGGTCCTTCTCTCCAAGTAAACATTCTTATCAGTACTGCAGCATCTTTCACCAAGTCCCAGCTTTTCTTCTCCATCAGCACCAAGAAACCAAATCCCAATCACAGAATTTCCATCTGCCCTCCATCCTAATTCCCCCTACTAAAAACAACACTCCTGTCATTCTGACTTTCCCAGGTGTAGAGGGGAAAAAAAGCCCAACCATATCAAAAGACACTGAATTTAGAGAAGTTATTTCCCTTGCAAAGGAGTATGTTGTACTTACTAAAAGTTATATGGAGAATAACCACACAGAGAGGTTCATCAGAACTGGGGAAACTCTGTCCTCATAGTCTCAAAGACTTAAGAGCCTCAAACATTCCTGACCTTGCAATTTATATTCCCACCTTACATTCTTTTCCCCCCTCAGCTGCCTACATCTCCTGGGTTTGCACACAGCACTTTCATTTTCTTCCCCATGCTTCACATGCTTTGAGCAAGATTCAGCTGCATGAAGCCACCAGGCATTTGGCATATGGAAATAACAAGCAGGAAAGAGAGCAAAGCCTTATTACAGGCAGATGTTGCTGCTCTTACTGCAGCTCCATGCTCAGGAGTCTCATCAGAAAGAATATTGCTCCCAGTTGCAGCCTAAAAGTGGAGAGAAATACAACAGAAGCAAAGCAAGTTGTCTGTTACTGACAAGGGAACATTCAATAAAAATCTAAATTTGGTACCTTAATGTCTTTGAAATCAATCAGCCTTTAAAATTCCCTGCCACATGATGCTAACCATGGAATATGGCAAAGTTTTGTGCACTGCAAATTTTTATGGTTGTCAGGAACTTTTAGCTGCTCATAGTATTAATGCCAACAGAAGGACTATTAGAAGAGAGGTGAATATCTGCTGTTTAACATGTTAAGCTTTTCATGCCTCTGGCTCAAATAACTTCACACCCTCTGAGACAGTAAGATTCCACATTCTTCCTCAACTTGCCTTTTCTCCAGCTCAATAATGGTGCATTCTCCTCCTGCTTATTCTGTTCCTCCACACTTGCCAAAAACATCACTGCTCCTATACATACCCAGCACTCTGACAGGCCTTGTACAAATAAGGATTTGGCTTCTTTCTGCCTTCTCACAGTTATTCAGTCTTCTGACATCTCCATCTCATCTCTCCTCAAAAAAACCACAATATAAAAAAAAAGTAGTGAATAAATGGTACAGTGAAATGGTACTGAACAGCTCTTCCCTTTCTAATAAGGTTTTTAATGCCTTAGGCTAGATCAGATGTTTCTCTTCATGTTAGTACTATCACCAAGTTAGTATTTCCTTTCACTACACCACAACTATGGTGCTACCAAGTAGTAGTAAATCTCAACTAAACATTCTCAAGAAATTAAGTTCTAAAATTAGACTTGAAAGTAATTTTTTTTTAGAACCTCTAATGACTATTGGAATGGGGGAAGGTATAAAAAAAAGGAAAACTGACTGAAGTGGTTTCAAAGAACAGTGTAATTATAGCTGAGCTTCTAGCATTTTATGATCACAAAAAGAAGTTATCTTTCTAAAACTGAATTATGACAAATTGTTCCTTCTCAGATGTAGAACAACACAAAACTGGTACTACCAAAATCTTCAGCTTTTGGCAAGGTATCTTCAGCAAAAATTTTATCTCTATTATGATCTTGTGGTCAGATGACTATTACATGGCCTAGCAAAACCAGCTTTAATGTGAATATATTTCTAACCTATAGCTAAAGGAACCAAAGTAAACATTCATCTGCATCTGTTCCTTTATTTCCATCTGCAGAACACCAAGATGTAAATACACAATGTTCTCCACAAGTTTTAGGAGATGGGACAATTCAGCTAGAACATCCCAACAGTGAAACCACCGAAGAAATATCCTGGAGACAGAATATGGGAGAAGAGGAAAGGCAAACTACCTTTCTGACCCATTCCAGAAGGACAGCAACTTTTAATTATTTGATATTTGTAAAAATCTTTAATTCAGGCATTCAAATAAAACCTTTATGATATGCAAAATCTCTACATAAGAACACTATGCGTAGAAGGTGAATATATAAAGTGGAGTATAAATGTACCAACTGGAAAACTGGGATGAGACTCTCAGATCTCTCCTTCTTGCCTAAGACAGAGGGATTTTTGTAAGAATACTTGGTTTTTTGTCAACTACAGACAAATCACTAAGGTTGTAACTATGCAAAATAACCCATCAAAATTCAAACGTGCTCAGATGAACCGTTCTGTAATTCCATCTGAGAAGTTCTGGAATTTTTTGCTAGAAGTGCTGGTTTTCCCTAGCTCAAATAGCTCCCATTTCTAGTATTTTAAATGAAGTCATCTGAAGTCTTTTTCTAATTGCCACTTAGGCCCAAATCAACCATGAGGACAAAAAATAAAACAGAAACACCAAAAGCAGCACCCACAAGAATGCAGTCTGGCCACAATGAAGCTCTTGATATCCAGTCCCTGCCTCCCTGACTGACCCCTGATCACCCAGAACATTTCAACAATTTCTGCAGGTTTGTCCTGAGACATTACTGTGACTACGACATGATACAGAATAAGCCATCTTCATCTTACAACACTTTAACAATCTCCAGCTTTTCCCACAAATGCAAAGCTATTGATTATTTTATTTGTCCAAGACCACACACTAATGTTTGTCCAGTTTCACTGCCATCACTTTTCAAGACCAACTTAAATATTTTCCCAAAAAGTACTTTTAAAATTAGATCTTGTAAGCAATATATTAAGTTCTTTCCCTTAGAAGCAAGATCTCATTTTGTGCAAGTTTAAGATACCAAAAGCCGACCTAAAAATGCACATTATTTCTTGGCAAAGTTAATTCTCTGTAAATGTAAGTATTAAAGCTCAAACTCATGTTTCTTTCCAAATAACTGAAACATCTCTTTAACAAAGCAGCAAACTGTTGTACAGCATGAACATTGTCACTGTCTCCTTTTAGCAGATAATTTCATTTCAGTGCAAATTTTATTGTAACTACCTTCCAGTACTTCTCCCCTCTCAAAGTCTTCCTGTTTTGTAACACTCTGGAAACCCAACATCTTGCTTTGAAACAGCTTTGAAACCCTGGCTTATGGCCAACTTGCAACTCATACTACAGTTTAAATACCTTCCTAGCGAAGTTGCACAAACTTCAAAACACTCTGGGATCAGCCAATAAAATGTTTTTGTTTCAGTTACAGCACTAATGAAAACCAAATGTGTACATTTATTTTAGCCAGCTTAATGGTCTAGGGACCTTGCTTAAAAGAAAGCTCTGAATCAACCCTCATTTACTTGAATAGCAAAACAACATTGTACAGAGATACAGGATAATATTTTTAAAGGGTTTAAGAAGAGTCTTTCAGCCACAGATTCAATTAAGGAGGCCAAATTAATTGCCTCAATTTTCTTCTTCTCTAAAGTCTTCAATTACAGCACACTCAAAACTATGCACTTTTAGCTACAACTTTACAGGCTCAATTTGCAAACAGATTTAAGACCAAAAACTAATGTTGTGCTACAGGATAGACTATTGCAAATTAAATAAGGTACAAAAATACCAGATCCTGCCTGAAGCTTGAGCCTTTCCAAAGTGCCTGTTTGTGAAAGGTATCACTGTGCTATGCAAGTGTATCTCCCAGTTATACACACACCACATTCACCGGACATGAGAATATTTCAGGTGGGAATTGCAGCGTGCTAAATGAAATGCTCCATACAAAGCTGTCTTTCAGCTGAGAGTTGTGACATTCTGCTGCTGCTTTAAGCCATACCTTCTACAATAAAGACAGCAAATTCTATGCTGGTTTTGTACAGCCTTAGCAATGCAAAATAAATTGATGTTTCAGCAACATTTTATGCCTAAATTCATTTTTGAATGCTTTGTACGTACTTCTACACAGCAAAGAATACAGAAGGTCTGCTGAAGCAAAACCAACACAAGCTGGCACAAATATCTATATTTCAGTAACAACACTGTTGACCATCATTTGTATCTCAAGATATTTGGAGCATGCACCACCTGTTTCCAACTAGCTCTCACACTGTTCAACCGCATAATTAATGACAGCTGCTAAAAAGTCTAAAATATCAGGGAAAACAAATAAAAGTGTAACAGCAGCTATGCAGGATTGAGGCAAGCCACAGTCTTTTGCTAACTATGAGTCATTATAACACATACAATACTCCAGTAACGTGAATTTGCACTTTACAGACTCCCTTCACCCCCATTATAACTCAAAAGTTAGTGTTTCTGTCTGCAGGAATGCCAGTGCCTCTGTGCAACAGCTGCTTCTAGGCCAGGAGGGTGAGCAGGCTGCCCGTGCACTTCCAGAGTTTTACAGACCTAAGGAATCCCTAGCAGAGACTTCCCAGTACACATCCCCAACATGCACATCCAACCTATCTAGCCAGAAACAGAACACAGAGCAAAAAGCCTGCTCAAGAAGTGACACCAAGTACACAAATGCTAATCCAAAACAAAATTTTAAATGAATGAATCTCAAATAATCAATTTTTTATTCTGCAAAATGTGTAAAAACTGATATATAGCAACAAAGTAAAGGTTATAGATAACTGATGAGCAAGTAAGTAAACTTGGTAACATCCACTTTAAGTGCATTGCCACTATATTTGAAAGTGCATTTTACTTATGAACACTGGCATTCTTGCCATGCTTTCAAAACTATGCAGAACTCTCCCTGTGTAAAAAACCTTCTTTCTAGCACAGGAAGACATTGAAAACAGTGACTTTTTATATGCTTAATTCAGCGTTTCAAAAAAATCACATGCTTACAGTAATTCACTTGATTTCTCTATTTAGGAGTTTTTTTTCCCAGAAATTAGAATACAGAATTCTGGTACTAAGTAGCTGATAATTGCTCTTCTGTTAATCCCAAAAGGAGGAGAAAGGAATAACACAGGAAGAAAAAAGAAAACTTAAAATTAACACTTATGTTTTACAGAAAAAACCCAATGCAACATAAAAGTCTTCCAAGGCCTTAGGTCTCTGCTGGTCATGACTTTATAGATAAAGGACATCACATCAACAGAACCACAAACAAAGAATCCTTTCTCCAAGTTTCAGCTAAATTATCACTAAAAGCAACCGGAAATAAGATCAAATAGTTCAGCTATTTAAATGAGAATGCAAAACCAGCTGAGAATAATTTCTTATTCTTTTATTTTGTAAATCTGCATACCTGTTCTTTAATACTTTAAGAAAGAATCATGGCATATTGTTTATATAGTTATTTTTTTTATGTGGATAAGAGAAGTATGAATTCAACCACACCCTTCAAGAACCTTCAAAAATAACATTTCTCAGTGTGAATTTTCTTGGACCCTGGCAGCCTTACAGAACAGTCACAGCCCCAGCCAGCAAAGAGCTCCTCTGATGACGTTTCAAATAGATACAACAATGCCTTCATTTATTTAACTGACCATACCTGCCTATCACAATTTCTCTCAGGCATTCAGCACAGAATAGTAATAAAGAGCACGTGGATCAAACAAGCAATACCCGCTGAGATCAAGAAAAACAAATTCCTGCAGGAACACAGTTGGAGCTAAGTTCCTGCTTTCAAGTACATTTGCACAAAACAGCATAGAAGAGCAAATCACGAACTTTCATGAGACTCCCACATCCCATCTGCACACAAAGGGAACTTTTAAGTTTTAAAACCTAACCTATGGTTTGGGACAAACTTCTCAAATATGACTTTTTCAAGCAGAGCAATTCACAGTCATTTCTTTCTCAAAGGGAATTAATTACACCAAAAGCAGATTACAGAGAAACAGCAATACTGAAAAATTAAGTCTCGTTAGTTCAGAATATTAAGATTGATTTTTATGGCTCATAGAACAAGCTTCAGTTCTTGCATGCAACAGGGGATCTTTTATATGAAAGCAACTTGAGGAAAAAAACAGATAAATACTAAATATTTTCCAGCAAAACAGAACTTGACACTTGTCATGTACTGAGCATTCTCACTGTAACGCCTCATCTAATTAAATTCAAAACATAACCCAAATCACATTACCTATTCCAGAAGAGCAATATGGAAGCAAGGAGAGCTTAAGAACAAGGTGGCTGCTCAGCTTCCTTCACACTGATACATTCGCGGGACCAGTCACGCCTTTTGGAATAAGAGAAAAAAATTCTAAGTATCTCTTTTTTAATCCCAACATTCTGCATCTGGGGCATTTTCTCACAGTGTATCGAGGGTTAACCAAAAAAGCATTTAATAGAGATTACTCTGTGAATATTAGGATCTTGATGGTTGGTAGTGTCAGCTTTGGAAGCTGGTTGTTGGGTCAAGCCATGAGGATTGATGAAAACTGAGATAATCAAAGAGATGTACACAGCACTTTGGGTTTTCTTCCCTATCACTAGGGCCAAGTGGTCTTTCTGCGTGCAGCACAATCTCCAGGTATGCAAAATAAACATATGGGATGATTGAAAAAAAAACCCAACACACAAAACAAAAACACAGTGGCTTTTTATCTAGAAATCTACTTGGAAATTAGGCTTGAACTGCCATAAAAGCATTCTAACCCATGAGCATTTGGTCACTGGTGATTATCAACAGAAGAGACAGATTAGTATTGTTAAGACAACATCTAATAAAATGAAAGAACTGCAAAAGACATTCATCCCCAAGCACTGTTATGTTTTAGCATCCTGCTGAGTTTGTACACTTGTGGGATATGGGCTATATTAGAGCAGCATGTGGAGCCAGTACCACATCAGGCCTCACAACATGAAGCTAGAAATCCACTTCTTGGCAATTCCAGTACAGATTCTCACAACTTCATTTAGTCCTGGACATGTCTTCAGATCCATGCCCACTTTCTTCCCAAAGAAGCTGCACTCGTGTCAAAGAAACTAGACTACAGCTTGTCTCACTGCTCTGCAAGGGTTCCCTTCCTGGCACACACTCCTGACTGGTGTTTGGCTACAAGGAATGAAACTGTATCTCTAAAGACGTGCAGAAAGTACATACTCCACATTACTCATTCTGAATGGAAAATGCATTTTCCATGCATTCACTGTTTAATGGGGCTGGTATTAAGCTTACATGAACCACTCAAGATATTTTGCACTACATCTATAAAAGCAATGAAAGAGCTCTTCTATGAAACACAAACAGTTTCAAACACAGCTATCTCTGTACCTGTCACTTCACAAAGGCATCTCTGGCTATTGCTATGGACACTAAACCCAGAGAACATCTTGTCACCTTCATCTGGAAACTCAGACCTTGTGCACTAAAATTAGCACACTGAAGGTATTTCATTTACACTTTGAAAAACACACAAGACACTTCTTTGTAGAGACATTTCAAGGTTTTGGAACACACAAGGCATAAGACTACCACACTTTTCTCAAAATATTTTTAATAAACATGACATGTGAGGTAACTCTAAAAGGTTAACAGTAGAGCTTATATGGGAACTGACTGGCACAGACTGACCATGCATGCCCTCCCATTTAAGAAAACACCTTTGATTACGAATTGGAAGGGAGCAGAGTCATTGTGGCTGTGGAGTTTCACAACTAAATTCATCACAGAACGTACACAAGGACCAATTTTACCAAGAAAGCTGCTGTTAATTCTTTTACTCCACTAAGAGTGGTCACCCATTTTTAGCAGCTGCTTCTTTAACAGGTGTTTCTCTCTCACCCTTCACTTTCCACAATAGGATATTTACCTTTTCATTCTTTTCCACTATGTTGCCTCTTGACATTTTGTTACTCTTTTGACTATTTGACCCAAAACTGAAACAAGTGTCCTGCAGCAGTTGTCTCATCCTTAAGGGCTGCACAGCTTACAGTGAGACATGAGCACCACTTAGTGACACCTTCACTGTGACACAGGGTTCGTTTTCCTCAGCTTTCAAACATGCCTGCCCACTCCTCTTCCAGTTTCACCTGAGAAAGGAACAAATTAAAGTTTGACTTCTGGTTTAATTGCATACATTTTCTAGTGGGTTAGTTGACAGCAGAATCTAGTGCTGTGCAGGTCATTTGCATGGGCTCCAAAGCCAGCAGTTTGTATTTCTGAATCAAGATTTAAAAGGTTACATAAACACATTTATCTTTGTGGGCTTTATTTTGGAAGGGGAGAAAAGTAAGTGTGCAGCTACAAAGGAGCAAAGCAGCTGACTTGGAAGGCAGAGAACAGACCAGAAACATACTTCAAGTGTTGTGTTATGTAATACAACATACTCATGCTCTCTCATAGGCATTTCATCTATGCATGCAGGATTTTTATGGCTTGATTTCCTTGTTATGCCAGTTCTTAGACAGAAAAAATTCACCATCCCCTTTTCCCAATCACAGCAGGTCTAGGACCTCTTTGCTTTGTGCAGGTGCATGAGATGCAGCACATTTTGCAGCAGCAGTTCCTTAGTTCTAGGTGTGTGCATTGCCTCCCTATTTCAATGCTGACTGACAGACTTCAACACACAATACAGAGCACACAAAATCAGCAGGGTCTTTTTACTGCAGGGGGAATAAAGCAACCTGAGCAACTGACAAGTTAATGCAAAGTAAGGATATACACATGAACATCTCTGTGTTAACTCTTTTCAAAGTGAACTTAATTCTCAAAGCAGACAGACAGCAGAATTCATGTTCTTTGGCCAGTTAGCTCCAGAGAGAACTGCATCACTTGAAAGCAGAAAATGCATTTGAAAATAGCTACCATAAACCTTCTCTACCTCATTCCTCTGTAAACAAACATTAAGAACCTGACACATCCATGGCAACTTGCTCAGGAAATGAGAATTCAACATAACCTTTTAAAAAATGATGTCAGCTCTTTTACAAAGAATTCACTGAAAGAACTATAAACCCTGTAGCGTGACATCATAATAATAAATTTAAATGTCTGTGCAGACCTAATTTAAAACAAGCACCTGCAGGAAGAAGCCCACAGGGATTTCAAACCTGATGCTACCAGCCTTGGAAAAGGTATTTCATTGCCCTAAAGACCCCACACACCCTCTCACTCTTCAAAACTGCTGGTCTGTTGAACCAGAATGACATCATACAGCATTGCCCTCAGCCTCTAAAGGAACTTAAATTAAAAAATAAATCCTTTGGCTGTATTGCTGTATCAATGCTCCAAGACAAAGCAGCTCGTACCAATGCAGCCTCCTTGCTTAGAAAATAACAGGACTGGGATTCCAGTAATATTTGAATTCTGCAATCTTTCTGTATCCTTATAAATCATGAATGAAATAAAAAACTACACTGTACATTTGAAGTCTTTTAGAAAGGAGCTGTCTTCAACAACAGCAGGGAACCAAAAAAGGAAAGGAAGAAAAAAAATTACATTTTGCATATATTAAAAATGAAGGAAATTACCACAAGGTTGGATATTTTTAACCTATCAGAACTTTAAATTATTGTTCTTTAACCTGAGGATACCGTAGCAGAAGAATTCAAACACAACTTAGGATTTCATGAATGAAAACATTGGGCTTATATATTAACTTTTAATGTGGGAAGACAAGTCTGAGAGTTTTAACTCTGCAGCTACAGACAAAAATTAATCCTTGCAGCATTACATTCTGTGTGTGGAAAACAGGGCCAGGAATTAAACATTCCTTTCAGGAAATCATAATTCACCAACATGTCTAAGATTAAGATGCTGACAATTTTGTCTCCCAGGCCCCAGTTCCTGCTATCAGAGTACACTGCTTCTTATTCATGCATTTTAATTGCCAGATTTAGGAAAAAAAAAAAAAAAAGTCATGGAAGATAAAGGCTGCTATCTGCTACTGAGGGAATGGTTTATTTTATATCTTAATTTTGACTCGGAGGAATGAGATAAACAGTCAGAAATCTTAGAATCTGATATCAAACTTACCATGGGGTTTGAAGAGTCTAATTTCTCCCTCATCCCCAAAGCAATTTTACATACAGCTAGGGAAGAAAGATGATTCTGGAAGTTTGTAGCCATCAGTATATACTTGGTGTATCAACTGGAAGATATTTACAGATGTGAAATGGAAGTGAGCCAGAAGATTTATAAAAATATTTCCCCCTCTCCCCCAATGCAATATTACTTTCTTTGAAGAGCAAGGACTGGAAATGAGGGCGTACAGAGGTGCAATTTTGACAGCAAGACCCATTATCACAAAATGAGAAGGTGATTAACATGCATCCAGTGCTATTAACCACTTTGATACCTTTTTAATTTGAATATCCCTGCTTTACAGAAACCCTTCTAGGATTTTCTAATACTCTAATGGTTAGAAAGCAGCTCAATAAATCAGCTAATCCTGCCTCTCAGGACCGAGGGAGAAAAACACAGTCTAGACAGAGTTAATCTGTGCCCTACAAGGCACTCTAAAAATGGCAATACCACAGTCTTCCCAAGCAATCTGTTTCAGTGGGTCACAGTTCTTTTCTAGTGTCCATTTCCACTCTCTGTTGCAGTTTAAGCACATGGCCAGTGGTTCTGTTGTTAGAGAGACTAAACTGAAAAATGCTCTCCGTGTTTATACCTCACCTGAAGAAAACTCTTCCTTCCCTCTGTAGTCTTCCATTCTGTAAGAGAAACACTTCTCAATCTTTCTGTGAATAAAATAATTACATTTTCAAGACTTCCTTCTTTACTTTCCTCTACACTGCCTTGTAATCAAGCTTTTCCTGGGGTGAAATGCTTAAGCCTGGCATGAAGGACTATTATGTGCTTTGTAGAAACTCATCCTGCTTACACATCACAGTACATCTAAGCTGTTTGCAGCAGCTGCATTAACAGAATCATATCTGGCTTCTCAATTGCATCATCCCTAGAACTCTGCACAACACTCATTCTACTCCTCCACAGTCTTCTTGTACAAAGATGATAAATGGAGGATCTTGAATCTTGTCCTCATCCAAAAGGCAGGGTTTTCTCCCTTCCAGACTGCATCTTCTCTGTCCTCAAGTCTCTCTGAACCCTATCCACATTTTCCAACAGGCTCACAGCAATTCCAAGCTTGATACCATCTGCTGCTAATACTCCACAGCCTTAACGTTTCACTTAAGTCAAAATTAGTGACAGAACCCTGCAGTGAGCATTCAGTCTCCGCATCCTCTTGTCTGACAGTGATCCATGAAACTATTTAAGGCTTTTCACCAACTTTATGGTATTTAGAGAAACATCCTTGCTTATAATACAGAAAAAACCATTAGAATAACTAACTAAACTCAGAACACATTTGTTCTTCCCAAAAAAGACTGGATACCATGCCATAAAAGGATTTGACTGGTTGTGAATTTTGATTTGAGAAAATCCACACTTATGTTTATTTAACACTTTTTGTACTTATTACTTGAAAAACTTATCCAATAGCTCACATTTGTTGCAATATTTTTGCAAATGGACTCCAGAACTCTCGTGCTTCTTTTCTACCTGACCCACTTAGCTACAGGTACCCGGCCTGGCTTGTCTCCCCACTTAAAGAACTTTATCTGTCTACATGGAAACTGATAATCATTCTGTGACCAGGAAGCAGGTGAACCCTAAATTATCCTTTAAGTTTCGCCTGCTTTCCAAATTACCCCTTTGTAAGTGTTCTTCATCATCTTCCTTATATAACAAAAATTCCTATGCTTCTGTTTCTGGTGTCAGGTATAACTACAGCGTATTCTGTAATCAAGATACATCTGAAACAAGTATACTAAACATACAGTCTAGAATTTTTAAATGTTTTCCTGGGAAGAAAGTTCATTTAAACTTTCTCCAAAAAGGTTGCAATCAATTGATTTTTTAGAATATTTTCACCACTCAGGTCTTTTATTAGTTGTCTGCACGCCAATTTATAAACACCCAGCAGCATTTCACATTCAACTTAACAACAGTCCAGTCTGGTAAACTGGGAAAACAAAAGTTTTATGTTGCAAACACAAATGATCTCACTGACCACCAAACATCTCCTTGGTGCTAACTGAGGTCTCTTGCCTCCTGTCCTATATCCCACCATGCCTTGAGCTCTTTCTGTGTAGCCTCCAGCCAGGATCTTACAAGGACAAAGGATGACCATGTCACTGGAGCACAGCTACTGCACACAGCAGCCACATCTACACCTAAAACTACCTGATATTGTTAATTATAGACAGCCTCTCGGGAAGCTGTCTGTAGATATCTGAATTCACTGGAAGGAGGTAACTGTGAGAAAAGAAGAATTTAAGCAGTGGAACAAAGCACCTGCCCTTTTCCATGTAATAGCCACAAGTGCTTGTTTTGGCCCATGGTTTATTACATGCCACATGCCATGGAAGGCTACCCAGAAACAGCTCAGAGAAGAGATAACCACATCCAATTCACAACTACCAAAATATTTACTTTATTTAAACTTTTGACTTGCTGCATTTCTGTTTTCTACTCCGCTCCAGTCATTCTGCTCAAAGCTGTAATACAATGGGGAAAATTCGCAACACAGATATGAACACAAATTTCCAGAAAAGACAAAGAAGATACCATAGAACATCCTCTTAACAGGGCTGACAGAAGGGCTGGTGTTATTTCTTGAAGAGTAAAGTAGTACAACTGTTCTGAGCTATCAGCTATCATTCAGACCCATTATTATCAGCTGACTAAATGTTAACCTAATACATCTTTTACAGTAAGGCACTGACCACCAAAGCCTTCCCTGAACCAGAGAGGGCAATGATGAGAGGAACAGTAGATAAGAGAGCACTCAAAATGAAGAATTCGTCTGAGTCTCATAATCCTGTTATTATGGCTTCTGTTTGTGGGTTTTACAGTTTTAGCAGCCTTCAACTTGTAGGTTCTACAGATGTAGCATCCTAAGTTCTAAAATCAGCTAAGAACTCTAAACAGCATATTCAAATTGCCTTTGGGGGTTTGAGGATAAGATGCCAGAAAAAAACAAAAGAAAAAAGAAAAAACAAAACCATGTTTGGCACAAGCAAACAGATGCAATTTCTCCTGCCTACATAGTAAAAACAAAAATAGAAAAATCTTATATTTTTGGAAGTCAGTAACTTCTTTATTGTGTATGCAATTAGTAAAGCCATAAAAGAGGAGATGTTAAAGAGCTTCGCAAAGTAACAAAAGCTAAGAGAGGCACAAGCGTTCCCCAATCCATTCAACATCACACATCAGTGATCAAAATCTATTAAAAAAAATTAAAACCCCTTTCAATTTCCCCAGAAAGTGGTTTGGTTTGTAAAATTCAACCATGTACAGGGAAATAACAAACCACCATGTGACCCTCTTATGGAAAGGCCATGAAAAAAAAAGAAATTTGTCTAGAGTTTGTGTTGGCCAGGCAAATCAATATACTTAGTCATAACTCCACTTCACCACTTACAAAGCAAGTAATTGTTTTCCCACTAATACCATGTCTACCATTTCTTAACAGAGAACAAGTTGCCAAAGTACTCAGTTTGCAGCAGATCAAACTGGCTTTGCTTGACAGCAAAGAAAAGCAGTTTACTGATGCAACAGTTAAGCAGTAACACAGAAACCCTGCAGTTACAGCTCACAGTCAACCACAACTACTTTGTTCAGCTGTCATGGTGTATAAACATTATTACACAATGACATTTTCAAAACCCTTAAAGCAAATCTTGTTTGTAATCAAAGTTTATAAAATTTCACTGTCACAGAAAATACCTGATGCCTAATGCCGGCCCAGAAAGTGTCCAGGACCATTCAAAATCTTAGACTTCACTGCCACAGAAGTGAGTTCTAAACTATGATCTTACTTTTAGCTTTAATAATGGATTTTGGTTTTAATTCCATTATGTTTTTATAAAGCTATCAGCATGACATACATTTCACAGGACTTAACTTCAAAGGGTTAAGTTAGTGAATTCTTGCAATACCTACTGTAGTTTTTTATAGTAGTAAAGAAGCTATCAACAATAAGTGAGAACATATGTTTAAGACTAGGGTAAAGTTAATTCCAGAAGGCAAAAATT
This sequence comes from Euphonia xanthogaster, assembly GCA_034509185.1. NCBI lineage: Eukaryota > Metazoa > Chordata > Aves > Passeriformes > Fringillidae > Euphonia > Euphonia xanthogaster. Next base: position 17,542,791 of record JAYDZK010000169.1, read on the forward strand.
CCCTTCAGCTTTATATAATTATTTAGAACAGCATGTGTATTAAAGAAAATATTTTAACTTACTTGCATATTCAAAGTATGTGGCATAGCACTCTGTAATTTTCTAAGCCTAAAACATCATAACCACAGCAATCTTTAATTAATTACCTAGTTCTCAAAATCCCCTCTTCCTTCCTCCCACCCAAAGATATCTCCATATCACCCAGCTTTGATGCAACTTCAAGAACTGCTGTCCAAGAGGGGTGTTTCAATATTAAATACTTTTACCATTAAAAATGGATCTTATCAGCTGTATTTCTGAGCACAGCAACTAATTTCAGTAAACACAACAGGGAGAAAATTCCTAAGAAATCTTTTAAGTTCACATCAAATCTAAAAGCATTTTCATACTAAGCTTGTAAGTATCAAGCACCCTCTAGGTCTTACAACAAGTAATAAGAAAGTGCAAAACTTAGAAGACCACAAATGAGGCTTTGCAAAAAAACCCAACAAACAAGCTC
>JAYDZK010000169.1:17543389-17558365 GCA_034509185.1 Euphonia xanthogaster
TGCAAAAAAACCCAACAAACAAGCTCCAAAACTCACAGCTTTAATTCCAACACTACCCCGAAGCACAAGTGTAATCTGAGCTGTACCATTCCACTCACATTCCAGGTAGAATGGATTTTGTGTTTACAAAATGCATCTTCTCAAATCTCACTACCGATGCTTCATCCTGTCTATAAATACTTAATCACAAAGACTTCACAAAAGGCAGCTCATCGGCAGATGAATCTTCTCTAAGTTAAAACAAAGAAAAAATATGTTACAAATAAACAAGGCATTGGAAAAGAAGCCTTAAATAGAAATGCATTCAAAGAAACAATTTCTTAAGTCAGTCACTTTAGATCTCAAATATTTTTCAAGCATATTCATTGACCAGACATGTACAAGCCTCAGGAAGATGATGCTGTACTTAAACTATGAAACCTGAAACAATTCTCTTCGAGACTCTCTCCAAACACTCAGTAAATAGCAGACAGGATACTTTTAAAGAGCAAGGCACAAGCCCAGTATTAGCTGTGGCAATAAACCTTAGTGCCTTTGAGACTGACTTCCTGGTTCAGCTCCAGCAGGCACGTCTTATCACTTGCAAGGATGGCAATGGTACAGGGAAATACCAGGAAGTCTAAATCAAGGCTGTTTACAGCCCCTGACCAACCCTGGTTACATAAAGAGGAAAGATAAGAATTTAAGTTCTAGGAGGGGGACATATTCTTGTCAACCCAGGAAGAACAAGTTTAATTTCTGAACACTCTGGCTCTGCACAAGAAGGTAGTACTGCTGAGCACACAAGCTTCACCCAGGAGCATAAGTGTTTTCAGATGACAAGGCAAACATTTTCCCTTATTAAAGCCTATCTCCCTCCCATTTCATCTGCATGTGAAGTTCATTAACAAGGAAAGACTACACAAGACTAAACCACAGTTTCCATCTGCTATTAGTTATGGCTTAATTCAGTCATTTTTATTAATTTGTGTTACATAGCACAAGAGTTATATTGTACTATAGACAGCACAAGAATGTTTTTATCATGCTGTGTTTGTCTGTTTCTACAAAAACAACAGTGCTATACATAAAGATACACAGCAAGACCTTTCTTCAGAGACTTGAATGCAGAAAGATGCTATTTCCAGTCATATGTTGACTGTACCAACCCATGAAAGCAAGTTTTTCATGTCTCCCATAGAGGATCAAGATGGGGGGAAAAATAAGAACAGAGAGGGCAGCAAGAATGTTTCTTTCACAGCTTCTGTAAGCTGCGCACACTGCGAGCAGCACTCTGGGCTCTGCATCGCTGAGAACACCCAGCATGGCACACTAACATGCCTCTAGGTTACCATACAGCTTCTCTCATTTGGGGCTGCAAGTGTTCAGCTGTGTCCATATCATGAGACCTCTGCTTCCCCACCTCAGCACTGAGGTTCTCCCCCCTCATAGGAATGGGCTCCACATGTCCCTATTCTCATTTCCTTCCACACACTCCAAGAACATGCACCTTACAATCACTAATTCTTTCTCTGCTGCCTTTCAGAGGTATTTCTACTTAATTTTAAATGGCACTTTCCTGCCTATATACCACACAGTTTCTTTTTCTGTCTCTCCTCAATGCCATCTTTACTAACTAGAAAACTATGCTCACAAGGTCTACACTTGTGAGCATAGTTTTCTACTACTCTACAGCACCATCAGCAACCTTTAGTCTTCTGTGACCCCCAGCTTTGCCCCATTCCATTTCCCAATACCACTTTTGCCACTTTTCTTTACCCCACTCCCCTTACTTGAATGCTTCCACTTCCAGATCTCCTTCCAAAATCACCATCTGACACTGGTTCCTCTTCCCACAACTCTCCCAGACAGATTTATTTCTGTTGATATTGCATGCTGGAGAATCTTCCAGAGAAATTTAAGCTGCTATTTATAAGCATAGAGTAAAGGTCAGCTTAAAAAATAAAACCCAGGATTTTTCACCTTTATAAAACTGCTTCAGAAACAGCTCTGAGCTTCCCAACCAGGCTCCTCTGTTATCCTAGCTTTCACCAGCTCAGATGGACTATGCTCCTTGATCCCCAGAAAGTTTCTCAGAAATCTTCATTTCCAATCTTAGAATCATTACAGTTGGAAAAGACCTCTAAGATCATCAAGTCCAACCACTAAACAAACACCTGCCAAGTCCACCACTAAATCCCATCTGTAAGCATCACATCTGCGTGTTTTTTGAACATTTCTAGGGATCGTGACCCCATCACTTCCCCGGGCAGCCTGCTTCAATGCTTGACCCATCTTTTTAATGAAGATATTTTTCCTAATATCCAATCTAAACCTCCTCTGGAGCAACCTGAAGCTGTTTCACCTTGTGCTATCACTTGGTAGAAGGGAGAAGGAACCAACACCCACCTGTCAACAACCTCCTTTCAGGTGGTTGTAAAAAGCAGTAAGGTCCTCCTGGGCCTCCTTTTCTCCAGACTAAACAATCCCAGTTCCCTCAGCTACTTCTCATGTGACAGATACAATTCACACTTTTTTTAATTACTGCAGGCCTCAAAAAATCAGAACTCAGATGGAAATTTCCTGTGGCTATTCTATTAATGTCATGACACAATTAACAACAGCATTAATGTATCACGCCTCAAGAAGAAAACCCCTTAAAAGGGTATGATACTGAAAGAAGGGTCTTCTTTTTACAGAAAAGCTAAAAAGTATTTTATTTACAACTAAACACTGATCTGTTGATCATTATTAGCATTAAAAAACTTCAGTGTCAAACAAGCAGCAGATACAAATTTGTACTGCTTTCACATAGCAGTCTCCCTGAAAGTGTGATTTAGAGGCTACAATCTACTTTTACCCCAAAGTTAAGCAACCGTTTTTTTTCTCTTTTAATATAAGAACGTTTTCACACCTTCCCATAGTATTAATTTTTGCTGCACTTCACACCAAAGCCCAGCTGACTCTGTAAAAACCATGTAGAGGAAATCACACTAAACTCAGAAATACCATATGGCTGCTGAACAAGAAAATAGCCATGGTTACCAAACCAAATTCATGCCATTGATCACTTTAAAGAGAGATAGATGTAAGCTTGCTAATTACCTGACGTGCTTATTATATATTTCAAAGTTTGAAAGTAATTCTATCCCTCTATCAAAGCCAGTAGATCAATCATCTCCATTAAAGGCTAAGAGAAAAAGTCAAGCTTACTGCTCAAATAAATCTATGGTCAACATATGAGAAACATTACTATGAAAACCATTCAAAAAGCCTCCTCAAGGGAAAGGGTAACATTTTGAGAACTAAGTGTTTTCATATGTTGTTTTTACCTTTGTTCTTTCAAAATCTTACTCTTCACCTCTTCTACAGCAAGATTTTTTGGAGGCCACTAATCTGAATTCCATCTCTTTCTTCTCAAGGCCCCTTGGGACCTTCTTCTCAAGGCCCCAGTTACTGTCCTTTGTTCCTGCTACAGTAATTCTCTGAGCAGTCAAAAATAGCTTCACATGGCATGCTCCAAAAGAGCCAGGAATGTGTGATGGTAGTGTATTTGGAAAGAAGGAGTGAAAAAAATAAAACTGAAGAGAAAAAAACCCATTCTCAGCAATGTTGAGACTCTGCTAAGAAAGATTCATCCTCAAGTTGTGTCTCCCTCTGCCCTGCAGAAGGCAAATCCATTGAAGCAAAGGTCTGGCTGTACAGACAGGAAAGCCCAGCCATTGACACTGCCCTCTCCCAGGCACCTTGAAGGCAAACAGACATCACTGTGGCCTTATTTATCACTTCACATAACTGGCAAACAACCTTAACTTTGCTACAGTGAGCTCAAAAGCAGGCAAAAAAAATGGAAAAAGGCAATCATTGAGTTTTATTCCCTATATGTATACTGTGTCCCTCAAAAGGGGAAAAAAACCCTCCTGAGTGATGGCACAAGGTTTCAAATCTAAAGGCACTCTTCCATACTTGGCCCCACTCTAGTGTCAAGTCCCCACTTCAACATTCATCTGCTTCTAACCAACAAACACATTTATGCTTCTAATCTCAAAATAACTGTGTCCTCCAACTAGGCTATATTACTACAGGATATCACTCCCTTCACTCTAAAGGAGAAAACAAATCTTTCTGTGGAATCTGATTTTTCTTTCTATTTAACGACCACCAAAATATCCTACCCTACAACAATGATAAAGTTCAACCACTCTATTCTGAAACAGAACATGAGTGTCAAAGGCTGTTTTGTTTCCTTATTTTAACATTTAAAGACAATTACTTAAGAAAAAAAGCCCACACCTGGATGTTTGCCTCTTTAATTTTTGTTTCAATTTACACGAGCAACCAGCACAGCAGCCCCCCAGTAGTAGTTAAGAGTTTCTGGGAGCTACTAAAAAACTGAAGAAGCACAAGTAATTTATTTTATGTTCAGAGAAAAACATAAATATATGTAAAATAAATACAATCTGTAAATGTTATATACATTCTAATATAGGGTGAAGGTTTGATTACAAGCTTAAATATTTGCCACAAGAGACTACAAATCACAGAATCTCCTGGGTTGGAACAGAACCACAAGAATCATCCAGTCCAACGCCTGCACGGGACAGCCCCAAGAATGCTCAGCTCTCAGCCCCGTGTGCCTGAGAGCATTGTCCAAACACTTGAACTCCAGCAGCCTTCGTGCCATGCCAACGTTTGAAATATTTATATTTTTCTAATGCACTTTTCCCTGGCCCCACCTAGGCTGTTTGACATTAGATCTCTTCCACACCCATCCCTGCAGGCTGCTTGCTTCAGGCTCTTATTCCTTTATTCAGTTAAGAAATCCCTTATTCCTTCCAGTCTCAATTCATCCCATCTGATTCCTGGCACCTGTTTTTGCCTGTAGTTCCACCAGTCAACACTCCTGAAGCTGAGCACTTGTATAAACTCACTGACAACCCAGATGCCTTGTCCTAAGTGTTTGTTACTATTTCACAGGTTTATCCAAGCCAGATATTCTATAACAAGCTACTTGCAAGTCTGATCAGAGAGTTTTTGTTTATTTAAATCACACACATGCTACAGACACACTTGGAGTAACTACAACTCTTCATCTCTCTCCTGAAGAGCTGGTTCTCATTTACATCCATGCAACGTGAACCATCAACCATTCTGCAAAAATCTATTTTTCCATCTCCTCCAGAGGCTTAGAAAAAGAGATGGAGTGTCATATTGCCTTACTCACAGAAAAGGTTTTCATTAAACTTCTAGTATCCTCTCAATCTCTCCTAGGTCAAGGATGTGAAGAACCAGCAGGTGTGCCCCTGATGCAGGAACTAAGCCATTCCCAAAGCGGGGTACAGCGAGAGCTCCTGCGCTGGCTGCAGGTGGCAACTCCACAGAAGACATGGGAACTGGTTGCTCGCACTGAATCCAGAAATTGAAGAGTTTTCCACACCTCTATGGACAGACCTCTGCCCTAATGGTCTCTCCAACACCTCCAGCGCTTTCCACCGCCACTGGAAGCAATGAGCAACCTTATCACAACATCGGTTGTGCGACCAGAAGTCGGGAATTACCGTATCCTTATTTCCCAAGACGAAGGGTGCCATATGAGCTCCCTTTCGAAACCACTGCCTGTAGACCTGCTCTCAAGGAGTCTTTGCTCCTAACAAATAAAATAGGCAACTGCAAGCACCGTGTGTCTGAACAAAGGGCAGGAGCACACGAAAGGCTGATCACATCTCAGCCCGTAGCTAACGAAAAGTTAGGTGCTTGAACACCTTTAAATAAAGAGGGAAAAAAAGGCCCCAGGTCCCAGAAAATAAATACAAAATATTCACAAGTGAAGGTGAAGAATTAATTCATTTTTACAAGATATTTTAAGGTACGGCTCAGCCGACACAAGGGCACCGCCGCCCGCAACAGGGCTCTCTCCGCAGCGGGGCCGCCGCTGTCCCGCGGGAGCGGCTCCCGGGGGCGCTGCCCCCGGACCGGTGCTTTCCCCCCCGCTACACGAGCACGGAGCGGCCACGGCCACCACCATGGCCACCACCACAGCCGCCACCGCCGCCGCCTCCTCCCCCGGCACCGCCAGCCCGACCTGGTACCTCGGCGGCGCGGAAAGACAGCTCCGCGGGGCCGGGCCGGCCCACCCGCCCCGGCGGGCTCCTCTCACCTCGCGACCTGGCGGCTGCCGGAGGCGGCGGCTGCCCGTCTTCGCGGGCCAGGCGGGGGCAGGAAGCAAAAGGCGGCCGCAGCGTCCCCACCGTGGCGCAGTTACCATGGGACAGACGCCCTCTCCCGCTCCCTCCGGAAGTCACAGCCGGCGGGCGCGGGGGAAGGCGGGGCGGCCGGCGCCGCCATCTTGAGCGTGGCGCCCGGCCCGGCTCCAGCGGGCAGCCATCTTGAGCGTGGCGTGAAGACCCGCCCCGCCTCTCGAAGCCCGCCCGGCTTCTGGGGTAGTGGCTGCGATGAACGGAGCGTGTCCGAACCTCCCCAAAGAGCCACAGCCTAATAGATACGTTTTTAAAAATGTATCGAAACTGTGGGAAAGTCGTGTCTGGGGTTGAAAGGATTCCCCATTAGTCTTAGGAGATTACACCACAAGAGCTACAGTGGCCCCTAGACAGTTTCATCCTACGCAGTGACACAGATCAGAGTCCATGTGATGGACCACCCTTCATCTCTAAAAACATGTCAATATTGCACATGAAATTGCACAGAGGAAACAACATTATCTGTATGGATAAATTCGGTGCTGAATTCCTAGGAAAAGCTTGCTCCAGACATAATTGTGCCAATTTGTGCATAGGCCTCAATTTTTAACTACATGGTTGCGTATTTTTCTGTCCCAAAAGGCGTCTTTCTTATTTAGTGCACAGAATGGGCTAAAACACAGATGCGGAGTTTCCTAACCTTTGAGAAGCTTCCTACTGCAGTTGGAATAAAAGTACGTCTTTGTAATTTTTAAAGCCATAGTAACACATGGGATAATCTGCAGTGATCCCTTGCACATGATGAGCTGTTTCACTTTCATCCTGTCCTGAAGGCAACTGGCTCTCCAAAAACCCTTCTGAAGCATGTGAAATATCCGGGTCAGGCTGCTGATGGTTTGAGAGCTGGAGTCAGCAGCCTGAGTCAGACTCCGATCCCCTCCTCTGCTAATTCTCCCCCTGGGGTTCATTTGGAGTGGTTTTTGAGGCCTCGTTGTAATCTCCAGTTCTGACCCAGGCCTCCTCCTCCACCATTGCTGCGTCTCCTCCACCAGCCCAAGGGTTTGCCTTTGGTCAGATGGGGCAGAATCAGAGTGTAAAATGTTTTGAAAGTTGATGTTTCTAATACTGTCAAGTTTGGCACTAGAGCTGCACTCAAGGAGTGCTGTGGTGACACAGAGGGAGCATATGAATGCTGGAGGAGATTTTTCTGTGAAGCAACATGACCAAGAGAGAGAGGGAAAGTTACATTTCTCCCATCTGCAAAGGACTTTGTTGTCTGCCTGGTTACTTAATATCACGTTCTGCCACTACGCCTCTAATTGTACCAATTTCTTCCATAGACTCAAGAAACAACTGAGTCATTCAATAAAGCTTCTGTAATTCCTATGACTCTTTTCTTTCTTCCTCCTCCCCCCCCCAGAACAGATTACAAGATATTCATCCAGTGATCCTCCAATGAGGTGCATGAACATCAGGAAAATTTCCACACCTCAGATTTTATCTTTCAGTGCCATCTAGTGCCCACTCATAGAAGAGATGGTGTAATTAATCGAATTTCTCCTCATCAGATCGATTTGCTATAATTAATGCATTTTGGAAATTGATAGATGGCACCAGTAGAAGGTATATTAATATAATATTCCTCTATATAAATATAGCGATATATAAATTCATATTTTTCTTTTATGGCACTAAATTCTGACACGGATCTCTTTTACATTAATTAAATTAAAATCAATAGCACTCACAAATCAAATATATATATATATATCAGTTATTTATTTTTGGCTATGCCGTTCTCTGTAATTAATTAGATTCCTTTGGAAAATAGTGGTCTCATTAAAAAAAAAAGAACTGAAATAATTTATCACTTTCTTCATTTTGAGCTCTACTGAGAAGGAGTGCCCCCCCAGATCTGAGCCAAATGACAATTTACGAAGTAAATTTGCAAGGCTTGCAGTAACAGGTCTTTCTATCCATCTACAAAAAGGAACAAGGTGATTTTTGCAGAAGAGACAGAAGATGAAGTGTTATCCAGAGATAATCTGACTTCAGGTTTACATTTTTTATTCCTCCATGCCTTTCTTTACAGTGATGGCTAGTTATTATTCTCATCACCAGTGAAATAGTTCTTAACCTTGAAACACCCTTGTCTGTCTTTTACTGTAACACATAAACTTGAGAGATGCACATGACAGAGTTATGTCACCTCCCCATAATACCACGTAGAAAGCACTTAATGGCCAGTACAGATAATTCCCCCTTGAAGATCTCTGATTATAAATTAAGATGCGAATTGTGGTAGCAAATACAACAAAAGGAATATGAATACGGAATTCTATACATAGAATTGTATACAACTGTGCATATTCGGATCCTTGTTCATATTTAACAAATCTTACCTTTCCTACCTGGCCATGAAATAACTGGAAAGTCACTATTCTCTGAATTGGTCCAGCTAAAGAGGAAACAAAACAACGTGCTGCTTTCATTCTAGTAAAAATCTGATTTAATTAGGGCAATTTCAGATCACAATTCTGACAGCTGTGTTTATCACACTTTCTTCAAAGGATAGAAATTAGCATTGACTGACATTAGCATCAAAGCTTATTTATTCACCCACCCACATACTAGCAGCCCTTCTGAGTTTGTCTGTTTGTTTAGCACTTTAATAACACCACAGTAAATAAAATTTCATTTCAGAGAGTTTGTGGTTTTTGTCAAAGCATTTAGTGCAGGCTTGTCGGAATGCTACAGTAGAGCCCCTCATTGCAGGTTTGAGCAATTTGATTATTACTCATCAAATACCCAGTATTTGAGCACTGGGTATTCTCCAGAAAAAGCATTTTAAATGGTTAGCAAGGACATAGCCTGGGATCCAGAATTTCTTTTTCTTTCTTTTTTGTCAACAGCTAGAAAATATTTGTCTTTCAGCAGTAGTGAGAGACAGCCTCTCAATCCTTAAGCTGCAGAAGACTTCCCAAGTCTGTCAAAATCTTGGATGGGGTGGATATGACCCAGACAGAAATTGCTGACCACAGGCCTCCTCTATTATGCTTTGCTTACTTATGAAATCAGGAGAAAGACAAACACAGCTCTGTGAGCAAAGGGGCAGTGTGGGCATTTTCTGCCTTGCAGTGAAACATCAAAACTAATGAGGGAAATAGCTGTTCCTTCCCAAGGTTTAACATGCACAGTCAGGACAGCAGCCTCCCCTAGACGGTGCTAGCAGCCTTAGTCGAAACAAAAAAATCAGAGCTCTCACTGAAGAATGCCATTCAGAACATAAACAAGGAACAGCATAGCTGTAAAAGGTCTCTGTCCAGTGGGCATATGATTCTAAAGAGAAGTGAAATTAAAAGAAAAAAAAAAAAAAAAAAAAAAAACCCACCAAAAACCACCAAAACTTTTTTTTTAAAAACTCACAGAGAATAACTAGAATAACTAATGGGAATAAATTCCACTGCTTTGACCACAGAATTACTTTCGCAAATCTTGGGACTTAATGTGCAACAGAATTATCATAAGACAGTGGTTCTGTGTAATGGAAATAATTTCAGTTTTGGTACTTCATCCAGCAGTGCAGCCAGGCCTGTGAAGTGTGCTATCTTAGCTGGAGCACTTATTGAGTCTGACCACTGGTTTATACAGCAGGAGCCGAAAAGTGACAAGTTTAACTCTCCAATTCTGAAATTAGGAAAAAGCAGGAACGCCAAGGAAATGAGACACTCAGCAGCTGGTTGGTGGGAGAGAGAGATGAACAATGAATAACTTTCAATCACTCACAGCACATGTTATGCAGAAAAAGACTGAGCTCCCGGTTTTGCTTTGGAGGTTGTGTCATTTCCAGTCTTTCCTGTGAGACTCAAGCATGGCTTATGTTGGTGATTTGCATGTGGATGAATGAAACATCTGCTTTCAGTGATTGTATTTCTGCCTTGGTTTTCCCTAGTTGAGAGAGAAAACAGCTTTTGGGAGGATATATTTCCCTTCTAAATATCCCCATTCTGTAAACCATTACACTCAGACTGACTTTTTTTTTTTTAAAAAAAAAAAAGGAGGGAAAAGGAAAAAGTAGGGGAGGCAACAGTGTTAACACTGATTTGCATTTTTAACTGACAGCCCAGCAGCTGGAAAATTTTGCTTATTCTGTTTAGCTAGCCAGAAACCACACAGGCCCATGTAAATCCAAATTTTGGGCATGTTTTTTCTCAACTACCATGAAAATGTCAGGCAAAAGCATAATTTAAATATCCCTTCAAAACCTGTCCAGAAAACTTGTCTTGCATAGTACTTTACACAATCCAGTGGTTCCCCTCACTTTCTTCAGGCATACCAGCAAACAGAAATGTGTAACCGAGAGTAGCTTAGGACAATATTAAGTATCTCATAGGAGATTACTGCAGCAGCATATCAACTAGGATAAAAGTATTCTTCTTTTATTAGATTAGTTGATCTGTAAAGCAAATCTACCTTCTTTATGAATACTGACCAACACTTTAATCTGCAACAAAAATATGGAACCTGGAGTGCAAGAATTAAGAAAATCACTATTTTTAATGTTCTACTACTTGCTTTGCTGAATATAGGTAAATTTTACATGTTTCCAGTCAGCCAAAGTTCTTTCTGTTTCCACTTGGTTACTTTGAGGAGCAAGAAAAAAAAAATCTACATTGGCCAGACTGAAAGAGGATACTGCAGGCTGGTTTAGGGACATCAGGCTATTGAATTCCTTTATAATGGCCCAAGCAGGAAAATTTCCATGTTCAGAAATCATCAGCTAATGACAGCTCCAAGACCCATGCATCAGAAAACAAGAGCTTCAGTTAATGTGAATCAGATGACAAGCTCCAGTGATCCCTTTAGCTTAAATAAAGCAGTAGATGCCACTGAGGTCATGTTCTTCCTCACAAAACTCCCTTTCTCTTTGTGTTTTTTTCTCTACTTCACATTAAATCTTGCTGGCTGGGCAAAGGGAGGGGATGTGTTTTGCCACAAGTGGGTAAGAATTCACTCCTGGCCTGTTAAATTACTTTAGTCAGAGATGTATTGGAACAACAGCAGTTTCGTTTTTGAGACACTTTTTGGGTCACATTCTGAAAGTTCACTCATATTTGCAAAAGCACGTTGTGAGAAAAACATTGTATTCTTTATTGATCTTCAACACTCTTAACCCCAAGGTGTCTTTTATCACTCAAAAAAGTCCATGTCATTTACCTCAGAGCTTTTTCACTATCTCCATGTTCCTGAAGATAAACCAGTAAAACATTTATTAAATAAAGGGCAACTAATGTAAGTGTCTTTTGTTAGGAACACTTAAAAAATTATAATTGTCCCAGTGCTTCCACTTACCTTGCACTGAGACTCCATCACATAAGGCTGATTTATGGCTGTAGCTTACATGGTGAAGAGTGACAAGACATTTGCAGTATCAGAAGCCACAAAACACTGTTAAAATAAATCTTGAAAAGCAACAGTGTGGAAACACCATCAGCAAATCTGCTGTTACATTTTAGAAATGAACCAGTTTTGCTTTAGCAGCAAAGAGCTGCAAGAAGCTGTATTAGAGCAGGGAGGGTGAGCTGCAATCACCTCTGGCTCATGTTTCAAGAGCCCAAACTCCTGTGCTAGCCTTTTCCTCTCAAGTTACTCTGTCCACTAAGCAAGGCTGCTGTTAAATAGGTTTAGGTATCAAAGGTTCAAATTTAAATCTTGTTAAACAGAAATAAGAACAGAATTTTATGGACAAGAATCAAGCTCAAGGGAAAGATCTCAGATTATGCTGCCAAAGCTGAGGTCCTGTTCTAAAACTCAGTTGTATCACACCTAAAACTTGGAAAACTACACTACCAGTTTTAGATATCACTTTTCCAAAGCAGACATTCACTTTAAAGCAAAAACTGGCACAAGCTGATGCTTCAGGCTTTCTGGGAGGTTGTGTTGTACCTAAATTGCAAGAGCCCATGTGTGATTCTTTTAAGTTAAACTGGCTAACTTGAATTTCAAATACAGATTCAGACAGTTTCAAGTTTCAACAACTTTTTGGGCTCCTTCATTTATAGGTAATGAAAACTGAATTTAAATTCACAAAGTCCATAATCTGTTTTCTTCACATTAAAAAAAAAATCCCATCTTTTCTGTAGAATTTTATTGCTAGAAAACCTCCACCACACATTTCATACATCCTTAGTTACAAAATTTCACCCAGCTGATCATCCATGATGGTCTTGGTTTCCTCAAGAAGTCCTGGGACTTACCTTGGATCATCTCAATGTCCTGTACAGCAACATTGTTGCAACCATAAGTAACCAGTCTAGCAGCATAACAAAGCAGGGCAGGTTCTTTTCTTACTGGCAGGAATAAGTAAAGGATAATTGGAATTACCTGACATTATCCCAACAGCAAACACCACTAATAGAACCAGGAGTATTGCAACAGAGCCACACACTTCAGGGACTTTCGGAGAACTGGTGACAGGAAAAAGGTTTAGAGATGAAAAAAGTTTTGGGAAGAGTTTTGTGCCATCTATATTCCCAAAGGTCCTTTATGGTTAGACAAAGTTAATCCTGTACAGTGTCATGAAGTTAGTGACCCATCAAAAAACTTTCACCTAACTCTTGGATCAGGCTGAATTTGGGATATTGCCTATTGCAAAGATGCACATAAAGGCTCAACTATTTTCTGTTTCATGTAGCTTTGTAGTATGTCCAAGGACCCTCAAATGCTCTTCTCTGCACAGCCAGTGTGGTTGTCCTCATTAGCTTTCTCTCCACACCACATCCAGTTTTTTGCCACAACTGTTGCTGAGGAATGGCACCCCTGCCTCTTCCTGGTCACCATCCTGCTGAGAAATCTTATGGCTTTGTGTCCCTCTCCCCCAGGACACACTTGGGCATGTGCCTGTAACAGCAGCATGTCCAGGAGCCCCAGGAAGGCCTTATTTGCAATGCAAGGTTAGAACACACCAAGTTTAACTTCACATTCCAGTGTTGCTCATGGAAAATGGAAATGAGGAGAATAGACCAACATTTATTTATGGCAATCTTGTATCTCACAGGGTGATAGATTTTCATGGTTATATTGATATTACTTTCCTACAGCCACATTGATTTCCATGGAATAATTCCTTATTTGTATTCCTGTAGTCAGGCCAGGAAGAATTAAATGTTCCATTTAAACAAATTTTTTTTTCCAGTCAGTGGTAAATTTTTCATGCTCTTCTAGGTCTGAGTTCTGGACTAACTGTAAGTGAATAAAATAAAATTGTGAGGGAAGAGAAAAGAAAAAGATCTGCTTTATTTATATCAACTCATTTGCATTAAAATCAGTCATGGCTGAGACTTTTTTGCAACATGCAGGGGGAGCTTTTTCAGGCCAGATCCCTCAGCAGTTCTGTGCACACTCAGCACTTGGTTCAAAACTTTTCATTGGCATTCAAGAGTCTGTTAAATTTATCTCATTTTATTAGTATTTATTTATTAACAATTTGCAAAATCAGTTGTTCCTGCACTCTAACTATGCATTATTTACCTTATCCAAAAGAAAAGCCGGACACATGAAATCCTAGGGAAGGTTTCCTCCTATAGCACCATTTAAAACTGCAGCCCTGTAGGAAAGACATTCTGTGCTGTCCTTGTGAGCTAGCAAGGGCCTCCTGAAGATAAGGGGAAGCCCCATATCTCTCCTGAAGGAAGACCAAGGTTATTACCATGGAGACAGGATGAAGGAGAGCAAGTTAAGAGATACGGACTCTGGCTGGCTCTCAGAGTGACGTGGCTCCCTGATCACCTACTGGGAACTTAGTTTCTCTCTTATGACCAATAGGCGCTCAATGTGTATGTTGGATGGGTTAAGTGTCTTGAAAAAGTATAAATGCAACGTTGCTGTAATAAATCTCTCTCTTGCACCTTTTGAGGAGTCGTGTATTTCTGTACTGTGTAGAGCTCTGTAACAACACAGCCCCAGTGCAGGTTTCAATCTAATGCAGTATTTTTCCTTGAAACCTGCCTGCACATACATCCCAACTCTGTGTGGCAGCGAGGAGCAGTCTGAAGCTGTAGCTAAGGAATATCAATACCTCCATGGCCACAAATGCAATTTCTATTTGTTTTTTAAAGCACCTAACCCCCCTATCTTTTACTTAATTATTTCTGTTGTGGTTATTTCCAGATATTAAAAACAGGCAAAGTGCATCCATTGGGTAGAAAGAGCCAAGTCTGTGTAAATTGTAAATCAGAACTCCCCACAACTGAACGAGCATAGGGGCACACAATTATTTGTGCCTTGGAATTCCTGCAGTAGGTGGATGCCCTTGGTTACCTCCACAGGCTGTGCTGCCCATGTGCACTTGGTCAGGATGTTCTCTGAGATGACGGAGGGGAAGAGGTGAAACACAGTGACAGTCCTTGATGGCTCATTTCAGGCATGTCACTCAGTAACTGTCATATTTACCTGAAACTCTCTCCAGAAAGTGTTTTCTTACCAAGATTTTTTCTTTCAGCAGGAGACAGAAGAGATTGTGGAAACTGCAGGGAGCTTTTTTATCTGCCTTGCCAGTAGAAAGGCTTTTTCATTAATAATTACAGCATGGAGATTTTTAAAGCTGTGTTGCCAAAAGGAAATGGTTTGAATTTTAATGTGTGGCTTTGAGTTCAACATTTTCCCTTCTCTCTGTTCATTAATCTCCTCTTATATTCCTAAGGATCTACCATCCTCGGGTGTTAACTAACCGAGTGGGCCCTGCCCAAGCTGAGCCTTTGCATAGAGTAGATGGAGACAAAGTCCCAGTGGTACATGTCAG
>JAYDZK010000169.1:17558465-17577971 GCA_034509185.1 Euphonia xanthogaster
TCTCCAAGGAGGTATTTTCTCCCGGACCGGTTGGGGGGAGGGGCTGATTAAATCTGCTTTCCTAGAGAAGCCCTTTGAGGGGGGTTCTCTCCCAAATTTGCCCTGAACCAGGACAAATACATTACAGTACTTTTCACAGGAATTCATGTAATGTGATTTTAAGCTTTACGTGGATTCTTTTTCTGGTCAATTCATTAACACTTAAAAGTTTCTGCAGTTTGAAATACAGGAGCAAGAAAGTCCTTAGTCAGACTGACTAAACCTAGTGATACATAGCTCAAATTTAAAAAACCTGGCAAGAATGACGACATTTCTTGGTCCACCCTTGATTAGAATCATCCTATTCTGATTTTTCTGCAAGTGCTTTCTGTCACACTGGTCTAACTGTGAAGTTTGCACAAACTTCATACCATACCTAACATACCACACACTGATTGCTGTCTATCTGTGTGATAACCGTGGTTTTCTGCTGATTTCATCCACAAAGGCTGCATCTGGGCATGCAAAAGCTCCTTTGTGGGTACAGTAAAATGTAACCTTTGGAAAAAGCTGATGGGCTGATACTATGCAATGTAGTCTGAATTGTATTGATAGAGTTTGCATCATTTGAACAAAAGAAAATAGCTAATTTTACAAATCAAGTTTTAAATCCTAGTGATAATCCCTTCAGACACAACCAGTAAGTATTAAAAGAAGGAGAAAAAAGAGCAAAGTGCCGGCTGTGTTGCTTGAGTAGCGATTGCATTCCAGTTAATCCATCCTTAAAGTAAGTTAATAAATCATATTAAAAATTTTTAAAAAGGAAAAAAAAAAACCTTTAACTTCCTAAGGAATTAAATCATTACAATTCAAACTGTCCCAAACCAGAGATACAGACTCCAACTGTGAACTATGGAAACAAGAAGAAAGCTTTAATTTTGAGCATAAAAACAAGTTAATCTTTGAAGTTGCACCAAACACAGTTCTGTACTATTCAGCTTGCAATATGATCTACCACCTTGCAAAGAAAACCCGTAGCCTCTTTTAATGGATCTCCTCACAATGGCCAGATTCAGCTAATATACTATTCACTTTAAATAATCCTACCATGGGTGGCAGGTTTTGATAGACTAGTTAGCTTATGCAACAGCCATACACTGAGTTTGGTAAGAACCAAGTCTTGGAGATGCATCACCTGTATCCTGTTTGCCAGTTTGTCAAATCAAAAAAGACAAAAATGGCAAAGTTCCATGTTTTATCCCACAAATTCCCACAAACTCCATGACTGAGCTCTCCAGACAAAAGGTTCACATCAACCTTAGTTGTGTCATTAAATGTGGCTACAGGAAGGTTCACTTGGAGGTCTTTATGAGTAACACAATTCCTGTATTTGTGACTGACTCAATTCTTAATACTGGTGTTTTCCTGTGTGGAGATTTCTTGTGACACCTGTGATTTTTTCTAAACATCAACAGCTAAAGCTCTTGTTTCCTGCTGCAGTCCTGATCTGCAGATGCTGCTTGTGTCCCATCATTCAGATGTTATTTGCACAGGGCACTGCTGTTATGGTTTTACAGAAGTCTGTCATGATTTATTCCTGCTTGGCAGCTCAGCACCACACAGCCACTCGCTCACTTCCTAGCCCTGGGGGAGAGAATCAGAAAGGTAAAAACACTGGTGGGTTGAGATAAAAGCAATTTAACTAAATTAAAACAAAACAAAACCAAAACCAAACAAACAGAAAACCCAAACCAAACCAAAAAAACACAAAGAAGAGGGAAAAAAAACCCTTGAAACCAAGAAAAACAAACTGATGCCCAGCCAGTTTCTGAGCCAAGGGAGCTCCTACCAACCTCCATCCCCATGGTTTGATTGCTGAGCATGGCATCACATGCTGTGGGAAATCCCTCTGGTCACTGGGGGTCAGTTGCCCTGCTGTGTCCCCTCACAGCCTCCTGTGCACCCCCTGCCCGCTGGGGCATGCTGGCAGGGCAGTGTGCCGAGGAGAGAAGCCTTTGTTTCTTATTTTCGGCTGCCCAAAGCCTCATTGTCCACCTCATGGCCTTTTCCCCACAGCCATGAGCAGGCAGCTGATGGACACAGCTTTGGCCAGCAGTGGCTCTGTCTTGGGGCTGGCTGGAACAGGCTCTGGCCAAAATGAGCTGCTGCTCACAGAACCTTCTCCTGCAGCCTTCCCACTTCAAACCCTTGCCACAGAAACCCAGCCCACGACCCTGGAGAAACCACAGAGATGTACACAGCATCTTCTCCCAAAGGGCAGATGCCCTGGAGAGGCTGCCAGGCCCGGGGATAGAGCAGCTGCTGGGACACAGGGCAAGAGATCATCTGTTTGTCAGTGCTCCTGCTCCACGGCCTTGGCAATATCCTCAACAGAGGGGTAGCTGCTCTCCTAGTCACAAGCATGCACAGGCTCCTGGATGCCCCCCTGTCAGTAATTACAGAGATGTTCCACATGAAATGATGCAGAAGGTGTAACTTGTGACACCTCTTCCCATTTTAAAGCTGCAGTGCTGCTCTTGGGTGCACACTGTGCTGGGCAGCTGTGTGGAAAAACTGCAGGAAAACATGAGGTCTTCTGCCCCTTGGTGGCCATTGCTCCAGCAGGGTCCTGTCAGAATTTTTTATCCATTCGAGAGGACTATGTTGGTGTTGTTATGCAGGTTTTGACAATGTTTGGGGATAAAGTATTGACTAAGTGGTGCTGGCAGAAACTGGGGAAGCACGGCCAGCAGACAAGAGGATCCAGGTGTCACAGAGGACAAGGTCCCTGACCTTGAGATTTGAGAGCAACTCAACAAAGCAAGGGCAGCCTTACATTCCAGGGGCCATCAACATGGACATTGCAAACTAGTCCTTCTTTGGGAAAGCCAGACAGAAAGATTGGAGGCATGAAACAAAATTATTAAAGACCACCACACGGCTCTGAGAGACAGATGGGACTCCTGGAGACAGCAGCAGATGCATGTCTGCTTCAGACTGGGAAGACTGAGCCTGCTGTGCTACTGAGGCTTCATCCAGAATATCAGAGAAGTTATTTCCAAATAACCCTCTTGACATAGTACAATAGAACATCCCACAATGTCACAGACCTTGGCAAGTACTGGGATTTTGCACAGCCATAAGAAATTCTGCCTAATTGCCTTCTTTTTTTCTAAACAAAAATTTGGAAAGCCCATCTCCTCTCTTCCGGCCTCAGGACTTGACATGCTTCATTGTAGCTACTACTTCCATTGGGATGCAATTCATGGATCTTCCTTATTTAAGTCTTCCTATAAGCAAGGATTAAGTATTCTCTATAATAACAAAGTTGCATTAAATTGCAGAAAGTAACAATCAAGACAGAGCCTCTTTCTTGCTACTGTATGTAAAATTTTAAATAATGAAATAAATATATTTGAAGATTGTTTATTTTAAATGGCATTCTGAAATTCGTGGCTATATACAAATTTTCCAACTATGAAGCTTAAGATTGCATGGTGACTGTCTTCACAAAGTAAGGCTGCTTGGTCAGTGATCTCAGAGCTGATTCCATTGAAGTGGGATTACTCAGAATACAGGATGGCTTCTGGAAGCTTGTAATCCATGAAGACACCAACACCAAAGGAGGGAGGCCCTCCTACATAAAAAGCGAATCAAGGGTACTCTAGGTTGCCATGGGACCCTTGCTGATTTTGAGAGCATCACCAGCAGGGAAAGGTCTGAGACAAGCCAAGAGTCACTGTGGAAAGGCCTCTACACTACACTCACATCTTGGAGACAGGTACACACTCCAGGGGATTTTCCATGCCAGCATACTCACTGTGCTTTATTCCTCCCTCAGCTGGGCGAGTGACAGGAAAAAAACACAGAAAAAGGAAAAGAAAAACCATATTATGCTACTATGGTAATTTAAGAGTGATCTTTAGAGACAGAAGCTTTTTAGGGATAATTAACAGGCATGAACAGGATTTATGTTAATGCTGAAACATCAGTTTAGATACCAGACACAGGGGTGGGATGAAGTGTTTCACCCTGCAGCCAACAGACAGAAAGGCTTCACCTCCTAGAATTCCCATGGAAGACAGATGAGCTACTGCCTCCTCTCATGTTCCCCAATACTGAAGGCAGAGTTATGCTTCATGAGTCTGAAGCACACACAGACAATTAAAAATACATTTTAGTAATGTTTCCCATTAAAACCTTACCCATAGCACAGTACTGAAATCAGTGCAACAAAATGACAGGAAGGAGTATTTATAAGCATATTGTATTGTACCAAATTTGCAAGACAAGAAAATTCTAAAGTGCAAAGTTGTCTCTATTCTACACAGACACAGGGATCTATTTTCCTGCTTATTGTACAAACAACTACCATTGTTACAGACACACCACGGCTCCATGCTGAACATCCAAGTGACCAAACACCATCCCTAGGCTGACAGGCAAAACTCCTCTACCAAATCCAGTGAGAGGAAGACATTAGCATCCAAGGGCCAGGTTTAGTCCCTCAGCTGTGTGTCACATGCTGTATGGAGAGTAACTACTGAAAACTCAGGAACATGAAACATGGAAGAAGTGTATTTAAATACATGGAGAAAGTATAATTAAATACATGGAGGAAGGTATTTAAATATAAATCCTACTAAAAGCTTGATGGTTTGGTTTACAGTAGATTAAAGACAATCACTGCTTTTCTTAAAGCACAAAACAGAGGGCCCAGCACTCAGTGTTTTATTCAGCAGCAGTTCTGTCCTGCTTCAGATGGGGCACAGATTTTCAAAGATTATTTACACCAACAAGATTTGCAGGCTTAGCCATGAGAGCCTCTAAAACCAGAGAGAGGTCACAAAAACAGGCTCTTGTAGCATTAGAATACTAAAAAGTCACCATTCAAAATACCTCACTCTTAAAAATTACTACAGGGAGCTATAAGAGAAGGAACGTGGCTGCTGGGTTTCCAGATTAACTGAAACTCCCAGTTCATTCACTCATATTCTTAACCATATTGGACAGTTAATCTATATCTTATTTACAGTAATTCCTGCTACTACCCAACAAAACCAGAAGAGAAAGCTGCTCATTGCCTCACAGCTCTCTCTACTTTGCAAACTAAACAGTCTCCAGCTTCTTATTTTTTGGCAAAACAATCCAATGTTTGCCACAGGATTTCAGCTACAAGTAAACAAAGTTTGTCTTGAAAAGCAACACATGTTAAGTGAATTAATTTGTTCCATTATTCTATTTTTAAACTACTACATCATATTTACTGAAACAGCTATGGCACAAGAGGTTACACAGCTAGGCTTAAGTAATGTCATCACCTGACACAATTCACTTAGTTATGCCCCAAACTATTTACAGTGAACTTGATTCAGACAAACAGCTCGGTTTGAGAAAGTGTCCAAAGAATTCCAAGTCCATAAAATAATCTTTCCTACCAAGATGTTTGGGAATGATTTAGTCATAATTTGTTAATGTGGTTTTAAGATATTCCTCTACAGGAAGCCACTCATGGGTAAAAGCTGCATTGGAAATGAGTCCCAGGACCGACAAGTGCATTAGCAAATGAGGGTAACTCTGTGTCACAGTTTGTAGCAGATGGAAGGGAAAATGAGGGGAGGAGGGAAAACAGGATCTAGTCTGCACAGAAAGAAAACTATTTCAGTAGAGATGTGTACATATTGACAAGGAATTCTGAAAAACAATGAGTAGCTAAAAAAATTGTGATTATGAAACTGAGTTAACTGTATCTTGATCCTTAGAGGGGACAGGCTGAACAAATGTTGATGACTACAGCTGGAATACAGTTTTAGAATTAAAATCTATATAAGAAAACTAACTCTACAATCTACGCTGGCAAAACCTAAGCTGGTATTTTAACAATGCAAGAAGTCTAATGAGTCAGCTTATCAAGTTAGGAACAGATTTGATTAAGAAACATACACCAGGTCCCCATGCAGCACCAGAAGAAATGGAGCCATTTCAGGTATGTATTCTTCTTGATTTTCATTATCTTCTAAGTTCCTGCAGAACTGAAACTTCTTCCAAAGAAATTCAGCTCACTTTACACTTAGTTTTATGTGCAGAACTGACAGAAAGAAAAATCTATCATGGGAAGCAAGGAGATCTGCATTTGATCAACCCATAATAGCCAGCATTAAAAGTCTCTTTGCCTTTTGCATCAACAAATTTTGTAATTTGGTCCTGTATCCCAGGAAGTCTTGAGTTCCGTATTAACTTCCTTGGCAGCTTTTGTTCCACAGGCCTTCAAGGAGTTACACACTTGCTCTCTAAGCTAAGTGTCTCCAAGCCCCAATAAGGATTTTAGTAGTACTGAATCACAGCACAGTGTAAGTTGAACAAAGAGTGCAAAGTGAGGAATGTGTTTACAGTTTACATCACGGTAAGTGCATTTGCCATCATGTTTGCTGGAAGGGTGAACATTGTCAGGCTGCTCAGTTTCTTTCTCAGGCCAAGAGAAGTGCAGCAACTGGTACCAGGGATTGCAAGGCTCTAACTTCAACACATGCAACATATGCCTTTGTATTTGCAACAAATCAGAAAGATGCTTTTGTTGTCAAGGGCGTTTTGCAGTGCTGAGCACTAAAGAATGCTGTCACATTTTCCACAGCAGGCAGAAATGGAAGCAAGTTCTACAAAATCCTTTCTTTCTCAGCCTTGACTGAGCTTGGCTTCTCACAAGTTTTCTTCAGAAAGAGCTGATTTTAGTGCAATACTGCAAAACCTGAGTAGCAGCACTCTTTACACAGGGCATAAAGGAAATCTAGAGCTTGGCTTCCCAGCTGTGCCATCAGCTCTTCAGCTTGTCTTTCCTCCCTGTTCTCCTGACAGCTTCTTATAGACATCACCCAGATGGAAACACAGCAACTTCCTTCCAAATTCATTACCTTAGCATGACAGTTTCAGGAATTCCAGTGCCAGGAGATTAGAACTGTCTGCAGCCTTCAAACTTAACAAAGCTTTGAAGATTCAGAAACTCTGAACGAATGATGCAGGGATGCTTTGCTTTTAAGCACTTCCATATTGCTTGCTGCATCACTTTCAGATACACATTGATACTAAAGGATTTGGATTAAAGGACAGACAAAACTAAGGTACCTTACTACAAATTCTGATATAAAAACCTTAATCTATAGAGGAAAGAACAGAGACTAATAGTTTCAGAACATAAATTGTGCTCCTGTTATGCAGAACTTGAGGTTTCCCAAGTTCTGTGCAAGTCCTGTGAAATACCATATGACCATTACAAACCAAACCCAGGTTTTCTTCCCTCACGACAATTAGGTGAATTCAGACACAACAAAGTGCTAAGCCTGAATGACAAAACTTGAATAAATGTAACTGTTCATGCAAACTTCTGTCTGCAGAACTGGACATGATACAGCATGTAAGGTAATGGAAAAACCCTCAAGCATTACAATCATGATACTTCCTTTGCTAATTGTGGGTAAAACTAAACCCACAAAAAGAAACTCCCTAGAGGCACAATAGGAACATTTAAGCTCACTCATTCTATGATATCCCACTGAAACCAAAAATAAGTCAGATATAAATAACCTCCTAGAAATCCACCACAATCTTAAGCAAGATAGACACATATTAACAAAGGTAAATTAAATTAGTCTTGTAAATCAAAAGAGGAGAATCAAAAAAAGGAGATCAGAACAAAAGCCTCGGAGTCCTATGAATAGAGTTTCAAAGTGAATTCAAAGCACTTCTGGCATTTAAGAAATCTGGCATCCACTGTCTTTTTGAGGCTTTATATTTGGTTCCTTCAGAGGTTTTACTTCTTCATCTGGTTTTGGTTTAGCCTGCAAACAAGAAGAAAAAAAACCCCAACTAAATACCACAAGTACAAACCACTGTGTCTGCACAGTATTTATGCACAGCTAATGTTACATGTTATAATCTAAGAGTCCCCTCTCTTTTCAAGGCTGAGAACTTTGAGTAACCCCCAAGCAAGAGGGAAAAGACAACTGTTCCAACTGTTCTCTGTTTCAGCATCTTTAAATGAATCCTCTTCTAAAAAATAATCTTTCTCTAGCATGCTGTAACGTTACAGGACTTGGTAAAAAATTAGCTGATTTTCCAGATGCTGGCAGTGTGGCAGAGGTTAATTGACTTCCCCTGGCACAACAGAAGGATGAGTTTAGGTGGTAGCCTTATGTCTGCTTCCTACACTGAGCTGGGGAGTATTATGGAAGAGCCAAACTAACTCTGTGTGATACACAGAATAAAGCCAGAGGGAAAGAGCAGCACATGGGATTATCTTACAGGGTCCTCCTTTGGCCTCTTGGTGAGATCAAACGCTGCAACTGTTTCAGGAGTCCAGTGTGTGTTCAAAGCTGGAAACTCAAAAGGAACAGGCTCTACTAAGCCATAGTTTGCTTTCAATTCCAGCTGGGGAGCCTCTGCTGGTACCTTCTGGAAATAGCTGGAACAGAATACAGAAATGTATTTAAAATACAGTGCACCATCTCTGCAAGTCTTGTTTGCAATTCTAAACAAAACAATCTGGGTTTTCACAGTGGCAAGCACTTTTGCTCTCTTCCATTTCATTAAGGCACTGCCTAACATGCATTCTGCCAGCAAGGTTCACAAGAACAAAAGCAACTCCTTCCTAATATTGTTGTTTGTTCCCTAATTGTGTGGCAGGTTTTCTCCTACTTATTAACCATTATTTCCAGTGCTTTAATGAGAAGAGCATCTTTTGTCAAAAAAAACCCTTCAAAATACAAATGAGGATTTAAAGTACTATCCAAAGATGAAGGACAGTTCTTTTCCTAAACAGTCCTAATGTGCCATAGTGGATGATGGCAACACAGCAGGCCCCCAAAGACTGGCTACAGGGCAAAGCCTGACTCAGGGTGTCCCTCTGCCCTTGGCAGGGCAGCAGGAGCTCACACACTGACACACTGCACCTCACCTCCTGTGCTGCACAGAGCTCTCCCAAAACAGTCACTGCTTTCTCTTTCCAAGTTTTGTTCTAGAGGGACAGGGATGTGCTGAAATCTCCAGCATGCTCTTGTTGTAAGCGCTGACAATGGGTATTTGAACCAAAGCAGAGCAGAGCATTTCTATTTGCAGTTCACTTTGATGTACTTGACCATCCTTTCCATTTAGTAAGTTCCCCTATTATGCAGGCCTTTAAGTATCATAAAAATGAAAATAACAAACCAATTATGAAATGCTAAATTGTAATAGGAGGGAAGGGGAGAAATAAATGAGCAAAAGAACTCTAAAGACAAACTAATCTTGATTATTTTCAACTGAAATAAAAAAATTGGTATTTCCAAACCCTTTTTGGAAGGACATTAATGAACAGAAAGCCCTATTCACAATATTAACTATACTTGGACTGGTAAAGCTCCTAGCACCCTAAGCATGATCTTCACTGAAGGCAGCACCATGTTTTGACTTCCCTGCTTGCAAAGCAGAATTGCCTACTAGTCTTCTCCACTTCCCCCTCTGTTCTGTTTTGCCTACTAGACCTCAGGAGACAGGAAGAGAGCATTAGAGCAACACAGCAACTTCTGCAGATTTTGTCCTGTGCAGAAGGAAAAGTAACCAAGTGGCTGAGGAATGAGAGAAGAAAACT
Organism: Euphonia xanthogaster; assembly: GCA_034509185.1. Classification (NCBI taxonomy): domain Eukaryota; kingdom Metazoa; phylum Chordata; class Aves; order Passeriformes; family Fringillidae; genus Euphonia; species Euphonia xanthogaster. The sequence continues at coordinate 17,568,064 of JAYDZK010000169.1, forward strand.
GCTCAACCTCTCCAGATGACAGTCCAGCCCACCTTGCTGAACTGGCACAGGACACAGAGTGGGACAGCACAGACCCACTGCAAATCTGCCACGAGAAAATTATAGAACTGCAAATTTATCTTTAAGTTACATGCCATGCCCTAAAAGAATATAACAACTGGAGAGTAAAATTTACCATCCCATCCTGAAATAAGGCAAATGATGTAATAACGCTTCATATAGAGTGCTGTACCAACCATGAGTTACTTACATAAATCCATTCTCTCTCTGGCATTTTTCTAATGTGTTCCTAATCAAACTTCCTAATTTCCTAAAGAAAAGATGTCCAGAAGGTTTGGCAGTAGTCCCAGGCCCTTTGGTTTCTCCATATTCTTTGCACAACACTTCAGCCTTGGCAAAAACTTTGCAAGAAGGAAAGGAAATAAAATTATTTACATGACCCTCTTAAATCATGGTTCTGCTCTACAATGCTTCAGTCTTAGAAGACACCAGAATCCAGTCAGGCCTCTTTCTTCTTAGAAACAAAACCAAACCAGTTCAAAGACAGTCAAGATTTATTGCATCCAACAAGTGACTAGGAACAGGAAAAGAAAAAGATAACTTTTTGGGTGGGAAGATGCAGGAAAGCATTCTTATGTGTGGGGCAAAATGCAACAATAAGCCCAAGTGCCACATGGTAGGGAAAAACAGAGGGTATGAAGGTGTCCATACACAGCTGATGCCCCAAACCAAACAAGAATAACTGATATGGAGTGGGAGAAGAAGCACTCTTCTCTGAACAGCCGAACAGTATTTGTTTTACTCCAAGAAATCCAACTTAGTTTGTTCTTAATAAATTTCTGATTTATTTTGCAAACTAATATTAAAGTTTCCACTTTGAAGATTTGAGCATTTTTATGCATTGCAGTAAAGTTATGCAGTGCAGGCCAATGGGGTACAAATAGCTTTGAAGAGAGAAGACTGGGCAGAAGACCTTGAACTACTGCAAACCTCCCCGAATATACCTTTCAAATTAATAGAAAAGAAATAAGTTACTGAAATCTGTTTAAAAATAAACAATATCTAGATTTACTATTTAACTTCCAAAGCAGAAATGGCTGCACTACTCTAATATACAGACCAGAAAACAGGATGACCAGACTATTATGGGTTTTTATACTGTATATTGCAGGCAGCTCAAAGCCACTCTTTAAGCCAGGCTAAGAAGTGAAGAAGAAAATTTTCTGCAGAAATGTTATGAAAGACAGTATTTGGTAAGACCATAAAAAAAAAAAAAACAAAAAAAAAAACCAGATTGTCTCTATTCAAAGATGTGCTGGATTTCCATCAGGTGACAGATAAAATCTTTATGGGAGAGCAAATTAACACAATACAGCAAAACAGAACAGGCATGGCATCATCAGACCCTGTACTCCAGTCTCAATCACACTTACATTTTTCTGATTCCTGCAGAGATCTGATTGCTTCCCCACATTTATCATTTGCCAGCAAAGTCTGGCCATGGTAACAGCATGCCTGATGGAAGATGACAAAATCATTACCAACATCCCGGGGCACTTCCTGCACCAATCGCCTCCTCCTGCTCCCTACAGGAGCTGCAGCTCTTTGAAGCTGCCATTCCCTGCAGATAGTTGACAGCTGGGAAATCCAAGCCAAAGCAGCATTCACTGAGCCATTAATGCAGTTCAACACAAACACTGTGAGCCAGAACCACAAACACTTAGTATGAACCGAGCTCTCTCAGCTCTAGCCAAGAGTAACTGAGCTGCACAGAGCTGTTTGACCTGAAGCACTGGCACACAGGCCAGTCCAAGTTCTCACTGTAGCAGTGCGCAGCATCAAGCCCCAGCACAGAAAGAAAATGAACCCCAGGCAAGTTTACAAAGCTAAGACTGAAAACTAAAACTACCCGAACACTCAAAAACTCCATCTGTGACAAACATCACTGAATCTGGAAATGATGAGGTGTTCTGCTGTCTGAGATATTTTGTCATAGTCCAAGTAACTTTTCCACCCCTAAAAAGTCGATTCCTTCACACCGGTGCTTGAAGGTGGTATTGTATTCCAGTGAGAACTGAATTGCCTATTATCTATTATCAGGAGCTGAGTTTAACTAGTAAACACAACAGGTGAAGGAACAATCTCATCAATGAATGCTCACCTTGCCCCCCTTCCTTCAGTGTCTGTTCTCACAGGACAAATCTATCTAAATCTACCACTGCCCAGATCACTTGTACTTAAAAAAAGGAGAAGTACCACAACTCTGACCCTCCCTCACCTCTCAAATCTGCTAACAAGGCAAGCAGATTTTAGCTACAGGTTCAGCCTAAGATAAAGACATGTAAACTGCTTAGCTTGGGCCTTTTGTACAGCATAAAAAAGACAGATTACAGGCTGTGGCAGGCTACAAGACACAGCAAATTGAGCAGCTGAGGATCTCATGGGCACTCAGCACTTGCTAGGAGATCCATTAGGCAAATAGGGACAGCTCTTGGAATGGTACCTTTTGGTACTTGATGCAGTTTCATTCAGGGCCTTCATAAAGATGCTCAGCTCTGAACTGTGCCTAGGATCAGACTGTGATGTAGACAACAGAGAGCACCATTATGCTCAGCCTGACTGCCTTCCATTAAAGATCTGTGATCACATCAAATCCACACTGCTGCTATTTCACTTGGATCCACAAAAACAGTTCAAATGTCACTGCCACTGCACAATTCCTCTTCACAATATGCAAAGAAAGCCAAGGCAATACTTAGCCCCCATTCTCTACGCAGCCCTTGGCAGACAGACAACAAGCTGTGACTGCTGCCACCCAAAGTACTTACGTAGGCCATATAGAAACAGCTCTTCAAGTTTAAGTACTTCCTCCATTTACCTGCATAGGTTGGATCCAAACTGGATAATGTTTGATCTGTGAACACACAGGTAAAGCTATTCTTAAGACATTTCCAAAAAGAAAAACCCCAAACACATTAAAAGACCGGAATTCTTAAACTTAGTGCTAGATCCTAACTCTAAAGTATCCAGAAACAAGGGACAAAAATTCTCCTGCAAAAGCACAGAAAAACCATGAGAAAACCACCAAAAATATACAGCTATCATGCAGTTGTCCCTAGAATTCCTGAAACTGCTGTCCACTAAGTCTGGATGACAAATTCTCTAAGTATATTTAGGCAGCATTTCAAAACTTGCTCCTAGTTTAAGTTCCAGTATTGACTCCCATACTTCTGCACTTCTCCCACTAGCCTCAGTAAGCCCAGAGATCATCCTACTCATCTGGAAGGTGGTACATAATGAACCCACCACACCCTCCATGCTCTGCATAATGATCTGCTGCCCAAAGCCAGCTGGAACACACTCCACTGACATCAGGCCATTTGTCTGCTGCTAGTCTGTTTTCCTTCACTAAAGTTTCCTACCATCAGCTACCATTTCCTACCAGAGAACAAGATTCCCACAAAACCAAAAAGCCTTATCATAATACATGCTGATAACTGAAGCCTTAAATGTGCTAAATAAAAGCTAAATACACACTCCATATCCACTGAGAACAGCATTAATATTGCAATTTATGGGTGGGTGAAGTTTATCTGCTGGCAAGAGTACATAAATGGAGTCACTAAAGATACAAAACAAGAGACTCACCAGCTTTTTGGTAGAAGTTGGCTGTTTCATAAGCAAGAGCAGCTATTAGGCCTGGATTATGTTTCAGCTCAATAGCCCGAGCAATTGTCACTGAAAAATAGTTCCACACCATGGTTTAAGTTTAATTTAAATGTCCCTTCACATCAAATCAGCAGAGGCATTTAGGGTTTTAAAACCCCTGCACAAACAGAAAATAGATGTTGTGCAGTCAAGCAAACAGCAAAATAAAGACAGATTGTTTCTTGGATAGAATGATTCCAATTTAATAGAAAAACTGAAGTAATGTTAGCCTTAAGATAAGCTAATAGATAGAAGTTGCACATATTTTAAAGTAAAAGAACTGGGAATGTCTGTTAGGCAAGCATGGTAATGAAAGGGTTGCACAAAAGGAAGAAATAAGAAAAAGGAGTAGTGCCACACACAAGTTCTTCCAAAGTGAAAGATATTCCATATTACAATTCTAATATCAGACTGATTTTTGGCATTTCCCTTTTATAATTGTAACATAATTTTCTTTAAAAGCAACCTGCCCCACTATGCCACAGTACTTCAGGAGAATAAAAAACCTATGGCCTTGCTGCCAAGCAGAATTCATGACACAGAAGTGACCCACAAAGAGTCATTTCCCACAGCCAACCAATGTAGATTTGAAGATACCTTCTTGAGCTTCAGCTTGACACTGTATGATGTAGGAGTCTATAAGTCGAGCTTCTAAATCTCTTCCCTTTTCCACAGGTGTAATCAATTTTGGAATATGACTTTCCTAAATACAAAGCAAGTCTCAGAGTTAGTTTAGGCCCAATACCAGTGCAAAACAAGTGCTTCATTCCTAGATGGATGGGACACACTGAGTGAAGGTCCCAAGACAGCACATGACAGCACATGTAGCACATGATATGGGCAGACAGACAAACCACTCTTCCAGTGCCACTGGGAATGAGTTTCAGGGATTGAGTGGTACCACAACACATTAACACCCTTCTGTTTCCTGCATCATTCAGGTGCTCTCAGGTATGTGTGTATAGCAAAGGCCTCTCTAAGACAAAAAGTCAAGTATTTGGAGACACCTTGAAGAACAGGCAGCAAAGAAAGTCCTTCTACCTTCAGGTGTTTAAAAATCCCAGCTGCTATCTTCAGGCTGCGGTGAACATCTTTTGCTTCATCCTCTGTTATACTGAGAAAATAGAATGAATTGGTAAAATTATAGTTAGAAAGGGACTCTAAGTGTCATTTAGTGCCACCTCCTGCTTTGGGGCACCACATTTCGTAGCAGCAGATCAGGTCAGTTATGGGTTTGTCTAGATGAATCTTAAATCCTTCAAGAATCAAGAGTCCACTAATTCCCTAAGTGACCTATCCCACAGCTGTGCTACCCTCAGAGTAAAGAAGCTTCTTACAGTGTCTAATCATGAAATAATCATATAGAACTTGCTTGAAAGAAAAGAAATGTAAGATCCTGTGATGACTCCCAAGTAAAAGGCAACCTCAGTGTTAGAAGCCAAGGATTTAGAGGTCTGTAGGGGTAAACGTCAGCAGAGCTGTGATATTAAGAATCTCAGTTTTCTACCTGGACATTTAGAGGGGGATTGATGAAGGGTTTATTAACAACTGACACTTTCTCTGTATCACAGTCATGTAGTACTACTGCACTCGGTTTACAGAGGCAAGAAGGGATTGAAGTGCTTGCGTGTAAAGACCAACTGCCCCCTGGAACTCCTCTGCCTGAGCTGGACATTTCCTATAGCAGGCAACCCCCAGAACCTGCTAAATCTTTGGTGGAGCATTGCTGCAGCAGAATTGTTAAGAAAAGAAAACCACTTACTCTTCTTTTCCAGCGAGTCTTGATGCATATTTTGTGTACCATAGAGCTACATTAAATCCCATGGAAACCAGTTCAAACACTACATCCTGCTGGGCACTAAAGAAAGACAGACAAAACCCCCCCAAAAACTTAATGCATTCAGTATTGTTCTCACATCTCTCTCTGCTGATAGTTCACGTAGCAAAAGTCAAAACTTCTCTCCATAAAACATTTTTCATTTAAGATGTCAACAATTTCCAATTCTGAACCTCCTACTTTGCTGAACTGCCGAAGAGAGACATAATTTTTTTCACTTATTCCCTTTAAGAACTCATAATTAGAATCTAACACATTCAGATGCCCACCCTTCCCTTTTGGGAACTTTTATTTTAAAACTGTAACTTGAGATTTGTTTAGCTTTGGGTGTGGCTGACATTTTGCCTTTTTTCTTTTTTTTCTTTTTTTTTTTTTTTTTTTAGTCACACATTTGGTGAAAAGCCTTGCCCTGGAATGTCCACTTTAAAGTTGTACTGCTAAGTTAATAAGTCTGTTACAACTCTCTCAAATGAATGTTATTGCAATTATTTATGTAACTGCAGACAAACAGCATGTGCAAATAGCAGGAAATTTCAAAAGATAAAAACAGAGTCTTTGAAAAGACTGAACTTGCAATCCCAAACTCAGTTTAGCTTAGGAACTAGCAAACCTTTTAAAAAGAAAGATGTGGGAGTGGGAAGAGTAATGCTGGCACAAGTGCAAGTGTGCATGACTGTGAGAAAATTAGAATAAAGTCCTAATCAACAAATTTTCTTCCATGGGGAATTAAAGCCTTGAGGAGGTCAAGCACTTCTAGCTAAAGCTTGACAAATTTGTAGGCATGATTATACAAGACAATTACCTCCAATAGCAGGAGACAAGTGAATAATTCAGAAGGTTACAGATCTGTATTCCTCCTGGAAACAGAAGATCGGTTTGTTTGAACCAAGAGGACATGTACTTGGAGCTTCAGAGGATAAGAACAAAATCAGATCTTCAGCAACACTGGAACCTCCAAACACACAGAAGTTCCTGGTCAGGCAATAGTGCCAAATTAAGTTTTAAACTGCAGTGAGCTTTGTTACCATGCTCAACTCACCAATACCCTCAAGGCTTTTCTTTGTACTGCTCCAGCTAACTGCAGGTTCAGTTTGCAGATCAACTGAGACCTAATGGATCCTTCTACCACTATTGTGCATTCTCACAGCTTAACATAAAGGCCACTAGGCACACTTCAGAACACCTAACACAGTACAGCAGTTAACAAAAACACAGCAACACCTTTTTAGAAACTACTTTGTGTTCAAGACTTTGCTGCATTTCTGTTTCCCTTCAGGCCTGTGCATGTGTGTAACAGAGCAGCAGAGAGCAGCTGCATACCCTGTACCCAGAAAAGCACACACACCTCGGGACTTGTCCTTGTAACGTGTCTGTCCACTTGAAATTCTGAATATATCTCAACTTGCACTCTTGGGAAGAGTCATCCAGTGAAAGGATAAAACCTATGGCATAATAAAACAGGCAATCTCAAAGTAAGAAGCAGAAATGAGTAATGAAGGAGATGGATCAATATGAATATAGATATAGATAAAGGAATGTTTCGTGCTGAACCCCTCAAAACCCCACGTTACTTCCTGGGGTTTTTATTCCTCAGTATTTTGAGAACAAAATGTGAAAAAAACCAACTGGCTACTCCAAGAAACTGCTTGCCCAGCATGTTACCAACTCAATTCTGAGAATCTTGACTGTTCAAGGAAAACCTGGCAGACAACTGCACGTCCCATATGGTGACAAGTTGGGAGTGGGACTGGCCCAGGTACAGGATGGCTGAGGGTGTTCAAGGTAAGTGAGTGGCTGTCTATGCCACCAGAGTGCCAGCCAGGAAATTCCAGGAAAAGCTGCCTGGTCAACAGGGAGGGAAAAGGGCTTCTAAGCATGGCCTCACCAAGTCACCATCTATTTCCAGGGCTACAGGAAATTGGTTATGTCCAGTAGCCCAGAAAACAGCAATTAGTGGGATGAGGCTCATGTTATGGGATGTTCAAATCCTAGCATATGCAGGCCCAGGAATTTTTTAGTGAGGCTGAAGAAGGGCCCTGGTCTGATCAGGCCTGATCAGACTTGAAGAGGTCAAGAGCTTGCCATAGCAGCTACTGGGGCTATACCTGTCAGTGTGCCACATATTTATAAAATCAGAAAATATTTGTTCCTTTCACATGCAGGAGATTTTAGTGGCCAAGCATGATATTTTCCCAAAGAAACTATCCAATTCTTGGCTGTTGCAACAGGGACTCTTATCTGACCTTTAGATATGACATTAGCCTACACCCTCCCAGGAGCTCATTAAACCAATGTTTATTTCCCACAGACTGAAAGATCCCACTTTCCACAAATCAGCTGATTCCCGAAAACTCAGTCCTAAAAAACCTGGCTGAGCACCTGACTGCCAAGAGAGAGTTACCCAAATACTGGCAGAAGGAAAGTTTCAAAGGAATGTGTCAGCATAGCTGAACCATCTACTGAAAATGCAGATGTCATGCTAATGAGCACCTACATATATACGCACACCTAAGACAAGCAGCAGTAGAAAGTAAACTTGCACCAAGTCTATGGTCTAGTATTAGACAAACCAGCAGTTTACACTGAATACTAAATGAAATAAACTAATTAATAGACTCAATTTGTACTTAGGGAGCAACTCACCACCACCTAAAAGACAAACACACGTTTTCTCCTCCAACAGGAAGCAGAATGAGGTTAAAGGCAGGAGGGCAGGGCTGCCAGCACTTAGTACTGGCAGGGCCACAAAGGATATTGAAACTTGGAGAAAGGGCCTGGTGAGCAGCCAGCACTGGTATCAAGCACAGAACCCATGAAGGTACTCTCCTTCCTGAGAAATGCAAAGCTTCTTTATAGGAGATCAGTACAATTAATATTCTGAGAACTGCTATTAAAATTGAACTGATACTTCTCTTGATGAATTAGTAGTACTGCTAACAAATCTCCCTACCTTGCAGGAGTGAGAAGTACAAGTCAGCTGCATTCTTCATCATTTCTGGATTACAATTTGAGTCTGTAAACAGCTCCAATAGCCGTGTTCGAGACAACCGCAAGTCACTAAATGAAAGGAGGAAAAAAAAAAGAAAAAAAAACCCCTAAGAAATCCTATTAAAAATTTACTAATACAGAAAAATCTTCCTTTCTCCTCTGGATACATATGACTGGACACACAGCAGTGGATAATCAGTACTCAATCTACTGTTCTTACACTAAGTAAAATAACTGCGCCTTCACCTACCAAGAGGTTGAGTGCACAGAGAGGAAAGGGAAGCAACAAGCAGGAACATTATTCAACATTAGAATGGGATGATGAGATGAAGAGATAAGAATAGATCCGCAAAACAGGTTGAGATGCAAAACAGGTTGAGATCCGTTTTCATTACATTCCTATCCACAAGAGAACAGTCAGGCCCTACTCACTTATGGAAATTAAGCAATCTTCTGCAGAGGAATCCAGTCATCAGAAAGACAATTAAGTGTTTAGTCTTTTGCCTCTGCATTGTTGTAATTGGCCTTGCTGTGCACTCAGAGACTGGAGAATTCATTCTCTGTAAGCAAATGTTCTGCGCTAGCAGCATCTTACTGCCTCCCTGCCTACACATCTCTAGTCATCTTCAGCTCAAAAACTGAAGAGCAACCATTGCTTTTAAGGATTTCCTCCAAACTGTAAGAGGCAGAGTGAAGCTAGTCCCAAGTATACTTACTTGCAAACCTTTGTTGCAGCTGGAGTGGTGGCTACCCCATAATAATTAAATGAAACGGGAGCTGTAGCCTTCAGAGGGTTGCGATGGAACCAGTGGGTCATTTTCTTCCTGCGGTGTTGTTTATGCCAAATCTAAGGAGTGGAAAGGAAAGACCAGCTGCAGGAACAGGTACAATTGAGATGCTGCCCGTGTCCTGGTCCTCTGCTCGCAAAAAGATATTCCAAATGTAAATAACTAATTTGAAATTAATTTCTTTTTTTTCCCCATTTGAAATTCCAAACTTCCATATCCATGTGCTTTGTGTGAGAATTACACTCCCTTGAAATAAAAATGCCTCAGAAAGCATTGGAAATTAGGCAAAAGGCTACCACCTACTTTGCTCTATGTGAGCACACACATTGCTAGGAAAAAAACCTCCACATTTGTTACCTCCTGCATAAGGTTGAACATAGCTGTAAATTACATGAGAAATATCTAAGAATCACAGAATCAATTGGGTTGGAAAAGACCCTGAGATTACGGAGCCCAACCTTTGTGAGAACATTACCACGTCAACTAGATCATGGCACTGAGTGACATGTCCAGCCTTTCCTTAAACACCTCCAAGGATGGAGGTGGGTGACTCCACCACCTCCCTGGGCAAGATCGGAAGAGCGTCG